>JALIGW010000104.1:0-460000 GCA_023053685.1 Diadophis punctatus similis
ATACATTAGACAGCACTGTGAGAATTAGGTGTTCAGCAGATTAGTGGTGTGAAGGAAAATAACTGTCCCCCTGTCTAGTTATTTTGGCACGCAAAGTAAGTGGCATCCCAAGAGGCAAAATTGAAACAGTTTATGTCCAGGATGTGAGGAGTCTGCAGATATTTTCTCAGCCCTCCTTCTTACCCACGCAATATACAGATGTTCTATGGAAGGCAGGCTGGTTGCAATTATTTTTTCTGCAATTATCTGTTGAGGTCTGTCCCTGTCCTGTTTGGTTACCAAACAGTTATCCAAATACAGATGACTGACTCAATAATTCTTCTGTAGACCTGTATCAACAGGTCCTGGGGCAGTCTGAACTTCCTAAGTTCATGCAGAAAGAACATTCTTTGTTGTGCTTTTTAGTGACGGTTCTAATGTTAGGTATCTATTTCAAATCCTGGGAGATTATAAAAAACCAAACTTGAAAGACTTTACTGCTGATAGTCTGCTGCTGAATATAGTAAAGAGGTGGTAGAATAGAAGTCTTCTCTTAACTTAAAATCTACTCTCATATTTCCAATTTTAAGAGTGTTCAGCTCCAGATTGTTCCAGCTGCACCAGAGGGCCAGTTGCTCAACCTCCCGTCTATATGCAGACTCATCATTGTCTCGAATGAGACCGATGACTGTTGTATCATCTGCAAACCTCAGTTCTTGTATAGAGAGATCCCTAGAGATGCAGTCATTACATATGTATCAGTGTATGATATTTGGTAGGTGTTCTGTAAAATTCAAAAACAAAAAAATAAATAATTCAGCCACCCTGTCTGAAGAATTACACAGACTTATGAAAAGTCTTCTCCACTTTTGTTTTCTTTATTGTGAATTGAGCCGAGATGGTGCAGTGGTTAAATGCAGCACTGCAGGCTACTGCTAGTTCAGCAGTTCAGCTGTTCAAATCTCACCCAGCTCAAGGTTGACTCAGCCTTCCATCCTTCCGAGGTGGGTAAAGTGAGGACCCAGATTGTTGAGGGCAATATGCTGAACTCTTTAAATCGCTTAGAGAGGGCTGTAAAGCACTATGAAGCGGTATATAAGTCTAAGTGCTATTGCTATTGCTATTGCTATTTGCTCTTTTTTCAGGAAAAGTTTGTTATCATAGCAATTTCTTCCTTTCTGGTGATCAGGGGATGTGTGTCCTTTTCTCATATTTATATATACACACTAGTAGCTGGATACCTGTGCTTCGCTATGAAACTGAACTCCTTAGCATGGAGTACAATGTCTAAATTCCCAGCCTGTGGGCCACGTAGAACATCTAACTCCTTAGCATCAGTGTGTGTTAATAATAATATTAGAAATAACTAATGATCTGATGGCCATTTCGAAAAATCCTTTCTTAGCAAGTAACTAGAAGCCCAGAGGAACATTACAGTTCTGGAGATTTCATGATGATGTGTGAGTTGTATTTGGCATACATATACATATACATACATACACACACACACACACACACACACAGAGAGAGAGAGAGAGAGAGAGAGAGAGAGAGAGAGAGAGAGAGAGAGAGGAGAGAGAGAGAGAGAGAGAGAGAGAGAGATTCTAGATATTCTAGATATTCTAGAGTAGAGAAATGACTGGGTAGAATGGGAAACCTGAAAATGAAGGTGTGATTACTAACAAGTGTTATTTTTAAAAATGCAGAGATTTCCCAAATGCTGAAAAGGAAAAGATGAGTGTCTAAGACATGGAAGACGGGGACCTAATGAAAGAATAAGAGTTTGGGTCAGAAAGTTCAAAGTGAAGAAGAAGCTGAGGTTGTGAGAAATGTTCCCAACTGGGAAGTCTGTTCAGGTGTCTCAAAAAAGGAAAGGAAAGACAAAGAGGTGGTAAGTCAGAAGCATTAAGCAGAAAGGAATGGACTGATCATGCATGATGGTGAGAAGGCAAGTGGTCTAACTGGCATGTGGTAGGCCAATACTAGCACCCCCCTTCTTAGATTACTTACCTGGATTGCTGAAAAATACAAATGTGTGATGCTTCCAGAATGTTAGCATAGCTTATTGAGGATGAAGGAAGGACAAGTTCTTCTGGAAATTGTGTATTTTAGTTCTATAAAAGAAGATGTCTAATGACATGCTTAATGCTTTATAAGGCTCCAGAATGTTTCAACCTCCCATCTATACGCAGACTCATCAATCTCAACTGTGAAAATAGTGAAAACAAAGTCTTATGATTGAAAGTACAAGATTCTAATGTGAATTGGTACCTTATGTCTGTGACAGGTGTGCATCAACCAGGTCTAGTCTATTATTGGATAATATGATATGTCTATGGGTTTATTTTATCTGTTTGCCTGTGTCTTAGTTCTTACTAGGCCCGTGATGGCGAACCTATGGCACGGGTGCCACAAGTGGCATGTAGAGCCGTATCGGTGGGCACGGGAGCTCAGGTCCGGCGTGCATGTGTGCACCAGCCAGCTGATTTTCAGGCCTTCTGGGCCCACTGGGAGTCGGGAAACAGGCTGTTTCCAGCCTCCAGAGGGGGTGGGGAAGGCCGTTTTCGCCCTCCCCAGGCTCCTAGAAAGGCTCTGGAGCCTGAGGAGAGCGAAAAATGGGCGTGCCATTGCATGCTGAGAGCAGGGGGGGTCATGCATGCATGTGCGGGGGTGCATGGAATTATGAGTGTGGGCACGCACACACGTGATCCCCCGCATTCCCCCCCCCTTTTGGCACGCGAACCAAAAAAGGTTCGCCATCACTGTACTAGGCTATCAAAGATGATAATTTCATGGGCCAAATAATGGCAAGAACTTTAATTGTACTTTAAAGATCCCAAATTTAATTCACGACTTTGGTTTAAACAATTATTTTACTGTTGTGTTCCATATTTGGTATTTGTTAATTGCTGCAAACATGGTTGAGTATTTGCAAACCGAAAGGTGAGATATAAAAAGGAGAGTTATAAACAAAATAATATGTATGCACTGGGATTTATTAATTCTATTGCTGAGATAGTAATAATCTATCAGAATAAGCTATCTAAGAAAGAACCATTCATTTGGTAAAAACTGGGATGAAATTTCTCCAAAAAGAATGTTCTTTTCTGGACATTTTCTGAGCAATTGGTGAACTTCCTATTTTAAAATTTTAATTATTTATTATTGTTATTTCAGCTTTCATTTATACTTTGATGACTAAGTTATATAGATACAGGTGGTCCTCAAAGTATAACCACAATTGAGCCCAAAATTTATGTTGCTAAGCCAGACAGTTGTTAAGTGAATTTTGCATGCTTTTTATCTTTCTTGCCACAGTTGTTAAGTGACTCACTGCAGTTGTTAAGTTAGCAACAATTAAGTTAAGTTACTGTAGTTCTTAAGTGAATCTTTCTTGTCAGAAGGTCACTGCAACCATCATAAATATGAGGACCTGAATTGTGATCATGTGACCATGCTGCAATAATCGTATGAAAAATTATAAAAAGTATGAAAAATGATCATGTCACTTTTTTCAGTGCCTTTATCACTTTGAACGTTCACCAAACGAATTGTTATAAATCGAAGACAACCTGTATACATGTTTCAATCTCTAATAATTAATTACAATGTTTTTTTCTTTCTCTTTCGTTTACTCGATGAATATATAGATGTGACAAATATATTACGCCGCCCTGAGTCCTTTGGGAGTTGGGCGGCATATAAGAATAACAAAATAAAATAAATAAATAAATAAATTTATATAAGCAGATTTTAAAGTAAATTTATCCTTAAGAATACTTGATAAAATGTCCCTCTTTTTCCAAGTCATTGCTTTTATTGATAAGTATATTTTATTATATATTGCAGAAAATACAACTTCAGCAACAGAGTGGTCAATGCCTGGAATGCACTACCTGACTCTGTGGTTTCTTCCCCAAACCCCCAAAACTTTAACCTTAGACTGTCTACAGTCGACCTCACCCCCTTCCTAAGAGGTCTGTAAGGGCCGTGCATAAGCGCACCACTGTGCCTACCGTCCCTGTCCTACTGTCCTCTTTTATCGGTACTTTTTACATGTTATGTTTATACAAACAACTACTATCCTGTACATGTTTGACAAATAAATAAATAAAAATAAATAAAATATATATATCCTTCCAGCATCTCTAGCTCTTAGCTTTTTTTTACTATTATCTGCCATTATGAATGACTTTTCTTCTGAGAATTTTCTTTCCAACAGCTCCCTCTAGCTAGCTAGCTAGCTAGCTGGCCAGACAGACAGACAGACAGAAGTCAGTCAGTCAGTCAGTTTTGGTGCCTTCAAGTCAATGTTGACTACCTGGATTTTTGCCTGGAATTTTCCTGACAAGATTTACCATTACCTTTTTCCGAGGGCTGAGGGAGAGTGAGTGGCCTGAGGTGGGATTAAAACTCCCAGTCTCCTTGTTTTGTGCCTTATACCAAAATGATTTACTGGAGAATGTGCTTCTATAGATTCTGTTCAGCAAAATTTTCTTCTTATTCTGCCACCTATCAAAGGCAGAAGGGAACATGTTATTACTTGATTTTGGTAACAAAATGGCTTTTCTGTATGAATGGACCATCCTGGAAAAAGACGCAACCCCATGGAGAAGTCATTTGTTAAAATCTGCAAGAAGCTCCACCTGTTTTTATACATTTGTGTGTTGTGGGCATGTATTAAGGGAGAGAGCTTTGATTTCCTGACTCTGCCTTCTTAAAAATTTTTATCTCCAACTGTGGATATTCCTACATGAATATAATATCAGAGCCGGAGCTCCAAATTCAAATCAGAATGGTACATCACTGGCGAATTGGTTAAGCCATTACCAATTACCGACTATATGGTAATCAAACATGAAAAAATCAAAAGCTATACAAGCAGAAACTACCTTAGCACACACCGGAAGAAAATCTCTATTTGCATATCTAAAGGCTGTGCAATTATTTATTTAATGTTTTCCTTTGAATTAGTATGTAATAAAATGCTTGAGAAACTCCTTTCATTTATTAGAGATTTCTGCTATGTGACATACAGTAGATAATTTCTCATTCAGGAACACATGTCTGTGGGAAGGTAAAATTTTCAGTACAGTCCTTTTTTGATGTAGACTTTATTTTATCCCCTATGCATGAAATCTGATTTTTGTGTCAAATTTGATTTACATATAATATGTGGGAATATTTTTGAAACCCCCCCATCTCTATCTCAACATCATTTCAATAAAATTATATATTTTTATTCTTATCTGTTCTATCTGATAATTTAGAATTACTGTCCCCAAGCCATCTAATTCTCATTCAGAATCATCATTGATTCAGGAGAGTGATGCTCTTTACTGCAATTGTTTAAAAGAATAAAATGGAGGGTTTTTTTTAAAAGTGGCTAATCATACATTTTCTCTGGGAAGATATGAACATTTAAATTATATGGTGATAAATTCATTAGGACGAAAACCTGCTGGCAGTCTAGATATTGCACTAAAAATAAAATACAAAAGGATCACGTATCATTTCATCTGCAACATTTATTGGAAAACTAATTACACTTTAAACTACTTTTCTCTATTTTCTGGTATTATTAGGCAGACTGTGTACAGAGTTGATCTCAAAAACATGCAGTATTAATCATGAATCCCTCACTACATACAAAAGAATGGTTAATTCAATTTTAATTGAAATAACTAAAAATCATGGCGTCCTTTGTGCACTCTGAGCTTAGTTGTTTTCTTGCGGACATTTCATTATCGAACTAGATAACATAATCAGTTCTACTGGTACAATTAAAAATCTCCAGAATCTAAATGTCTATGAAGATCTCAGTCATCCAGGTCATGGTTGTCCCAAAGGTGCTTTTTCAAGAGGCAACTGGACTTTCTGGTTTTTCTTTGAAGACATTTCGCTTCTCATCCAAGAAGCTGAGGTCACGCAGCAGTTAGAGTGCAGTACTACAGGCCACTTTAGCTGACTGTGATCCGCAGGTCAGCGGTTCAAATCTCACTGGCTCAAGGTTGACTCAGCCTTCCATCCTTCCGAGGTAGGTAAAATGAGGGCCCAGATTGTTGGGGGCAATACAAATATACATTGCTTACTGGTGTAAACCGCTTAGAGAGTGCTTGCACTATGAGGCGGTATATAAGTCTCACAATAGATAGATAGATAGATAGATAGATAGATAGATAGATAGATAGATAGATAGATAGATAGATAGATAGATGATAGATAGATAGATAGATAGATAGATAGATAGATAGATAGATAGATAGATAGATAGATAGATAGATAGATAGATAGATAAGCAAGCAAGCAAGCAAGCAAGCAAGCAAACAAACAAACAAACAAACAAACAAATAAATAAATAAATAAACTTCTTCAGCTCTGACTGAATGGTGGTGAATGGAAGGATTTATACTCTTTGCAGAGAGCTGGTCATTTGCATCCTTTTAGAGAATTGTTGAGGCCACCTGGAGGTTTATCTGTGTCCTCAAGGTCACCTGAATAGTGTAAAGGTTGTAGAACCTTCTTGGAACTGCTGAAAGGACTATGTTGTAGACTGCAGATAGATGATGTCATATTCCTTCCCCTCTGTTGAGAGAGGGCTGTTCAATTTTGACAGCAGAATCTATGTATAATAGCTATCTGCAAGGAGTATAAAGCCTTCCATTTCCCACCATCCAGTCAGAACTGAAGAAGCTTCTTGGATGAGAAGTGAAACATCTGCAAAGAAAAACCAGAACGTCCAGTTGCCTCTTAAAAAAACACCTTTGGGATCTCCAGAATCTTATTTTTTTTTTAATTTTTAATTCAAGCTGCACCATAGATGTTTCTTTCTCCATTAGGATCAAGCAGCAATAACATGATATGCTATTCTCCTGGAGATGACGTTATTTGGTTTGAGAACTGAATCTGAACTCTCAATCTGATTTAGAAAGCCAGTCCAGTTCTAAGGAGATTGTGCATTCTAATCCTTCCTTAGCATGAAAGTTGGAGACTTCAGAACAATCTCTATTTCTCAGCATAATCCACCTCACAGTGTTCTTGTTGAAGGGTAAAACAGCAGGAGAAAAGAGTACAAGTAGTCCTCAACTTACCATCACAATTAAACCCAACATTTATGTTGTTAAATGAAAAAAATTTAAGAAAGTTTTGCCCCCTTTAATGACTTTTCTTGCCACATTTGTTAAGTGAATAACTGTAGTTGTTAAATTAGTCACATGGTTGTTAAGAGAATCTGGTTTTCCCATTGACTTTGCTTGTCAGGTGGTTGCAAAAGGGGATCACATGACCCTGGGACACTGCAGTAATCATAAATGTGAGTCAGTTGTCAAACATCTGAATGTAAATCATGTGACCATGGGGTGTGAAAAATTGTCACAAGTAATTTTTTTCAGGACTGTTGTAACTTCAAATGATCACTAAACAAACCCTAACCCTGTATTAGGCATGTTCGCCACTTTGAGTTATTTGCACAAATAATAAAGGTGGGATAAAAATAAATAAATCATCAAATCATATTTCTCTCCCCTCTCTCTCTCTCTCTCTCTCTCTCTCTCTCTCTCTCTCTCTCTCTCTCTCTCTCTCTCTCTCTCTCACACACACACACACACACACACACACACACACACACACACACACAAATTATATTCTCTCTATGTAAAACTCATAATTGAAATCATATCAGTTGAGCCAAAGCATTCAACAACCTACTTATTTTATTTCATTTATTTTATTTATACCCTGCTTTTATTACTTGTATAAATAATTCAAGGAGCGAAGATATCCAAATCTTCCTCCTCCTCTTTTCTCCACAACAACAACCTTGTCAGGTAAGTTGGGCAGAGAAACAGTGACTGTCCCAAGGTTATCCAACTGGCTTTCATGCCTAGGCTGGGACTTGCACTCACTCTTGTTTTCTAGCCTGGAGCCTTAACCGTGTAACCATACTGGCTGTCAAGCGCAAGAAATCAGAAGTCTAGACAGTTCAAATGATTATATAGGTTTACTGAATACTAAAGCTCTCTACAAGAATTTCAGCTACTAACAGCCAAAGTGAGTTGGTGTTAGATAAGAGTCAATGGAATTCAAGTTGGACTGTGCTTAGGCCTCTTGTGGGTGCAAAGAGATTCAAGACTGATGACATGTTTGACCTCTCCATTAGCCTGATCATTTTCTACACTGGCTCTCTTATCTAACTTAGCCCAGCACAGCTAGTCAATCAGGAATACATGCTTTCATAGTGCTGATGGGACATGTCTCTCTTTCCCTAACTGCTTTCCAGTGCTTCTAAGAGTGGAATGGCTCCATATCCAATCCATAGAATGGCCTGGAAAACATTTTTTGTGATCTTTCTCTGGCAAGATCACAAATAGGAAAATATGCTGATGTTACACATCAGTGATAGGTAGTCTTTTCTTTGCTAAGAAGCAGGTCCTCTTTTCCAGGATACGGCCAGCTATTTAAAATGCAGAGTCAGTGTATTACATTGTTCTTTATGCCCATTCTGGATAGCAAGGTCTGAACCATCCCTCTTTTTTCCCCCCCAGTATGCCTCTTCCTTTGAAACAGATAGGGCACCTTTATCATTAACATTCTGTGTGTGCAGCATTACTTGACTTTTACATTATTGCTTGCACTATTACTATGCATGCATTATTTATACGGTTGGCTATCAAAGAAAAAAGGCAAGCAATTTACTTGTCAAAACATATTAGAATGCATGACTTTAAATCAAAGTTGCAAAGGTTGGGTAAAAAGCTATAATAAATGCACTTCAGCTAATGTGCCTGTGTCGCGAACCCGGACCTTCCATGTATCAATGAAGAAACCTATAATAATTTCTGCAACTTTTGTCAAATGACTGTGCTCTGCTTTTAATTGGATGATATTCAACATTAATTTGTGGACTCGGGATTTTTCCCTTTAATGGCTTGCTTGGGAAGGAAGGAATCTAATCCTGTGCTTTCATGGTCTTGGTATCTAATCATTGCTAGAATTCAGCTGCCTACAAGAGACTTGCAATTCAAGCTGAACCCTCTGGAATATTTTTAGGAGACTTTTTTTTGCAATAAGATTTCAGCTAAGAGCTTTCTTCTACTTTATCCATCCCAGAGGTGGGTTCCTCCCAGTTCAGACCGGTTTGCCCGAACCGGTAGCAACCTGCTGGTGATGATGCCATGGAACCGGTTCGGTCGGTGCCGGTCTGTGGGCGCCACCATCTTTTTTATTTTATTTTTTATTTTTTAAAAAAATATTTTGAACTTTTTCTTTATTTTTTTTTCTTCTGAGCATGTGCAGAAGCTGAGTTTCCGGCACTGTGCATGTGGTCGCCATCTTGTTTTCAGCTTCTTCTTCTTTTGGAAATTTATTTATTTATTTTTTCTTCTGAGCATGTGCAGAAGCCATGTTTCTGGCACTGTGCATGTGGTCACCATCTTGTTTTTGGGTTTTTTAAAATTATTTTTGGGATTTTTTGGCACTGCGTGGCCACGCGGAAGCGAACCGGCAGCGAGGTAAGTTAGAACCCACCCCTGATCTATCCATATGTTTTAGAACAGAAATGTAAAGGGCATTGTGCAAATCCTGAATGAGTTAGTTGTGGCCTCAAAGGACATCCAACAATTACTGCATTATTATTTTCAACATGGCAGAAAAGTGAAATGGTTAAGTAATCATAATATGTTATTATTTTTTCTGTCAATATTAAATGTACACGTTCAGTTATATCAGGCTTGTTTTTAATTCCTCACTCTGCCCATTTCTGTAACCTGTCTCCACCATACTTGAAATATGGCTTCTCAGCTCTCCAAAAAAAGTGAAAATTTGCCTTCAAGTCCAAAAGTCTTGTACTATGCTGTTACAGAACAACTGTTTAATCAGCTACCAAATACAGTGGTACCTCAGTATTCAACTGCTTCAAAACTCATCAAATTTGGTATCAACAAATTTTGATGCAAAATATTGTCCCAGTTACTCATTGTTCATTTGCTACTCAGCATGCTGTGATAGGAAAAGGGGACGGCTGAGAGAACAGATAGGAAATTGGCCATGCCAGAAAGGCCACTGCAAACGGAAGAGGGGGACAGCCTTAGAGGGTGGACAGGAAGTCAGCAATGCTAGGAAGATTACTAACCTAGGAAAAGGAACAGACAGGATGTCCTTCCCAGCTGAAACAAAGGACCATGTGGTAAATCATGTGGTTTGTTTGGCATTCGTAATTTTTAATACTTGGTATGCTTTCTGGAACTAATTAACAATGACTACCAAGGTACCAAGTTAGGAGATAAAGTGGGAGGGGGAGGGAAATCTTCATTGAATTGAGCTCAACTCTTGAGAAATTCTTGTTATTTTCTTGGCAACATTATAAAAGTGAATTTCCATTGCTGCCTTCTAGGATATTTTTTTTCAACTTTCTATTTTATTCCCAAGCTCTGATATTTTAGGGGTCTTTCATCTCTGCTTAAGTGTTCATACTGTACATTAGGATAGTATCTCTTTATTCTATCTCAATTTCTTGCTGTTTTCTTTAAAACAACCAGGTGAGGAGGCAGAGAAAAAAATAATGTTAGATTTTTTTAAAAAGTTCCAAGTTTAAAAATGCCTTTACTTTATGAAGATTGATGGACATTTGTAGGCGCATGCAAATAGGTTTAGTCAACTTTTCATTGAAAACAACATTGGAGATAAAGATAAGAAAAATGGCATTTCCTTGCTGCTTGGAGAGCACAAGACACACAGTATCTGGCTGGATTTTCCGTCTCTCAGTCTGATAAAGCCACCAAATTATCTGTAAGAGACAATGACTAAATGCCAGCTTCGTTCAGTAAATAAATGATTATCCTTCTAAGTAACTGAAAAGGAAAAAGAGGCGGGTGAAGAAGAGAACCAGGAGTCCACAGAGTTCACTGTTTTCAACTTGTGAAATGTCAATCATTATGATGGATGGGATACATCCAATGTATAGGAAGTTCTAACCTAACATAAGCTCTTAGATGAAGAATGCTCAGGGCTGAAGGTGAGAGGTTTTGACCCCACAATGCAGTGGTATTTTGTATGCAGTACTTTTTTATTTTCCTAAGAATGTCATTTATGCTGACATCATATGAGGGAATGACTATAGGTAGTCCTTGATGTACGACCAATATTGTGCCCAAAATTTCTGTTGTTAAGCAAGACAGTTGTTAAGGACAGTTGGTCCTTTTTACGATCTTTCTTGCCACAGCTGCTAACTGAATCACTGCAGTTGTTAAGTTAACAACATCTGAAAACTATAACATAGTTGTTTCATGAATCTTGCCTTAGGCATGAAAGCCGGCTGGTGACTTTGGCCAATCACCAGGAGATGGTGAGTTCTAGTCTCTCTCTCTATATATATATAAAAGCCAAATACCACTCACTCATCACGAAATCTCCAGAACTGTAAAGCCTTCAAACTTGAAACCTGGCACGTATGTTCCTCTTGGCTTCTAGGTACTCACTAAGAAAGGATTTTTCAAAATAACCATCAGGCCATTAGTATTTCTTACACAGTATTATATTAACACGCTCTGATGCTAAGGAGACATTCTACTCCCCCTCCCCACCTGAAAAAAAGTCTGTTCCAACTGCCAGTTGCCTTATATTAACACACTCTGATGCTATCCCTTCGGTAAACAGGGCATGGGCATGGGCAGCATGTGATTCATCCGGCCTGCGGGCTGGGAGTTTAGACATTCTACTCCCCTTCCCCACCTGAAAAGAATTCTGTTCCAACTGCCAGTTGCCTTATTTTAACACATTCTGATTTTAAGGAGTTACACATTCTACATAAATTTTCAAGCTTTAACTGTCAATTTATCAAGTCCAATCACATAGTTTCATAGCGAAGCACGGGTATCCAGCTACTAGTAACAGAATAACAAAGTCGGAAGGGACCTTAGAGGTCTCTTAGTCCAACCCCCTGCTCAGGCAAGAGACCCTATAGCAGGGCTGTCAAATTCACAGCCCATGGCCCAGGTGTGTCACGCGCTGGCCACACCCACACCCAGTTTGGCAAAGGGGGGAAAAGTCACCATACATCACATTATGTCGCCATGACGACACGAGTTTGACACCCCTGCCCTATAGCATTTCAGACAAATGGTCCCAGGACACTGCAATTGCCACAAATACATCCCAGTTGCCAAGCATCCAAATTTTGATCACATGACCATGAGAAACTGCAACTGTCGTAAGTGTGAATAGTAGTCACGTTACTTTTTTCAGTGCCACTGTATCTTTGAACAGTCACTAAACAAATAGTTGTAAGTTGAGGACTACCTATATTTATATATTAAATTCATATGCTTTGTGAAATTTTGTTCTTGCTATTGTTGTCAGAAATATAGGAAAATTATGTAGCCTGATTTATGTATTCCAGTTCCCTTCATTGGCTTTGCAATTATTGAAAAGCATTTCATGATGTATTCTGAAGTGATATAAAATTGATGATGATAAAGAGGGTGATGATTTCTTCAAAAAAAGAGAGTTAGTTAAATGATTTTTAAATAAAAGTTGCATAGGCATCAATTAATTCATAATGTTTTTTATGTGAGGCAATGTTTTCCTCTATCATTCTCTTTTCAGGTCTTTTCAGTCATTAATATTCTCTTCCTCTTCCCCCACCTCCTCCCTCTCCTCCTCCTTCCCCCGCCTCCCTCTCTTCCTCCTCCTCCCCTTCCCCCTCCTCCTTTTCTTCCTGCTCCACTCCTCCTCCTACCCCCTCCTCCTCCTCTTTTATTCTCCTCCTCCTCACCACTCAGACAGAAAAGTAAACTAACATTTTTCAAATAAAATTAAATAAAAGCAATCCTTTAAAATAAAATAATTAGAATCCATGAAACAAAAGACATGAGGAGTCCTTGGTGCTCTCTGAGTTTGCTTGTTTCCTTGCAGGAGTGCAGTTAGCTGTCAGTTTATATCAGGGGTCCTCAAACTTTTTAAACAGGGGGCCAATTCATGGTCCCTCAGACTGTTGGGGGGCCAGACCGGCTGTGTGGGTGTGGCTAAGTGTTCATGTGACTGTGTGGGTATGGCTAGGTTGTCATGTGACTATAGGTGGGCGTGGCCAATTTAACAGTCCATTAAACAATGCACACAAATTAAACTTTAATTTGTTTTCCTCCTGGGGGTGTTTTATTTGCTTTTGTTTGCATGTTGCTCTGTTGGTTTACTTTTTTTTTTACTAGATTGTTTTTTCAGTTGTTTAGGAGTCTAGTGGTCCACTTCAGGAAACTCAGTTTTGCAGCAATTCTTCTCAACCCCAGGGAGCTTGAGAAATCTCTCTCTCTCTCTCTCTCTCTCTCTCTCTCTCTCTCTCTCTCTCTCTCTCTCTCTCTCTCTCTCTCTCTCTCTCTCTCTCTCTCTCTCTTCTGGAGGTGGGGGAGGTAAAAAATGGGCCATTTTATCCAGCTTTTTTGCCTCCTGGGGCATCTGTGCGGCCCATTTTCACACACAACCTGCCTCCAGAAGCATTCTGCAAGCCAAAAACAGGCAAAAACAGCCCGGTTTTTTTTGCCAAAATGGACTGAAACAGCCCTTTTTATGGCCTCCTGGGGTGTCTGTGCACCCCATTTTTCACCCCCCCAAAACCTCCTGAAGCATTCTGTAGGCCCAAAACAGCCTTTTTTTGGTAAAAAAAATGGGCCATTTTCACCCATTTTTTTCACCTCCTGGGGCATCTGTGCATCCCGTTTTTCATCTCCCCCGCCTCCAGGACAAAATTGTTGACCTTACCTTTCAGTTCCAGCCTGCGGGGCTCGCAAAGGTAAGTCCTGCACTCAGCCAAAGGGTGGGTGGGGTGATGTGTGCAAGGCAGCCTCGTGGTCCTGCTTGGGTCAGATTAATGGCTTCGGCGGGCCACATGTGGCCCCAGGTCGTAGTTTGAGGACCCATGGTTTATATTCTAGTGACTTGTCCTGTCATTATTGGTGGGGATGCTGGGGATGGTTTTAGAGATTATTTGGTTGGGCTGTTTGCTGTTGGTTTCATTGGCAGTTTCTTGATTGGGGTATGGTTTACTGCATTGTAAACAATACACCAATCTATATAAGAGTATAACCACACACAGAGACAGACAGACACACACACATGCAAATCAATATTTACAACATGATTTAAAAGGAATAAACTCAACAATCAAGAAATATGCTTTATACTGGGCATTATTCAATCATATCTCCCACTTTCCAGAAATGGGAAAAGGAGAGAATCGGAGCCATTTGGTGAAAGGAGAAAATTTGGAAATTCCTTTCCAGATTCTACATTGCTCGACTTTATTTATTTATTTATTTTTATAATTTGTATTGAACATTTTTTACATTAAAAACAGACATGGAAATTTCCTTCTTTACAACAATTTCGCGTCGCTAGAACATTTTAGGCTTTACAGTTTTTTCCTCTTCAATTTTTCATTTCTATTATATACATATATTTCACAATTCTATTTATATACATCATATATTAGTGTACTCTATTTCTGCCATATTTTCTATTTCCCTTTTATTTGTTTATATTTGATACCAGAGTCTCGCAGGAGTTGGACGGCCTATTAGAGTGAACAAATAAAATAAATAAATAAATATGCTTTCATCTCATCATTGTTTAATTAAAACTGTTGTGTCACTGTTAAAAGTTCTCAGGGCAGTGTATAGAATGATATCCAAGCACTTTAAAAAAAGTTATAAAAGTAGACTAAATACCATTCAGTGTGAACATACCATACAAGTGAAAATAGGTATTATCAGTACAACTAAAGAAAACAAATGTCATTCAGGAAAAACATGCCAATTTAATAATTTAATTTAATTTAATTTAATTTAATTTAATTTAATTTAATTTAATTTAATTTAATTTAATTTAATTTAATTTAATTTAATTTAATTTAATTTAATTTAATTTAATTTAATTTAATTTAATTTAATTTAATTTAATAATTCAATTCAATTCAATTTAATTTAATGTTCTTATAGGCCACCCAATCCCATAGGACTCAGGGCAGCGTACAGCATGAATAAGAACAGTACAGTAAATAAAAAACAATTTAAAATCATAACATAAAATTGTTTAAAAAAACAACAAAAACCATTCATCTAGGGGGAATCCGATCTTTTTCACCCCGCCTGCTGGAAGAGCCATATCTTTATGGCTTTGCAGAAGGCCAGAAGAGTGGGGATAGCCCGGATCTCTGGTGGGAGTTGATTCCAGAGAGATGGGGCTCCCACAGAGAAGGCTCTTCCCCGTGGTCCCACCAATTGGCATTGTTTGGCTGATGGGACCTGGAGGAGACCAACTCTGTGGGACCTAACTGGTCGAAGGGAGGTGTGTGGTAGGATGCGGTCCCAAAGGTAACCCGGCCCTGAGCTATGTAGGGATTTAAAGGTCAAAACCAACACCTTAAATTGCGTCCGGAGACTAATGGGCAACAATAATGATAATGATGATGATGATGATGATGATGATGATGATGATGATGATGATAATAATAATAATAACAACAACAACAACAACAACTAGAAACAGAAGAACTGTGGCAAAAGAAAGCAAAGATAGTACCAACAGTAATAAGCACCTTGGGTGTAATCCCAAAAGAATTGGAGCACCACTTGTTCACCATTGGCATTGACAAATTGCCCATCAGCCAATTGCAAAGGGCAGCTTTACTTGAAACAGCTTACATCCTGTGATGACACCACTAACACCATCAAATCCTATTCCAGGTCCTTGGGAAGGACTCTGTAAGCAGACAAAAATGCCAACTCCAACCTGGCTGATCGTGCAATGGACAATAAGATATAAAAATTATTGCAATACTTTAAAACTAAGGTGAATGATTACTTTTCCCACTTATCACAGATAACATGGTGGTTGATCTATTGTCCTGCTGTTAGCCTAAACCTTGATCTGTCCTTTGTAATACCTGATTTTGCTATTGTAATCAGAAAAGTGAACATTCAAAAAAAGTTATTGCTCTCTAAAGGCAGAAATGAGTGAATGAGTTCACTTTTGACTTTGACAGCTGATGAGCATCCCTGAACTAAGCCTTCATGATCTCTATCACTCAATTTAAAGCTCAGCCTCACATATTCAGTATTTAAACATTGAACAAATGTAGTATTTTGCAGTTTGTTTAGAATTAGGCAGGATAAAGCTACAAAAAAAAAAAGCAACGGAGCTTGCTAAAATCATGAATTAATACCAACTGTCAAAACCAAATATTAATGTTATTTTGAAGAGAACCCTATTTTGCGTATCTCAAATTTCCAGTTTGCTGACTTTCCCCCCTTTTTAAGGATTCAGAATTGTGTGTCCTTTGAGGAGACAGAAAGATGCAAGATGCTCAGTGAAGTTTCAACTCCTTAAATATAAGAGAACAAGCTCTTTTTAATCAATGAAGATACAAGGTTTTATGGCACCAAATCCTGCAACAACTATTTATTTATTTATTATTTATTTATATCCAAAATCATTCTTGTTGAATGGAAACTTATTACTCCATGTCCAAATTATTCCACTGAAATTACAATCTGAGCCACAAGCAGGGAAGTCTCCTTGATTATTATTATTTTTTGATCCCCACAATGGATAACCTTATCCACAAGTAAGCCAAGGTAGACTTCATTCATGCATCTATTTTAGCAAGAGGTCTTATATATTTATATTTATATATTTATTTATTTATTATCTATCATCTGTCTGTCTGTCTGTCTGTCTGTCTGTCTGCCTTTCTGTCTGTCTATCTGTCTGTCTGTCTGTCTGTCTATCTATCTATCTATCTATCTATCTATCTATCTATCTATCTATCTATCTATCTATCTATCTATCTATCTATCGATTTATCGATCTATCTTTCATCTATCTATCATCTATCTATCTATCTATCTATCTATCTATCTATCTATCTATCTATCTATCTATCTATCTATCTATCTATCTATCATCTATCATCTATCTATCTAATCTATCATCTATTTAAAAGTTACAAGAGTGAATATTTATTCTTTGCTCTAGGATGTTTGCAAATATCCTTCCCACATCTATTTTTATTTTTTCTCCACTTTTCAACCTGGAAGAAATATGATTTGGGGTTTATAAAGCTCTCTTAATCAAATTTTCCCAATAAAGTCATGGTGGGCAGGAAGAAAAATATAGAAGGAAGGAAGGAAGGAAGGAAGGAAGGAAGGAAGGAAGGAAGGAAGGAAGGAAGGAAGGAAGGAAGGAAGGAAATCTTAAACACACACGGAATAAGCCTCCCATATGACAATCATACATGCATATACAGACATATATATGTATGCATTTTAAGTAATTTCATGCAGCTGGAGGCGGCTGCATCTGACGCTGAGCTATAAATGGATTTAGGAAAAAGATATATTTAGTACCATTATTTTTCTTCAGTAATGCATGAGACATAATTAACGTTCATAAAATTTGCCAGATGGACAGCACTTTATTAGTGTGAAATGCTTTAATAGATGCTTTCCAAATGAAGAGGGCAATACCGTACAAAGACACATGCTTGCAATGGAAAAGAGGGAATGAAGTAGTGTTTATTGGAACATAGAAAATGAAAGAGTTTTAAAGCTTTTGGAAAGATGGGGGGGTGGTTAATATCCCCTTCAGCAAATTCAATAAACCAGGCATAGGTGACCTTTTAATGCCTAAGGGCTGTTCTCAGTATTTGAAAGGATGGCATATTTCTGATGAGAAAAGCTGCATTTGCTTAAGAAAGTGGGTGGTGGTGGTGTATTTTTAATAGAATAGAATATAATTCTTTATTGGGCAAGTGTGATTGGACACACAATGAATTTGTCTTCAGTGCATAAACTTTGAGATACATTTGAATAAAATCAATATCTGTCTGTCTGTCTGTCTGTCTGTCTGTCTGTCTGTCTGTCTGTCTGTCTGTCTGTCTATCTATCTATCTATCTATCTATCTATCTATCTATCTATCTATCTATCTATCTATCTATCTATCTATCTATCTATCTATCTGGGTGAGTCAAAATGTAATGCCATTTTCTTTAGGACAGGTATAATAAATACCAACACAGGAACATGTAGCATACATCAAAATGAAGCTGGTCCTCTTGGATCACATCCCTACTTCTCAACATAGTCACTGTTTCTCTCAATAGCAATGTCCCACCTTGGTCTATACTGGGGACTTCGGGGGGAAATGGTGAACTGAAGACAACTGTGGTGGAATGAAGAACCAGTAGCCAGCAAGTAGATCAGCTCTTCATAGTTCCTCTCTGGACAAGGATCTTGGACTTAAGATCACCCATAAGTGCTCCATACATGATTTTCATGAGGAAAATCATGAACTTTGAATCATGAATCATGAATCTTTTCATAAGACAGCAGTGTTTGACATGGCTATTGCTCTGGGAGATGAGAGAATAGCTATCTTGTTCAAACTATGGTCAGATAGGTCAATGCCTTTAAAAGGAAGCTGGATTTTCTTTTCTAATCACTTTAGAAAATTGCTTGTTAACTGGTTTTTTTTAGCTATTAGCAACCTTTGCATTGATAGTTTTGACAATACTGTGTAAGTTTTCTTCACTCCTTAATGAAAGAAGTTTTAAATATGATTTTAAAGCCTTTTTCTTGGAATGAACATCAAAAGGGTGATTAGAAGTCTGATTTTGGAAAGATACAAATCAACTAATGGTACAGATGGATTTAAAATGCATTTTTTGGAATTAATTATAAGAATCCTTCCTTTGCAAAAATGCTGTTGGTTTTAATTATTATTACTTTTTTAATTTAATATGATGGGACACTAAAGGTTGGACACTAAAGGAAACTAGAAAAGGAATTAAAGAATACAGTTAAAACAAAAGAACACTTAAATTCAACTTGAAAATACAGAATAAATAAAAATATTTTAATATTGGACATTTTTGAAAGATAGTTTTGAACAATGGACCAGTCATTAATTTTAAAAGTGTCTGCCTGTATAAATAGACCATGCCTATCTGAAAGATGTTATGCATCAAGTTTTATCAGAGAAGACTGAAGCTGATCTGAAAGTGGATTTAAAAATGATAGGCTACAAGAATGACATAGAAAATGATGCTACACTTGATGCATCAAAGAAACTGATGTTTTAATAATTAAAAGAGATACACAAATTAAAAACCAAAGGAGTGATCTGGATAACTTTCCTATTTTGGATTGAAAAAGAGGCTTGTTATTGCTTTGAAGAAATTTGTGAGAAGGAAAAATGAAAAGAAATTAAGTTCTAAGACATCATTTGAAGGGATTAAATATCAAGATCATTAAAAGTAAAAGGAAGGAATATAAAATTGGTTTATTTGATCAAGATTAAACTAAATGTGGTGTTTTCTCTGTTACTTTTGCTGAGATGACAAGCTTTAAGGATTTTTTTATAGAGAGCATTTTTTGTACTTTAAGAGAAGGATAAAAGTTATTTATCCTTATTGAGATGAAGGGATTTAGGTTCCCCTGTCCAGTCATGTCTGACACTAGTGGGGTGGTGCTTATCTCAGTTTCCAAGCTGAGGGAGCCAACATGGTTCACTTCCAGGGTCATATGGCCAGCATGACTATATGCTGAGTTGCATAGAACACTGTGCACTCTCTGGAGTGGTACCTATTTATCTACTTGCAACTCCTAGGTGGGTAGGAGCTGAGGCAGAAATGGGAGTTCACCCTATCATGTGGTACTTGGGCCTTGAACTGACAACCTTCCATTTGGCAAACCCAGTATCTTAACCGCTAGGCACTATGTCTCCTATTAGGTAGGGACAAACAATTTTTTTATGGCCAGCCTTTCTTTTCAAAATCAGTTAGTGGCAGCATAAACAATAATACTTTGATCTAATTAGATGACAAAGATGGACAAAGATTTTCAGACTTTGAAAATCTTGAGGAAAAAAAATCAACTTATTCCTTGTAAAGTTGAATTGGCCAGTGGAATTTTATGTCTCCTGTTTGGTTATATTCTCACAAATTGTTTTCCAGTATCTATCTTATTTTAATGGGAAAAACAAACAATGCTTTGAAATGATCCTTTGAGATATCTGGATGTTGGGGAATGTGATAATTCTGGCACCTTTACTAAAAGATAATATCTTTCGTTAAATGACTATCAACTCCTATCAAAAGAAAAGCACTGTGTTACCATTTTATAAATATTTGTAATTAGTTGTGTGCATATTCATAGTTAGAAAGGACTCAGTGAAACAAACAAGACTGAAATGCATTGTGACTCTGATCCCATTGATTTCAATTGTATATGACTAACAAGGTTTTCAATGAGTCTGCTCTAATGATTATTAACTCCGCTTGTTACCTTACGAATCATTCTTTAACCATATTTTGGGAGGAAATGTTATGAAGTTTGCAGTTTGTTCCTAGTGAGCCTGAACATTCAAACAGGCATAGATTTCTTCTTGCAAAATTTGATTTCCTCATAATGGGGAGATGTGTGTATTGTCACTGCAGCATTTAATTTTGCTTTTCAGGATGAGTGCTATGCTGTGAAATCCCTCGAAGCTCCTGAGAGCTTTGGGGTAATTAAGTTAATCTGCAACAGATTTATTTTGGGAGCGTATCTGATTTACCATTTGCTGATGATGGATATCTTTCAAGGGCATCATGGCATGATGCTTAAACTGCAGGTACAGTTTAAGCAAAGGAACATGGGTTTCATACAGAGGCGGGCTCCTCTTACCTGGCTACCGGTGTGCTGCATGCGCATCATCACGTTTCACGTGCATGCATGCTCGCTATGCGCACGCGTCCCCTTGCATGATTTTTCTTCCGTGCATGTGCAGGAAGCAAAAAATCACCATAATTTTGTGAGGGGATGTGCATGTGTGTGTGCAGTTTTGGCAATTTTTTGCTTCTGCGCATGCGCGGGTCCCTACCAGAATGGCACATCGGTAGGAACCTACCACTGGTTGCATATCAGTTACTGATTCCTGTCATTTATATATCTGGTGCTGTCATTTATATATCTGGTGCTGCTTTTTTTTAGCAAGGCCTTCAAACTTTCTAGCCAAAATGTCTGATGGAAAATTTCCAGTAACATGCTACTCAAAGGATGGAAGGCTGCAAGAAAGGAATCCCTTTCCTGACCTACATATTATTTGAAATTTGCAGATGTGCTTTCAGAAATGATATGCGCATCTCATGTTCACATGAAAATTCACTGAAATCAGGCACAAAGCAATCATTTCTCTATGTCAGAGGTATCAAACTCGTGTCATCACGGCGGTATCACATGATGTATTTTTCTCCTTCACTAACCTGGGAGTGCGTGTGGCCAGAGTGTGATGTATTCAGCCCGCTGGCCGCGAGTTTCACAGCCCTACTCTATGTGCTTTTTCTTATGCATATGCGCGAGCTGTGGTGGGTGTTTCCAGATACACCCATGTAACACCTATACTCCGCCATCTGCATTGGTTGCCCATTGGTCTCCGGGTGCAATTCAAGGTGTTGATCATCATCTTTTAAGCCCTACATGGCTTAGGACAAGGTTATCTCTGGGACAGCATCCTACCTCATACATCCCTACGACCAGTTAGGTCCCACAGAGTCAGTCTCCTCCAGGTCCCTTCAACCAAACAATGTCGGTTGGTGGGCCCTAGGGGGAGAGCCTTCTCTGTGGGAGCTCCGGCTCTCTGGAACCAACTCCCCCCAGAGATCTGAATCATTCCCACCTTGCTGGCCTTCCGGAAAGCCATTAAGACATGGCTCTTCCTGCAGGTGGGTTGATTGTGATTGTTGCTTGTGTTGTTTTTTTATCGCTTTTAATCACTATTTTACTATTGTTGTTTTTATTGTATTTTTGATAGTATTTAGCTATTCTTATATATGTTGTATGCCGCCCTGAGTCCTCAGGGAGTAGGGCAGCCTATAAGAATCACAAAATAAAATAATTAAATAAATAAATATTTTGTATATGAACTTTTATTGATACATACATATGTTGCAAGGAGTTTTTTTTCCTCTGACTGTTATGCCCTTTATTTTGGTAAACAAGTGTTTTTCCATAACTCAGTCCTTTTAGTGTATTATTTTACTGGGGAAATGCCTTACAAAATTAAAAGAGCAAATATTCCGGTGTGATTGTTTTAATTCACACACAAACCGGGGAGATGCAAATTAAGTAGATGCCTGTTAAATAAATAGGGTTATAAGAAAACCAATGTCTCTTTTTAGCACTATTTATCGTATGCTGCTTTTACGATTGTTGAAAACTTAATTTTTATCTTGCCCTTTTCTTCAGGAAATGAGAGAGTTCACAAAAGATATTTTGATTTGATTCTCACAGCAATCCTGCAAGATAAATGAATCAGATATTATGATGTGTCCTTTGAAGACATTCATTACTGAATCTGAATTGGCACTCTAGTTTCCCTCAACCAAGTCTAGGTTTCTGTCCAGTGACAATTAGAGCTGAGTTCTGACCTGAAAGTCATGAACAGTTAACTCATCAGAAGAAAATTCCCTTTCCTTTCCACCGCTCCTAGTGAGTAAAGAGAGTTAAACCCTGTGCAAAGACTCCAAATGCAGCAGAATTCAGTGGCAGAATTTATTATGGATTCAATAGGAACATTCCAGAAACAGACTGAAATGGATGTACAAAATTCCATAGAGTAAGATCAATAATATTTGTGAGAAGGGTCTGAAAGAATGGAATATGTAGATAAAAACCTGCAAAATTGATTTGGGCTGTACTTGAACCAAGATGCATACTTCAAGTGCTGCCAAAGTCTGTGGGTGAAGGTGAAAGAATGAGCACCCCAAGAGATGATCTCAGGGAAGTATAGGAGTGGATACAAATGGTTGTTGTTGTTGTTTTGGCTTGAAGTTGTCTTTTGTGAAGCTTGTGGCCATTGTTTTTGCTCATTCGGTAGAGGGAAATTTTTCTATGTGAATTTAATGCAGTTCCAAGACGTATGGCCTCTCTGCTTCCCTTCCTTGAAGTCAAATACAGGACTTGATGGAAGATCCTGTAGCACATATTTGAATAACAAATGAGCCAATCTGAGTCTCAAAATGAAAATTCAGCATAAATAATGGGGAGAATTGGAGGTGAATGGAAGTTTTTCCCCAGTTGGCCAAGGCTATTTAATACTTATGATTAGTCAATAGGAATGAATCAAAAACAGAACAAAGCAAAGCTTCTAGGAGATCGCTTTATCATCCAAGTAGGGAAGCAACAAGGAATTGAAATATATCCCATGCATGTCAAACATTTCATTTAAGACTACTTTTTAAAAGAAGCAGCCTCATTCACGCTTCTTGGTCTTGCATATGGATCAGAACAATTATCCTGTTGACTTTTTCCAAATATTCCATTTTAAACTGCTCATACATTTTATACTAAATTGCATATACTTCATGCTTATGTAGGAGAGTTTTGCACAGTTTTATGTGCACTGAGAAGCTATGTGAACATAATGTACAAAACACAGGCACAAAAACAAAATGTCAATTTGCTTCTTGAGATTTGTTTTCAACATTTCAGAAAGTTGAAGAAGGGTAGCAGAATGTAAACAGATGCTAGACTCACACCAATTACATACTCATTTACTTGTATAGCAATGGGGTTCAAAATGTTTTAAAATCAAAATGGTTCCAGATTGAAATGCCCTCTCCATTCATTTCTGAGTACAAAACAACCTTGTCTCAGAGGTTGTTTCTCAGAGCTGTTTCCTGCCTGTGCTGCAAGTTTGTGCCAAGTTTGAAATGAAATGTTGAGTGTAGAAGTCTTATGACAAGACTGGAACAACTTTGTCCCAAACTCCAAATCAGCTGTTATTGAACAAACCAACAGATTTGACATATATGCTTTTCTTTAATGGTACTTCTAATCTCCCTCAAGAATGCTAACACATCCATTTTTCTAATGGCTCAATTTTTATCCTATTCCCAGTAGACTTCGCAACAGATTTCACCATTAAAAATAGGTGATGCGATCATTAGAGAAAAACGCCCATCTTTAGAAAGATGTTTTTGGCTGCTTTGCTGTATTATTTCATAATTTTCTAGTTTTTGACAAGAGAAGACAATGTCTTTCAGCATAATTATTATCTTCTTCTGCTTGAGCATGCTGTGAAGAAGAAGAAAAGATTACGGTGAGGGGAGATAAAATATCTTTGACATAAATTAGTATTTAACGTGCTGTTTAAAACCAGGTTGTGCTTCTATCTGCATTTCTTTGAGCCTTCAGTCAGTGCATATGCTGGAACTGTCATTTTTATCTCCAGAGTAAGGAGTAAATGGATTTCGCTTTTTTACTTGCTTTCCTTGAAATTAAAAACCATTTTTAACTGCGACAAATAAATAAATAATCTGATAAATTGGTGTGATTTCAAATGGTGGTTCATTAGTTTAATTCTTTTAAGAAAAATGTGACTTTTCTCAAACAGAACAAAGACAAATTTCCCCCGTCTGTGACGGAGAACAAATCTCTTGCGCTGTACGATTTTCATTCACTTTTCTCTTTTTCCCAGTATGAATAACAAGCTCGCTACACCTTGCGGACAAACGTAGAGTACTTTTTAATTAAGCTGAAGGAAATAAATTAAAATGTGCTAAGTACGCCAATGTCCTCATGTCATGTTTGTATCTGTAACCATGCCCTCAAAGAAACAACTTGTTAGATTTTTCTTTTACAGGTTGAGGGAAAATGCGGACCTGCTGATGGCATTTGAAAAAGAAGTCTGATTCTTCCACTTTGCTTTTTAATTTTTTATTATTATTGCTTTTCACTTTATTTATTTATCAACACTATAAGATACGAAAATGCAAAAGAAAATAGTAGGAAAGATAGGGGAGGAAAAAGGGGAGGAAAAGGGGGGGAAAGAAAGAAAGGGAATTGGCTTCCGACTCTCTTTGGTGCGGTAAAATAAAATAATAACATCAAACTTCTACTTTTATATAATAGTATAAACTTTGTGATATAAGAAAAAGATGTCCTTTAGGCTAGTATATGCATGGCTTATTGGTTGATAATCCTGATGTTATCATTTGTCTGAAATGGGGGGGGAAAAGATGAAATTGTTATCCATGTTTGAAGAATTTGGTGAAAAGCTCAGTAGCCACATGTGATATTGCTGTAGTCCTAACCTTGAAATCTGATTTGGTAAGAGCCAGTTTGGTGTAGTGGTTAAGGCATCAGGCTAGAAACCAGGAGACTATGAGTTCTAGTCCTGCCTAAGCCACAAAGCCAGTTGGGTGACCATAGGCCAGTCATTTTCTCTGAGCTCCAGGAAAAGAACCCTGGCAAACCATACCAAGAAAATTTCAGAGACCTATCCAGGCAATCTCTGAGAACTGGATACTATTAAACAGAAAAGGGAAAAAATGAGAGCCTTGTATAATGAATAATCAATAATGAATCAATAATGAAGAACCTCTATGAATAACTTCTACTATTTCAAAAATCCTTAGGTAGCTTCGGCTATTTGGCCAGTGCAAGGCCATTTCCTATGCTCTTCTGTAGTGTCATCAAAAATACCTCTTTGGGACCAATTAATATCCAGATCACAGCATTTGCAGGGCTGTTTGTTTATTTATTTATAACATTTATACAGCCACCCACATTATATCAAACTCCGTGTGATTCCCTGTTATCTAGTCAATTAATCCAGTTCATGGAAATTGGCTGTTAATTTTTTTTTTAGGGTGAGTTGCCATTCTGCTCAGTGTTTGGCAGAATGGGCCATAATCCTAGAATATTGAAAGCTTCTGGTAGTGAAATTAAGTTCAGGGCAGAACAGGAAGGGGGCAAACAACTGTGCCACCCTCTGCAAAAATCTTTCTCTGGTTTTACCAGCCCTATCTCCTGCTGTTCCCACATAACCATTCAGAAACCATTTTCTTCTTGGTCTAAATTAGTTAGCATAAGTGATTATGTGCAATTAGTTGCAAATAGTTTTCAAGAACAGCTTCATCTGTTATAAGTGTCTATTCTGTTATCGGTTTTATATATCTGATTATATATATATATAATCCAAGTTATATTATGTATAATATAAATCTGATATTGAATACATATCAGGCAAAGTTGTAGCAAACATATAACCAAACCCAGGAGAAGATGTATTTTCTCCCATATCCAATAGGAATTTCCATTGAGATACAGCCCCAATAATGGATATAAACTTTTAGCACGGATAGAATTCCATCCAAGATAGATATAACCTGAAGTTAAGAAGGAGGAGGAGGAGGAGGAGGAGAAGGAGAAGAAACAGAAGAAGAAGAAGAAACAGGAGGAGGAGGAGGAGGAGGAGGAGGAGGAGGAGGAGGAGGAGGAGGAGAAGGAGAAGGAGAAGGAGAAGGAGAAGGAGAAGGAGAGAGGAGGAGGAGGAGGAGGAGGAGGAGGAGGAGGAGGAGGAGGAGGAGGAGGAGGAGGAGGAGAAGCAGAAGGAGAAGGAGAAGGAGAAGAAGAGAGGAGGAGGAGGAGGAGGAGGAGGAGGAGGAGGAGAAGAAGAAGAAGAAGAAGAAGAAGAAGAAGAAGAAGAAGAAGAAGAAGAAGAAGAAGAAGAAGAAGAAGAAGAAGAAGAAGAAGAAGAAGAAGAAGAAGAAGAAGAAGAAGAAGAAGAAGAAAATTAGATGGTCTATCAACCACTAATCATTCTGTTTTAAATTTCAGGTAAGCTTTGGAATGCTGGCATATAGCTTCATAATCTATACTGCATGGTGATACCAGGTGGGCTCAGGGATTTTGGAGAATCCAATTAAATCCTCCCAACATTTACAAACAACCACATAAATGCCTCTACTTGGCCTATTGCATTCATTCCTACACTTGAAAGACAATAATGCTACAATAAGGGCAAATTGAAAGACCATTTTTTCCTTTGGATTTTCCTTGTTTTACAGCTAATTGAAATCATTGTCAAGTCAGTATTTTTCAATAATAACAAAATATTCCTCATTTAAGATAATGTAAGAGATGACCAGGCTGAGCCTGAAAGAGGGGTCAAGCACATCATCAGTCTCAAATCCATTCATGCCCACAATAGTCCAGCCCACCTTAAATTTCATTGACTCTTATCTACCACCAACTCGCTTTGACCATTAGTAGTTAAGATTCTTGTAGAAAGCTTTAGCATTCAATAAACCTATATATTCTTTTGAATTGCCTGGACTTCTGATTTCCTGCACTTGACAGATAACAAATAATGCATTTTTGATGTCTTACAAGAGTTCATAATAAAAGGCATATAACTTCCTATGAAACCTATCTTCTGAGTCATTTAAAGTTATCTATGAAATTGATCGCTATTATTTTAATATTAAGGCTTTCCTCCCTCATCCCCGATTTCTTCCACCATGAATATTAAAAATGTGAACTTTACCTGAAGAAATACTTTGATGTGTTATCTTTGAATGCAAACACTGAAGAATTACAAGAGGGACAAACAAAATCTGAGCACTTTAGCCCATTTATAAATCATTTGCTAATGACTGAATGACTTTTCTGACTCATTCTTGTGCTCACTAATAAAATGACATATATGTCTTGGGAGAGAAAAAGTGAAAGAGGCAAGTGATCAGGGATTATTCCAGGGTAATTTTAATCCGTTTTCAAATTGCTTCCTGAATCAGTTTGTCAGCACAATTATTCTTTGGTAGAGTGGAACCCTTATCTTAGATGTAGATGCGAAAGAATTGTGTAAACTCACAATGCACCCAGTGAAAACTACATTATTCTGAAACCAGAGAAAGAGACCAAAGTTTCAATTGCAAGGGCCTTGAGCCAATTTTTGTCCCATCCAATGCTGATGAATGGTATGTTTTAACAACAATAGAGGCGGTTTGCTATTGCTTTCTTCTATTTTTTTTAAATAAATTATTAATATGCCCTGAAATTCTGGTATTCCAGGTTGGTCTACCACCATAGTATTAACAAGCTTGATCTAAACTTTCATGCCTGGACATGCAGGTTCTGCCACTACCAGCTGAGATACTGTAGAAGATGAATTACATTTTTAGATGTTTTTAATTCTACCTTTATTATTTTTATAAATATTTCAAGGTGGTGAATATTTATTTATTTTTATTTGTCAAGCATGTATAAGATAACAGATATAAGTATAAACATGATTATGAATACAGGTAATGGAATACGAATAAATGGGAACAATAGGACAGGGATGGTAGGCACATTAGTGCGCTTATGCACGCCCCTTACAGACCTCTTAGAAACGGGGAGAGGTCAACAGTAGACAGTCTAAGGTTAAAGTTATGGGGGTTTGGGGAAGAAATCACAGAGTCAGGTAGTGCATTCCAGGCATTGACCACTCTGTTGCTGAAGTCGTATTGTCTGCAATCAAGTTTGGAGCGGTTTACTTTAAGTTTGTATCTATTGTGTGCTCGTGTATTATTGCAATTGAAGCAGAGGTAGTCATTGACAGGTAGGACACTGTAGCAGATAATTTTGTTTACTACGCTTAGGTCAGACTGAAGGCATTGTAGTTCTCAGTTATCTAAGCCCAAAATTTCAAGTCCGGTGGTATAAAGTATGCTGTTGTGAGCAGAAGAGTGGAGGATGCTTCTCGTGAAATGTCTCTGGACTCGCTCAATTGTATTAATGTCTGATATGCAATGCAGGTTCCAGACAGATGAGCTGTATTCGAGAATTGGTCTAGCAAAGGTTTTATATGACCTAGTTTGCAATACAATATTACCAGAGAAGAAGCTTCGCAAGATTAGGTTGACAACTCTTAATGCCTTTTTGGCAATGCTGTTACAGTGAGCTCTGGCACTTAGATAATTAGAAATTAGTACTCCAAGGTCCTTGACAGAGTGAGGGTCATCTATGAGGTCGTATCCTCCCAGCTTGTATTTGATATTCTGATTTTTTTTGCTAATGTGTAAGACAGAGCATTTGTTGGTTGAGATTTGGAATTGCCAATTGTTTGACCATTCTGACACATAGTCAAGGTCTCTTCATAGGGCAGCAGCATTGTCGGTGGTGTTAAATAGTTTTACATCAGTGAAGAGAACGCAGTTGCTTGTAATATGATCACAAAGGTCATTTATGTAGAGTATAAAGAGCAGTGTAGAAGTTGCAGATTACAGGAGAACAGGATTGTTTGTTAGAAAGTAGGTTGTTTGTCTCTAAGTGGAGGGTAATGGATTGGTTTATGATTGATTCCATGACTTTGCAGGTGATGCAACATAAAGATATTTATCTATAATTTTCAACTAGGCTGGGGTCACCATTTTTGAAGATAGGGATGACATTGGCTAGTGACCATAGGTTGGGCAAGGAGCCGGTCCTGAAAGATTTTCCATAGATTATGTTAAGGGGTTCTGCTATGGCAGTGGAAAGCTTTTTTAAGAAGTAGTCACAGAATCCACCAGATCCAATAGGTTTTTGGCTGCATAGTGTCTTTTCAACATTATCTTCTGTAAAATCAATATGTAGTAGATCATTGCAATTATTTGTGGTATACAACTAGGAAATGTGGGGCATGAGCCATTGCTATTTACAAAGACTGAATCAAAGAACGTATTAAAGAGGTTGGCTTTAACTGCTTCATCATTACAGTCTTTACTGTTAGGTCCTTTTAGGGGTGGGATGGATCTTGAGTCTTTAAGTTTGTTATTTACAAAATTATAAAAGGCACGAGTGGATTTCGTGCGTAGAAGGTTTTCGTCTTGTTTGCTGTGGTAATTGGTGCATTCTGTCTTTATCTGGTGGCATAAGGTTTTATGGTGGCTTTTAAAGTTAGCTATGTAGCCAGTTTTGTTTTTTTTGCCAAAGATTTTTTTTATTGAAGCTTCCTTGTTGTTATGGGTAATTTTTCTGGTTTTGGCGGTTATTAGTGGTACGTATAGTTTAATGACTCTTTTGACTTTGAGCAAAAATGTGTTATAATGTTCTTCAGCAGTATTACAGTCAGTGAACAGAATTTGCCAATTAAGAGATGAGAGGTCATTATCTATGAGATCATAGTTGGTTTTTTTAAAGTTATAATTGAGAATCCTATCCTTGTGATCATCTTTGTAAGGAAATATATTGAGACAAAAGTCAAATGCTGTGGTCACTGTTGGAAAAGGGTTCTTTTATTTGTAGACCATAAATTGAGTTTAAACTGTTGCAGAAGATGAGATCAAGGCAGTTGTTGAGTCTATTGTTGTATGTTACTAGTTGATGCAGTTCCAGATTAGTAACAGCATTGTACATGGTTGCATGTATGGGTTCAGTTGTACATTCGTTTAGGGTCCAATTAATAAGAGGTAATATACGTAATATTCCTTCCTCCATCTATTTTCCCCAAAACAGCAACTCTGTGAGGTAGATTGGGCTGAGGGAGAATGATCTGGCAGTTCTGCCCAAGCTCTAATCTTGATTGCAGAAAATACGACTTCTGCAATAGAGTAGTAAATGTCTGGAACACTTTACCTGATCCTGTTGTTAGTTTCTCTAACCCCCATACCTTTTACCTTAAACTGTCTACCGTGGACCTTACACATTTCTTAAGAGGTCCATAAGGGGGCGTGCATAAGCGCACCAACATGCCTACCGTCCCTGTCCTACTGTACCCATTTGTATGTACTCGTTTTATGTATTTATGGCTATGTTTTGCTTCTTTATATCCATTTATTTGTGCCATTTTTTCATGTGTCATGTTTCCTTGCACTTGTTGACAAATAAAATAAATAAATAAAATAAATAAAGGTGGGACTAGAACTCATTGTCTCCTGGTGATTGGTCCAAAGTCCCACAGCTGTTTTTTGTGCCTAAGGTGGGAGTAGAACATAGAATCTCCTGATGATTGGCTAAAAGTCACCCAGGTGTCTGTCATGGCTAAGATGAACTAAAATTCATTTTCTTCTTCTTTCTAGCCTGGTGCCTTAATGCCTAGACAAACTGGCTCTATAAATGGCTATCATGCCTAGGCATTTTTCACAGTATTAGGAAGAAAGGATGAATAAAGTTTTCCAGATTTTGTGCATACACAGCAAAGCTTGTACAAACTTACTTTGCCCACATGGGATACAATTTACTAGAATTCTACTTAATATGGAGAAGTGCTGTAATATTCTTAGTTACTTTTCCTGTGACAAGGAAGAAGAGAATAGAATTTATCTGACAGGTGACTGCAATGAAAGCAATCATAAGACTTTTATTAAATTTAAACTTCCTAATAACTTGCTGCCCACTGAAACAAAGAAAAAAAAGATCTCAGAATGGAATGGGGGGAAATTATATTTGAAGATACAGGAAGAAGATATCTGGATAACAAAGCAAAAAATAAAAAAAATTAATTTTTGAAAGTGTGCAGAACCCGGAGGTTTTCCACATGACTAGAGACGTATTATGGAACTAATAAAAATAGCACTGTTATTGAGAAATAATGGAATAGTTTTAGCCCTCATAAAAATTTAAATCTGAAAAATGATGTTGCAGTTAGCTTTTTTTTATGAGCTTACAATTAGGTTAGAAACAAGAATGAATAGATGGTAGAGAATTTACAATATTTCTGCTATCTGTAGCCCATTATCTGTCCAACGAGGTTTCTTTTTTCAATCCTTGGACAATTTCCCTAAGCAGTGGCACCATCAGCAACAAAATCTTAGGACAGAAATCTAGGTCCTCAATGGAAGAAGCATTTTCAATTAGCTAAAGTATATAAATTCTGCCAAGATAAGATTTTGTTCCTCTCTCTGAGCAATCCCAACTATTAATTGATGAACATTTATCAATGGGCCTGGGGACCCCGACTGGAGATAGAACCAATCAAGTTATTCCTTTGATTGCATTGCTGCTGCCATAGGGTAGTATGGTTTTTATGTTATAGATTTGTAATATTGTAGACCCCCTGGAATCACTTGTGTGTCAGTTGGGAAGCTATTTAAATTTTTCACTAAACAAACAAACAAACATAGTCCATGTCTTATAACCACAATTTAGACCGAGTTTTGTTGTTAAGTAAGACATTTACATAAGGGATTATATGACTTTGGGACACAGCATTGGTCATAAGTAGGAACCAGTTGCCAAGCATCTGAATTTTGATCACATGATCCTGGGGATGCTACAAAGTTTGTAACTGTCAAAAATGGTCATAAGTCACCTTTTTCCAGTTGTAATTTTGAACAGTCACTAAATGAACTGTTGTAAGTTGAGGGCTACCTGTACCTTCTCTTTTATAGTCATAACTGCTTGATTAAATTTTTCCAAGAAGTACAGAGTTTCTGATAACATATTGCAAGATTATATTCACTACTGTCAACACTGAAGTTAACCTGGCCGAGGCCATTTTGAGGCTTCAGTGTTGCTACACTGGAGCTGAGGGATAGGCAGGGGGGGAATACAGATTGCTGGGGTTTTGTAGCCAAAACAAAATATTTTTTACTGGGAACCAAGGATGTTTCCACAGATGGTCGGAGAGAGGAGGAGTGAAGTTACCAGGAAACCGGACGGCACCTTGATTGGACCATGTGACTGATTGTTTGGGAAAGGGGAAAAACTTTTATTTTTAATTAGGTGAAAACCGTGGAACATTCAGAGTCAGTTTTCACCGGCCTGTGCCAATATGATATGTCCAATAAAACTATTCTTTGAGGAACCTACCTGCCTCGGAGTTCTGTTTGCTATGGGCATATTATTTGACAACTACATGATAACATGATAACATGATAACATGATAACTGCAATATACTAGTAATACAACAAATATTTTTGCATGATGTCTGACTTATTACCATGGCAAAACATTTGAAAACTTAAAATTACTAAATGCACCTATTAGCCAATAACAGAATAATAGAACAATAGAGTTGGAAGGGACCTTGGAGATCTTCTAGTCCAACCCCCTGCTTAGGCAGGAAACCCTACACCACTTCAGACAAATGGTTATCCAATATCTTCTTAAAAACTTCCAGTATTGGAGCATTCACAACTTCTGGAGGCAAGTTGTTCCACTGATTAATTTTATATATCTTTTCTGTTAGTTATTAGCAAACATGTAGATCATGACCAGAGTACTGAAAGACTTCCCGTTCCAGATTTTATAATTAAATTTTCTTAAGAATTAAGACTAGGAAAGAGTTCTAAGAAGGACCCAGAAATCGAAAGTGCTCAACTAGACCTTCCTGTGATAAATTATTTCATGTCAAAAGGGCTCTGTACTCAATTTCACCCCACTTTTTTATTTCTGTTACAAAATATCAGGATCAATAATGCTGACATGTTGTGATGTTCAGTTGGCTGATGATTTCTATGTGTCTCAAAATATATGAGAAATGGTCCATAAAATCTGTGGATTGTATAACTCTTCTGTCAATACTGCAAAGAAGCTTTGGTTACATAAATGGAACATGGCCTGGTTCAAAGAGATTTATTTTCTTAAAGGTCTACAGAAAGAGATAGGATTTCATTAAACAAATAAGTATTTTGCATTGTCATACATTTCCAATAATTTTTCCAAGTTAAGGCTTTCTATTTTTCTGTCAAGACTGGTCTGTGTATTATGCTTAAGTACGTATTTGACAATTTGTTATTTCGGAGGGGGAACTAATTTCACAAGCTTGTGAGAACTTTGAAATATATTTTGGAATTACAGAATTGTCTCAATGAATTAAACTTATTGGTAGCTCAGCATAGGCAGTATTTCTGCAAGATTCATAAAGTAGGCGGCTCAACCATTATTTATATGTTTCTTGAGAAGAAGAAACTCAGTCCATGGCCACCTGGTCATTCCAAGAAGCACTAAAGAAAAGAAAGGCTTCTATGACTTCAGACTCCTAATCCCCCCCCCAAAAAAAAATTTAAAAACACTGGAAGAAAATCCCTCAAGCATTTGAAAAAATTACTACGGTGCCTCAAGAGTTGAGTTAGAATAATTAATTAATGGAATGACTTGCCTCCAGAAAAGTGGTGAAATCCAAATTTTTTTATTACCGGTTCTTTGGGCGTGGCTTGCCGGGCATGGAGTGGCTTGGTGGGCGTGGCAGAGGAAGGATACTACAAAATCCCCATTCCCACCCCACTCTGGGGCCAGCCATAGGTGGTATTTGCTGGTTCTCCGAACTACTCAAAATTTCCCCTACCGGTTCTCCAGAACCTGTTAGAACCTACTGGATTTTACCCCTGCTTCAGAAGTTGTGGATGCTTCAACACTGGAAGTTTTTAAAGAAGAGATTTGACAATCATTTGTCTGAAATGGTATAAGGTTTCCTGTTTTGAGCAGGAGGTTGGCTTAGAAGCTTCCAATGTCCCTCTGTTATTCTGTGATTCTGAAGGGGTTTCTTTCTAATGGTGGAGATATATATATATATATATATATATATATATATATATATATATATATATATATATATATATATATGTATGTATGTATGTATGTATGTATGTATGTATGTATGTATGTATGTATGTATGTATGTATGTATGTATGTATGTATGTATGTATGTATGTATGTATGTATATACACACACACACACAAACATATCTATATATCTATATATCTATATCTATCTATATCTATATCTATATCTATATCTATATCTATATCTATATCTATATCTATATCATCTATATCTATCTATATCTATATATCTATCTATATCTATATCTATATCTATATCTATATCTATATCTATATCTATATCTATATCTATATCTATCTATCTATCTATCTATCTATCTATCTATCTATCTATCTATCTATCTATCTATCTATCTATCTATCTATCTATCTAACTTTACTTATATACCGCTTCATAGTGCTTTACAGCCCTCTCTAAGCGGTTTACAGAGTCAGCATATTGCCCCCAACAATTTGGGTTCTCATTTTACCCACCTCAGAAGGATGGAAGGCTGAGTCAACCTTGAGCCTAGTGAGATTTGAACAGCTGAACTGCTGAACTAGCAGTCAGCCTGCAGTCACAGCATTTAACCACTGCACCACTTCAGCTCTCTCTATATATATATTCCCTTCCTATTTAAGAGTGTTCCTTGAGTCACTCATGGGTGAATTTCTAGGGAAAGCCAGGAAAGCAAATGCCTGACATGCAGAAAATCTCAGATTTAATTGTTCGTATCTTCATGAATGGTTGGGGAAAAGTCTTATTGGAATCCCTGCAGATAACTACTGAATAAGATAGATTATTTCAATATAACAATTTCCATATCCGACATTCACTGTTGCACCCTATTTTTGCCATGGGAATAGATCCCCTTTTTATTACATAGTTAGATTCCATAACTACAGCATTGCATTCTAAGAAGAGAGCCAAATGAATTTTGTAATTTTTGCAGTCACTGGAAAAACCAGCCAACATAATATTTTGCTGCAGCTTCGTTTTTGAGTGCCTATTGTACTAAGAAAACAAAAATGGTTTTGCCTCACGGGAAAGAGATGGGATAGATTTAAAATTTAAGGAGAGCGTGTGCAACTCTTAACCAGAAATTCCATCCAGATCATCCTAAAGCTAAGTCTTAAATCTAATCTCTAAAACGAGTCTTTCCAGTTCTCAGAGAACATGCCTTATAAAACCATAGAAACATCATCTTCTGCTGTGAGCTGTAAACAATAGGTAGGATTAATTTGAGGAGATTGGTTTTATCTGTTGGATACAAATTAAAGCCTGGTTCTAATCTATCCCAATGGAAAGATAGCAAGAGCAAGAGCACTTAGACTTATATACCACTTCACAATGCTATATAGCCCTCTCTAAGCAACTTACAGTGTCAGCATATTGCTCCCAACAATCTGGCTCCTCATTTTACCGACCTTGGAAGGATGCAAGGCTGAATCAACCTTGAGCCGGTGAGACATGAACTGCCAAATTGCAGGCAGCCGGCAGGCAGCCGAATTAGTCTGCAGCCATACTGCATTCTAACCACTGTGACACCAGGGTTCGTATTATCTTTCCACAACAGAAACCACGATGTTTCTAAGTCAAACCCCTGTTTAATTTCTGATCAGTAAACTGTTGAGAGAGTTGTATCTATAGTATATGAAGATAAGTCCTTACTTTTCAGTGTGGTAATTGACCTTAAGGAACACTTGTTTCTACACCAGGCATCTAAGAATGGTCCATAAGATATAAATTTGCTTTTCTGCTGAAGGACGTGCCTTTCTTATTATCTATGGGTGGAGAGTATGAATGTTACCTGCAACATGATGTTATCAGGCAAACAAAGCCAGGGCCACCGAGAGGATTATTAAGTGCTGGAACAAGACTAATATGGCCCCCCCACTCAGTGGTGAAATGTGAAAATTTTCCCTACTGGCTCTGTGGGCATTGCTTGGGGGGGTGTCATGTGACCCGGTGGGCATGGCCAACTTGATGTCACTCACGTCACTCACTGTTAGATCCAGGAGCTGCACATTCTGAAGCACATTCTGCCCTTCTGAAGCCTCCAATTCTTTGAGTTTCCCTGACCAAGCAAACCTCGGAGCCTTCTCTTGCCCCATGCATCCCCCCTGCCAATCCTCCATACAAACCAGCCACCCCGTTTCTGCAAAGGCAGAGCTGCCCCCCATCCAAAGAGGGGAGGCAGATGCTGTAAAAAAGGCAGCCTTCCACCCGTGCCTCCCGTGCCAGCTCAAAACACTAGACAGCATCGCAATTATTTTTCATTTAAAAGGAAAAAAGTGGGGAAGCTGTACTTTGGCCAGTAGACCCCCCCTGCTGCAGTTGTCCTCCTGCAGAAAATAGCTGTTCCCTGAGCTAAGAAGGCAAGAAGCTGCGGCTTGACTCACCCAATTCCTAGGACTAACCCAAATGGTATTCGGAGAGGGCAGCTCCCCTTCACAATCCCCCTTTCCCTCGGCGCTTTGACTTCCCGTAGCCTGCTGGCCTGAACGCCGGGTCAGACCACTATAAGGCCACTTCCCTGCTTCTCAGCAGTGACTGCTGTGCCGGCAACTGCAGGACCCTCCAGCTCCTCCTCCTTCCCCAACTTCTCCCTCAGCTTTCTTCCTTCTCCCGTTGTGAAATGAAAGTGAACAGTTGTGGGGCTGCTTCAGGCAGGCGGACATCTGCAGCCAGGTGGGTAGGGAGGGTGGGAAGAGCAGACACATCAGCCTCTTCCATGCGCAGCACACGAAGGCAGGCAAGGCGGCCCCTGGCGCACTTGTTGCTGGGGAGGCATGGCAATCACTCGCACAGGGCAACCTCAGCAGTGGCTGCATCAGCCATTCCACCCCGCCATGTCCTGCTCCAGCCGGCTGCGTGATTACAAGTGGGGCGACATGGCAAAGATGAAGGGACTCTGGCTGGGCCATATGCACAAGAGCACCACTGCTGCATTTAATGCCAAATTGGAAAAGTGTTTGTCGTCCCTTTTTTATTAATCTCATCACGTTTCTGTTTTTCCTTGTGTTTTTGAGCTCCAGATTTTTGAGATGACATTTCATAACCATTCATAAACTGAAATGAAATATAAAATATATTCATAAATGAAGAAACTGTTTTTCTTTGGTTTTGTAAAAAATTTTTTTTTAATTTCCCCTTCATGGGCCCCCTTTGAGCACCATGGGCCCTGGAACAATGTAGCGGCTGCATCCCCTCTCCTCAGGCCTGAACAAAGCAAGCTTCATAATTTGTGTTACTGGTCCAATGACATCATGCAGAAAGTTACTGCCAATTCTACTGGATGCTTATGTTCCTTTTATTGATGTGTGATAGAATGAGCCCCATTACCATGCAAAGTTTGATTTGGACATATATTGTACTACTGTTCTGAACAGTTCTATTTTTCCTTCTCCAAAATGCACTAAGAATAAATTGGTTTTGATTACTTATTTCAAAAAAGTGTGGGGCTTGGATTAATTCTCCTAGGGGTAAAACATCAAATGTGTGCTCTATGTTGGTTAGAATACAGCTAAAAGTGTGTGTGCGTGCTTGTGTGTGTTACATGGGAGTGAGCACGCTGTCATTCATTGGACAACTCTTCTTCACATGACTTTGATTTCCTTGATTTCTCATGTTTCAGTTAAGCTCTATGACAGTGATGATGAACCTTTTCAGCACAAAGTTGGGGCCGCAACCCGGAAGAGGAGCTGCCCAGGGGGCATGCGTGCACCAGAAAATGAACTTTCGGTTTCCGGTGCCAGAATGCGCGCTGGCCAGCTAGTCTTCCAGTTACTGGCGTGATGGTGAGCTGGCCAGTGCGCATGCTCACACTGGAAAAAGGAAGACTAGCTCTTTCAGTTTCCGGCACTGCTGCATGCATGAAGGCCAGCTGATCGTCGCGTGTGCAAGCACACCAGAAACCCAGAAGGGGAACGGGCAACGTCGTGCGTGCCAGGTGACATGGCTCCTTGTGCCACTTTGGGCATGCATACCATAGATTCACCCTCACAGCTCTATGAGAAGGTGTTATAAGGAAACTTACATTATTAGGATTTTTCACATCAAAAAAGAAAAATAACAACAACCCCATCTGACATTTTTCAGATCTCAATATAAAAACAGGTAGCCAAGGGGAGGAGGCAAATAAAACTACCAACTTAAAAATAATACCAAGAGTAATTTTGAAAGAACTTGACTTCTAAAAATTTCTAAAGCATTCCAAGATAGAAAAAATAGCATTTTAAAGGGGGGGGGGGAATATAATTTTGTACAATTGGAAGAAAGATTTTGACATCATAGTAATACAATTCATCTAATCCAGGGGTGTCAAACTTATGTCGTCACAGCGGCATCACATGAAGTATCAGGATTTTTTCTCCTTCACTAAATCAGACAATAAATCCCAGCAGGCCGGGAGTTTGACAGCCTTGATCTAATCAATATCTTCTCAAATCAACAACTTTTACTTTCCCGACTGGAAAATTGTTCTCTTTTTTCCTAGAAGTTCATCAGTGAAACTATATTTTTCCAACAATACTTTTTTTAAAAAACCTCTTTTATTCAGGTGATCTTTTGATAGCTTGATGGCTATATCCATAGGGTGGATAGGGTGTTTTCTCCCTTCATTATTTATGACTGATGAAAGTTATGGAACTGCGAGGGTCAGTTCTGCAGTCTAACCCATGGCTCATAATAGAAAAGGCAGCTCAAGCTCACAGCATTCCAGACTGTGAGGATTTTGGTGCCAATCCCACTGGTTCATTATAATTGCCAAGTAATTGTGATGGACTGTCTGAATCAGGCATTTCTTTGGATATATGGATGAAAGTTCTATGTTAAATTGACATCAAAGTAACTGTCTTTCATTTGAGAAGTGAAAATGCTATCAACTCTCGTAACTGATAAAAATCAGGCCAGTGCAAATCCCTGTCTTTGGAATGATGAGATAATTGGACTGCTTTTTTTCCATTCCACGCTCTGCTTTAAGACTGACATTTGCTCTCTCTTAATCTTCCTAACATGAGCCTCATCTGCATAATCTTATGCTACCTAGAGGAGTGAGATTGGAAGTTTTGAAGTGTGTTTACAGACAACAGAACAACAAAAACAACAACAAAAACAACCTGTTTTCCTTTCCTTTCCTTGCTGGTTGGTGTGCTTCGGATAAAGTTCCTCACACAAGAAAAAAATAATGGATCAGTCTGTCTTTTTTTCCAAAATTGAATGGAACACCTTTAAAGACTACAAGGAAATCACAATTTGAAGAGATCTCATGCTTCTTCTATACTTGTACAGTAATGATGAAAAAATTTGGCTTGCCAAATGTTGATGGAGAATAGTATCTACAGTGAACCCTCGTTTTTCGCGGGGGTTACGTTCCAAAAAGAACCCGTGATAGGCGAAATCCGTGAAGTAGTAACCTTTATTTTTTTTACAATTATTATACAATGAAACCAAAGAACAAAATCAAAGAACAAAACCTTTTTACAGGCCCAAGCATTTGTTTAACAAATAAATACATGTGAGTGAACCAGGGGTGAAATCCTCCCGGTTCGCTCTTACCTATTGGTCGCCGCACAGCCCAACAACCTGGTGGCATTCGCGGCGCAGGGCTTCCCCCGCCCGCTTCCCCTGCCTGCCTGTACGCCGGCATCTGCGTTCTTTTGCCCTCTGCGCAAGCAGAACGCTTTGCGCATGCGCAGAGGGCAAAAGAACGCAGATGCCGACATCCAGGAGAGACTGTTTAGCCAATCAGAATGCAGAACACAATGCACGATGCAAATCCGTGAAGCAGCGAGACCGTGAAAGGTGAACCGCGATATAGCGAGGGATCACTGTATTACCATTGACCACATGCTATGTTGGATGAAGTTTTAAAACCTGGAGCCCCACAATTCCTAGATTTTTACAATATTCTTTCAAGTCTAATAATCAAAAGGGGAATCTCTACATCTTATAGAAAGATTCACAATCAATTGCTATATTAAGATTTTAACAGATAATACTATTCTTATTTCAGCTGCATCAGTTGTTAATTTGCTTCTTAGCAGAATTGAAAGTGTTGGTTATGATTTTGAAAACTGTAAAATAGCTTGAGATCAGAATATGTAAAAATGACTTATTTTGCCCAAACTACAAGAACTTCCAAAGAGACTTTCTTCTGAATCCTCACCTCCATACATACAATAAAGTTAGTTGAGTATCTACATTTTTTTGCCGTTTTGATGGTTTCTCCTATTTAGTGAGATTTCTTATCCTTAGCATGTTCACTTGTCAGGTCTATGCATAAGTGTATTTATTGAATTTACTATATCTAAATTGGATTAGGCTGAGAAAGAATGTCCTATATTTCCATGACTTAGGATGCACCAGAATCTGGATCTAGTTGAGCACCTCAGTCACTATAATATAATGGCTCATCCATTCCTGACAGAAACAGATGTAAGCCTGGCTTTTCTCTTAGCTTTTGCTGGCTTCATTTAATTGATGTTGGAAATAGTTCTTGTCTTTCTAATTAAGAGATGTTTTTAAATTTGTCTGTCTGTCTGTCTGTTTGTCTGTCTGTCTGTCTGTCTGTCTGTCTGTCTGTCTGTCTCGTCTCATCTATCTATCTATCTATCTATCTATCTATCTATCTATCTATCTATCTATCTATCTATCTATCTATCTATCTATCTATCTATCTATCTATCTATCTCTCATCTATGTATCTTGTTCAACTTATGACTGACAAAGTTATGTTGGACCAGAGGGAATGGAAGCCACAATTTGCACTGAGAACACATGCAGCCCAGAGTCCGATTCTCATTCTCATTCCTTGTGCTTTTTCTTATGATGCTTCTTTTTCCTTTTCTGAGATGGACTGTTTTTTTCCTTGCGTTTTGCCTTCTTCCGAGGTACTCACAATCCGGTTCTAATGTACTGAATGCCACTGTTATTTTTTTTAATGGAGGCAATAGGATAGGTAACTTTAGAGTGCAGATAGTTGAATCAAACTGAAATAAGGAAGGAAAGAACCAGAACAGGATACAATCAAGTTCTTCATTGAAGAAAGTGTGAAATCTACATATTTCTACTCTCTCTTCCTCAACCTGGGAACAGTGCAAATTATAGGTATTAAAAATGTGATGCCCTTTCTAAAGAGGAGATATGAAGCTGCATGGGTGTTATTCTTCATGCAGAGAATAAAATGGGAATGCCAATAGTTCTTTAACATACCTCTGAGTAGAGTTTGGCTTTGCAGTTTTAGTAAGGATTTATGAGTCCATATTCTGTTGAAAATAGGTGGGAAAGGGTGGGTTTTTTCCCCCCTTGCCGGGTTGGCTTCCTTTTACTGCTCATTATTCAGCAAATATATGACACATGCAGTCTCCTGCCAAGTTAATTTTTATTGTAATAACGAACTATTAATTAACTTCCCAAACCCACCTGTTTCTTCAAACAATTAGCAGTAATAAAGTAATTAACAACATCTAATATTGCATCCTTTCTTTCAAATTTATAGGCTGATTCACAAATTACTTTTCCAAGACAAAGATTTAATTTGTGCATTGGAAGGTCTTCATGATGATGCTAATAATCTTTTGGCTTGAGATTGATTCATTGGAAAAAGCTTTATCAATCCTATTCTACTTTTAGTTCTCTTCCCTTTTTTGTCAGGAGTGAGCTGGTTTGGAATTTTACAAGTATGCTATGGACAGTTTCACAAGAATGTGCTTTGGGGAATTATCTTCTGCATAACACCTATGGGTAGTCCTCGAATTATGACCACAAGTGAGCCCAAGATTTCTGTTGCTAAGTGAGACAGCTGTTAAGTGAGTTTTGCCCCAACTTGCTATGTTTCTTGCCATAGTTGTTAAGCGAATCACTACAGTTGTTCAATTAGTTAAACAGTTGTTAAATGAATCTGGCTTCCCTATTGGTGCTGTTTATCAGCTGCTGTGGCCTAGAGGTGGAGATCTTGCCTCACAGTCAGGAGGTTGTGAGTTCGATCCTAGGTAGAAGCAGATGTAAGGGTCTCCTGCTTGGGCAAGGGGGTTGGACTAGATGACCTGCAAGGTCCCTTCCAACTCTGTTAATCTGCATCTGCATTAATCTGCATCAGAAGATCACAAAGGCTGATCACATGATCCCAAGACACTGCAGCCATCATAAATGCATTCCAGTTGCCAAGAATTTTGATCACGTGACCATGAGGATGCTGCAATGGTTGTAAATATGAAAAATGTTCATAAGTCACTTTTTTCAGTGCCATCATAATTTTAAATGGTCATTAAATGCGTGGTTGTAAGTCGAGGACTACCTGTATTGATGAAAAAGCAGGCTTGTATGCTTATTCTGCATTACTTACTTGCAAACTAAATTGGTCTCTACTACCCAAGCTTACTTTTCTATTTGCTGAACATATCGAAGCATTTCCAAACAGACCTATTCGACAATTTTTGTTTAAATGGGTTCTATGTACAGCTTGGGGACACTCTTGGAAATAAAAATGAAGCTGGAGTTTTCAATTCCCATTGAGTGTTCGTAATAAAAATGATCCTTAACAATATGAAAATTGGGTTGAGATCTGAGACTCTGGACACCAGCAAAGGAAATGGATTTGTCTGCATGGGTGCTTTGCAAAAACTGTCCTGCTGTTATGCAGCCCTTAAAACAGCTGTAGTTTTCTTTGAGATACAAACTTTTGCAAGGAAGATGGACTGCAGATAATGAAACATGCGTTGTGACCATGAAGTTGTATCCCTGAGATATGTACCAGTGCTCAGTGGTAAGATCTAAGGAAGGAAGGCTGGGATTTGATTCATGATGTTGTAATGTAGAACTTGTCATATATTTTTTTTCATAATCTCTGTGTATAGCTGATGTCTGTCTTAGTGCAGAAACCTGAAAAAGACAGGTTGCTTTAATTAATCAAACAACTTCTTAAGCACTTCTGAATTATTCTCACCTCTGATGCACACACATACATCTCTGATGACTAATTCTACTAAATTCAACAGAAGATGTCCAAATCAATAGATCTTCAGTCATCCTATGGATGTAAAATGATCTTCTTTCTAGAAAATTGGCTTAACTGAATTCTGGCTCGGATAAAGCCATGGGGCAGAAATGACAGGATATCTTTCTTGAGATGAAGAAGAGTAGTCTACAGTCCTTCCTCAATTATCAGGTTCTGCAGATAATCTCTTATTAGTCATCTCTGAGTTTAACTTTTCTGGACTCTTGATAGACAATAGTGTTTCGTATGGGAAACCTGGGCTGACAGGAACAGAGGCGAGGCAAGGCTTGTAACCAGAAACTCGTTTATTTAACTTCAGCACCACAGACAACTTCAGCAAAACACGAACGGAGGACCTGCTGGCTGACAGGTCCTGTCAAACTGGGAACCAATCACAATGCCCCATTTTTCCACTTGCCGGCTGCTCGCATCTTAGCCAATCAGGCTCGGCTTGCAGTCGGCTCAGGTCTTGGTGGTGTCATAAGTCCAAGGATTTTACACCCTTCACACCCCAGATGGCTCATGCAGAGATATGCAGGCCGACGTCAGCTCCGTCCAGACCATCTTAGTTCAGGGCCGGAGATTGCAGAAGGAGGAGCAGATGCCGAGTCCTCGGGAACTTCCTGCGACCCAGCCATAGCTTCACCTGGAGTCTTAGTCAGCCCTAGAGGGCTCGAGTCCTCAGGTAAGGCAGATGTCGGGCCCACATCGAGTGACAGTGGTTGGACCATTTCTGGTCGGGATGGAAGGGCTCTGGAGTGGGTGGAAACTCTAGGATAGGCTTGGGCTTTGTCCGACGGGGAATCCTCGGTGCAGGGAACTCATCACCTTAACTGGTTAATATGTCACCACCATAGCTGGCCTATAAGAGCAGGGTACAGTTAGTTGTGTCACATGGCCCAGCAGCCACTTTTGGCTGGTTCCCAGGTTAAGGGCAAAAACTGGGTCCCCCACCATGAATTCTCTGGGCCATCATTCCGGAATGGGGTTTCGTCCAGTGCAGACGGTCCAGTTTAGTACAGAGATGGTGACCCATTAATAATTCTGCTGGGCTTAGGCCTGACATGGGGTGGTATGTTGTGCTATGAGGTATTTGTATATGCTGTCGTGCCAATTGCCATGCCCTAGGCGGCCCATAGCCTCTTTAGCTGACCGTACTGCCCTTTCAGCCAGGCCATTGGCAGCCAGGTGATGCCCTGCCTGGCTAAAAACACCTGAAAAGGGGCAGATGTGCATTGGGGCTCATTATCAGTCACTAATGTGTCTGGCAGCCCATGAGTGGTGAACAGTGTCTCTAAAAATTGGTCCAGGAGGAGGTCATCAAGGTCTGAAAATTCACAATTTAGGGCAGCACTCCGAAGGGCAGCCATATATTAGTTTATGGGTTCCCCTTCTCTTTGTGTCCTCTGGCGAAAAGCATGCCGCCTTGTGATGTGGGATGGTGCCGGTAAATAGTGGTTTTTTAAGTGTTTCTGGGAGTGTCTCCCATGGCACTGTGTAAACTGGCTGAGGTGCTGTCAAGGCTCGTGCTGTTGCAAACCTTTTTCGGCCACAGGAGCTAAGGAAATAGCCCAGCTTGCGAGTGCTGGACAGTTCTGTGAAATTGTTTGCCCTTAAGATGCATTCAAAGCGCGTGAGGTAATCGTCCCAAGTCTCTGTACTGGTTCAAAAGGAGCGAATGCCAGTAAGGTGGCCATCCTGACAAGGACAGAGCTTTGGCGGCAGGTGCCCTACGACCTCTCATCGCCCAGCTAGTGACTTAGATAGTGCTTCAGCTTAGTGCGCTTCAGCTCAGAAGTGCTTCAGCTCCGAGGGGTGATTATCCAGCCATTCCATCTGGTATCCCACCTTCAATGCCAGTGTTTTGTATGGGAAACCTGGGATGACAGGGACAGAGACGAGGCAAGGCTTATAACCAGCAACTCATTTATTTAACTTCAGCACCACAGACAACTTCAGCAAAACACGAATGGAGGACCTTCCAGCTGACAGCTCCTTTTATACAGGAGCTGTCAAACTGTGAACGAATCACGACACCCCATTTTCCTACTTGCCAGCTGCTTGCATCTTAGCCAATCAGGCTCGGCTTGCAGTTGGCTCGGATTTTGGCATCGTCGTAAGTCCAAGGACTTTACAAATAGTATCAAGTAGTGGTATGTCTGTGAGGGAGAGGAGGCACACATGCATGTGGTAGACATTGAAAAGGGGTGGTGCTTTGATTATCTGGTCATGATGCTGTGGATGCCCTTCTAAAGATGCCCTTGTAAGCCTGCTGAGAAGGAAAATAAACTTATGACAGACAGACAGACAGACAGACAGACAGACAGACAGACAGACAGACAGACAATGGATGGATGATGGATGGATGGATGGATGGATGAAGGATGATGAATGGACGGATAGATATATAGGTAATAGTAGATAATAGACAGATATAGATGATGCTGACAGCTATCTAGATGATAGAAGATTGATGATGATGATGATGATATGATGATAACAACAACAACAAGAGCTAGGTAGATAAAAGATGGGCAGACAGACAGACAAAGAGACAGACAGGCAGACACATAGGATTTATGGAAAAAAAACTTTCCTGTCAAATTTACAATTTAAAAATGAGCAAATATAAAATTCAGAGTCCTACATGAACTATTTTGTACTGGCAATGTTGCAGAATCCTGTATGTGAGATAAGCAGGTACTGTATATACCCTTACAAATGAAGGTGAATATAGGTATCCCAGGATAATTTTACGGATCCAATCTGGGTCGGTCATCGGGACCAGAGATTTTGTCTTCTGACCTTTTGGACTTGTGCTGGAGCCCATCCTCAGGGAACTTCTCTCTGTATATACCCTGAACAGATTTTTAAAAATAAATAAACCTTACCAATGTATGACAGAGTATTTCAGCATTTATTGTACATTTAGCTCTTGATGATTGTTTCTAAAATCATTTTAGAAATTTTATTTTATTATAGCAATAGCAATAGCAATAGCACTTAGATTTATATACCGCTTCATAGTGCTTTACAGCCCTCTCTAAGCGGTTTACAGAGTTCAGCTTATTGCCCCCAACAATCTTGGTCCTCATTTTACTGACCTTAGAAGGATGGAAGACTGAGTCAACCTTGAGCCGGTGAGATTTGAACAGCTGCTGAACTGCTGAACTGCAGTGCTGCATTTTAACCACTGCGTCACCTCGGCTCCTCTTCCTTAAAAGTCCTATTAACTTTTAAAGTTTTAATTCTGAGTGTATTACAGCTCACTCAGGTCTTGGTCATTACGCTTCTTTGAGAGTTTGTATCTTTTTAAAAAAACTTTGGAAACAGTTGCATTTTTTCCTTTTGTGCATTATCATCATAATCAATAAAAAGTATACACTTATTGTAGTAATAGGTACTGATATGGTTTTAGAAGAGGGCTTTAGGGAACTATATACAAAGAAGTCACAGTTTGAGCAAAATCTGAATTGTTATTTTAAGAATGTATAAAAGACACAGATGTAAATAGGTCTGTACCACTTACCAGTTTCCAAGCAGAAAATGATAATCTTATGGGGCAAAAAAGTATGTGTGTAAGAAGGTAAATGAAATTTGTAAGATTCAGGAGCCATGGTGGCACAGTAGTTAGAATGCAGTATTGCAGGCTGACTCTGTTCACTGCCAGCACTTCAATCTTGACAATGCCAAGCCTTGTCCTAGACATGATAGCACAGTGGTTAGAATGCAGTATTGCAGTTTAATTCAGCACCCTGTCAGCAGTTCGATCTTGACTGGCTCAAGGTTGACTCAGCCTCCCATCCTTCCAAGATTGATAAAATGAGGACTCAAATTGTTGGTTGCAATATGCTGACTCTGTAAACCGCTCAGACAGGGGCTGTAAAGCACTATGAAGCGATATATGTCTAAGCTATTGCTATTGCTATTCAACTAGAGGCTTCAGTCCAAAAGATTGAGATTCCTCAAAGAAACCGAGTATTTTTTGAATATGGTGCATGTGATTGTTTTACCTTCAAAAGAATGATTATGGGCATACCGTAGTATCAGAGAGCTTCTGCATGTTGCTTGTGGCTTCATTGTGAGATGTGGGTTCTTAATTAGATTCCATATAGATCTTTTATCACCAGCAGGATTAGTTTCCTTTAAAGTAAGCCTTGCTATATGAAGACATTTGATTTTCCTTTGTTCCTTTTAGCTTTGCTTCTTCGTTTTGCTGCCTTGTTTTTATATCCTGGTTAGGAGGGAGCACAAGATGAAACAAAATCTTCAAGGTAACTCTTCATGCAAACTGCAGAGATGTCATCATTCAAACAGGGAAACAGCTGAGAACAAATAAATCTTTTTTTAATGCACTGAGCCTGCATTAAAAAAAATACAGATGTACTGTATGCGTATGAAATTTTTGATTAAAATGTCTCTCACCAGTCTGTCTCTTTAATTAAATAAAACCTGCTTGATATTAATCAAGGCATAAAGAATTTATGCCCCAAATCCAGATTAATTAGAAGCCCAGAAGCCTGAAGAACTTATTGAGTATAAATACTAAAATAAATCTATTGAAACATAATATTTATGGATATGAGGGTGGTATAATTATTCTTAAAATGTAAATATTTTGGGAAACTATTAACTGTCAATGTACCATGTAAATGCTTTCATTATTAGAATTTATATTTAAGCTTAAAATTGTACAAACAGTTTAATTTATAAATGCTGCCTGCTTTGTAAAAAAAATAATTGTGTGTGTGTGTGTGTGTGTGTGTGTACTATATGTGCATATGGACATGCATATATATAGCTATATGTATATGTGTACACACACACATATATACACAAACATTTGAAACAGTTTTTAATCTTAATTTCACAACAACCCATTGAGAAATTGATGACCTACTTGTCTGCAGCAGCAAAGAAAAGTGGGATAATACAGTATGTAGATCAACCATAGTATCACTTTCATAATGAACATTCTCATAAGAACACACCAAGGTGACAATTCAGGAGAAAAAAAGTATCTGATTTTCTACTTTGTATATGCTATAGGGATCTACAATCCACCTTGAACTGGTAGGGACAAAGTTTAACCTACAGTAAATTGCTAAAAAAAAGAGAGAGGAGTTAATCCTTGAGTTTCATGATCTCTGAACCTTGTTAAATTCCAAACTGTGGCTGAGTAATGGACATCAGATCCTCCTAAAAGTAACAAATTGCAAAGCTGGATTAAAGCAGAGAGGAAAAGACCAGTCACTTCACCTTCCCATGACAGAGGAAATGTTGCTTCTTGCTCCCTTCCTTCCCAACTTATTCATTTTAAACCAACTTTAGTATTATAATTTATTGTTTTAAATGCCTTTTTTGCTCGTTTTTATCATTGTAAGTCATCTAGTTGAGCAGTCTGTTTACTGAATGAATGAATGAACAAATGAACGAACAAATGAATGAATGAATGAACGAATGAATGAATGGACGAATGAACAAACAAACAAACAAGCAAGCAAGCAAGCAAGCAAACAAACAAACAAACAAACAAACAAACAAACAAACAAACAAACAAACAAACAAACAAACAAACTGTTGAATGAATGAATGAATGAATGAATGAATGAATGAATGAACGAACGAACGAACGAACGAACGAACGAACGAACGAATGAATGAATGGATGGATGAATGAACAAGCAAGCAAGCAAGCAAGCAAGCAAGCAAACAAACAAACAAACAAACTGTTGCATGGTTGCATATTTACTCCAGGAAGGGCTACAGTTTTGAAAAAACTCTGTGGGGATCTTCTTGCATCTATATTTAAATGGCTTTTATCATTGTAAGTCATCTAGGTAGTTTGCTGGTTGAATGAATGATAAGAATGAATGAATGAATGAATGAATGAATGAACGAACGAACGAACAAACAAACAAACAAACAAACAAACAAACAAACAAATGAACAAATTGTTGCATGGTTGCATATTTAGTCTAGGAAGGGCTACAGTATTGAAAAAAGCTCTGTGGGGACCTTCCTGCATCTGTATTTAAATGGGCTCTTGGTCTCAATTTCTGCCTTTTTCTATAGAGCACCTTGAACATAGAGCCGAGGTGGCGCAGCGGTTAGAGGCAGTACTGCAGGCCACTTTAGTTGACTGTGATCCGCAGGTCAGCGGTTCAAATCTCACCGGCTCAAGGTTGACTCAGCCTTCCATCCTTCCGAGGTAAGTAAAATGAGGACCCAGATTGTTGGGGGCAATATAAATATACATTGCTTACTGGTGTAAACCGCTTAGAGAGTGCTTGCACTGTGAGGTGGTATATAAATCTCACAAATAAATAAATAAAATATCTCCTGATTCCTTTGAGATCAGACTCCTGTTCTTATCCAGACTGTTCTCCTAGCTGGGAAATTGGAAGACAGAATGCTGCCTTGCACCAATCCTTATTTTATTTATTTATTTATTTATTTATTTATTTATTTATTTATTTATTTATTTATTTATTTATTTATTTATTTATTTATTTATTTATTTATTTATTTATTTATTTATTTATTTATTTATTTATTTATTTTTGTCAAGTATGTGTTGGTAATATACATAGATATAATATTGTTTATATACATAAGATGAGTACTGATAAGAGGGAACATTAGGACAGGGAGGGTAGGCATGCGGGTGCACTTATGCACGCCCCTAACTTAGTATTCCCTCTGTTGATAACACCTGTCTGTGATTTCAGACAAAGACACGTCTTTTCCGACCATCTCCATCTCCAGCCCTCTTAAATCAGAATATCAAGGTTAGATCCTGGAACTTTATAAATATGTTTATCTTCTACTTCAGAGATGTGAACTTGTTCTTAAATACATGGAATCTCTCATTTATTGCTTCTACTGGAAGATAGACAATATCCCTAATCATTCGCAGTCTGCTTAGCAAGAATGGGAATAGTTTTCCATTATCTTCTCTTAATAGGAAGTATTTTAAGGGGAGGATACCCAAAAAAAATTTCTCTAGAAGTGTCTGTAGACATTGGGAATCCTATTTAAACATGCAAAGTATGTCAAGTAGTAGTCTCCTTTGTTCAAGCAAGCAAGTGTAGAAGAACTATTACAATGTCCTTATGCAGGGTCCTAGCAACCACATAATAAAAATAGGTCATATGATCACCTTTTGTGGCCTTCTTAGAGAACTTTGACAAGCAAATGGGAAAAGCTGGGTTCACTTAATAATCATTAATAATCATAACAAAAAAAGTTCATGAAATTAAGCCCCCCTCATTTAATGACCACCTTGTTTAACAAAAGAAATTTCAGTTCCAATTGTAGTCATAAGTTGAGAACTACCTGTAAAGATGGAAGGAAACCCATTGCTGGTTCTAAAAATAAAACAACACAAATTACAAAGTGATCGTTTCTGTCCACAGCCGTAACCGGCAGTACTAGCTATTCCACATATTAATTTTCATGCAATTAGAAAATAATGCAAATGACTGTCTCCCATGCCAGAAATTCTTAGGACAACAATGGGTGCCAATTCCCACAGCTGCGAAGACAATGCATGTCATTGCTGGAGCTGTCAAATACAAAATTTGACACCTGTTTGCTTTGAAGGTCCGTGGCATGAATGACGATAGAATAATTGCCTTGCTTAGGACAAGAGAGAGAGAGAGAGGTTTTTTGCATACCAAATTCTGCCAGGCCTATTTTTTCTATTTATCAGCCATCCCTTCCCTCCCTCTGGCTTGGTACTGCATACTGATAAGATACCACTTTCCTTGAGCCCAGCCAGATCAGATACTCATGGGATTTTAAATGTAGGACTCGTACTGTTTAGGTTTCTTTTCTTTTTTTTTCCTTCGCAGGCTGTTTCCGGTTCAGGTAACCCACCTGAAATCCCTAATTTGACATCTGTGAATACCAGCTGGTAATAAAGATTTGGATTCTGAGCATCTCTGGTTTTTAATCTTGTGTATTAGACTTGTTAATCAGGATGGATGGAAAGCAGGTGTGGTGATGGTTGAGGGGTTGCTGGCAAGTTTAATTGTTTCCACTATTGTTCAGAGCTACTGGCTCCCCTCACCCAGTTTAATTCTACTGGAAATAGACAAATACTTTCCTCATCTCAAGCACATGGGCACATTCTCACACACACATGTGCATCTCCTTGGTTTGTGAATTGGAACCCAGAAGATAGCTTGATTCCAAGAATTAACTTATATTAGCTTTCAAGCTGTTGGGTGAAGGTAGATGTAAGTGATCTGTAAAACAAAACTTGGACTGAACATTAACAAGTTAACTAGAGGTTCTGCTAAACCAAAGAATAGTTTCTTTCCTGATAACTTTTCCAGGATTCTAGGATTCCTAAAGTAGAGCCTTAGTGACTGCATAAAACATTTATTTTTTTTATTTTATTTAGTTTGTCGATCATGTATTAGATAACAGGTATAAGTATAAACATGGACATGAACAAGGAATGAATACAAATAAATGGGGACAGTAGGACAGGGACGGTAGGCACACTGGTGAACTTATGCACACGCCCCCTAATTTATCTTGTATCTATCTATATATCATCTATATCCAGCTCTTTTATTTCATCTGTCTTCTGACAGTTTTTTTCATCATCCATCCATCCATCCATCCATCCATCCATCCATCCATCCATCCTTTTAATTTTTATGCTGCCCTGTAACTACTGGGATCCAGTAAAATCTATAACTATAAAGATTGATGGAAAAGGTCTATTAAAACTAAAATAAAACTAGTGGTGTGCAGTCAGAAATCCATTCTAGCACATAAAACACCAGTAAAATAAAACAGCCCAACATCTAAAAGCACTAAACACAACCCTTAAAACTCATTGGAGAATAATAAAAAATCCTCACCTAATGTCCTATAGGTTTTAACAAAGGCTCGGAGGATCTTTGAGGCTGGTCTTTGTTGCTGTTGCTACCCAACATGCCCCTAGTGGCGATCCATTTGCGTGGGGCGGGGGTGATACTTAGGGTATAAGAAGATCAATATGGGATGGGACGTACCTTCAGAGAACTTCTTCTCAATCCATTTAGACTTTAAAGGTTAAAAGAGACCATATATTTATGGGAATTATACATGGCCTTTATTCCAGAGTGGAATAAAGCAAAATAGTTTCTTCTATCATTACTAGACTTCACAAAGTTTACAGTTCCTCATCCTGAACTTAACATGCAGCAATTATAATAAGCAAATATTCATTGCTATCCTAGTCCTCTCCTCTGCACTGCAGGAATTAGAAAGGGTGTAACTGGTGCCCTTCCATAAAAGAATTCCATACACAATAGGACATATTGTGCATACCCTAATATAGGGAAATGTCACCCATTTAACTAACAATATTTATTGTAGTTTAAGGCCATTAGAGTTGGTGTACACATACATATATGTATGACAGGGGTGGGTTCTGGATCCTTTTGTTGCCGGTTCGCTCAAGGTCGCGCAATCAAAAAATAGTTTCTGCACATGTGCAGAAGCAAAATCCAAGATGGCGGCGGCCACGGAGACACCGACAGAACTGGTACTGTGACATCATCACCGAATTACTAATGGTTCTAAAGAACCAGTTAGGACTGGAAGGAACCCACCTCTGAGAATGAGCTAGAAAGCCTTCAAGTTTCTGCACTTTCTGCTTTTTGAATTCTCAATCTGTATAACTGTCAATCAAAAGTAACCTGTTATGAAACTGCTGGGTTGGCTTTTGTAGCCCAGACAGCCAATCCTATGAGTAAAGTTAGAAAAGGAGCTATAAGTTCTCTTTACCATGCCAAAGATTTGTGGCCATGGAGCTGACTTGAAGTCCACAAGTCTTAAAGATTGGTCACCCCTGTTTTAACCGGCATGGGGTTTGTGTGTTATAAACCCTTTTGCAAATGAAAAAAGAAAGCAATAATAGCTGACTATTATTGCTTTTTTTTCATTTGCAAAAGGGTTTATAGCATACAAACCCCATACTGGTTAAAACAGGGGTGACCAATCTTTAAGACTTGTGGACTTCAAGTTGAAGACTTTATGACCTCTGGACTTTGAGTTGAAATCCAGAGTTCCTAAAGTTGCCAAGGTTGGACAACTCTGGGTTAAAAACTGGAGTATTTTCAACTTTCATTGAATGGCCAACAGGAGAAACATTCTTATTTGCAGTTGTTTATGTTGCCAAAGGTATGCATGCAAGCATTGGTGGAAAGTATCACTTCCCTTTGAGTCTTCTTTTAGATTTTTGTCTCTCCTCTCAAATAGATGACTTGACAAGTAGCATGCATTGTCAAGAGGACAATGAGACATAACTGTTGCAAAAGATAATTGGTATTTCAGAAGATTTACCATAGCCTTATTTTCACCTCAACTGGCATTTCACATGGAGCTTGATGGGTGTGAATAGGCAGAGTTCCAAAGACTTTTGAAATTCCTGACTAAGGTGATATTTTGTGGTGGTGGTTTGCATAACATTAACTTTTTAACCTTAATTGGCAAAGGTATTGCTTCATGGCAAGGATAATCAAAGGCAAAAAAAACCCAGCAAACAATCTTGTGAGCTTATGCAAGAGAATTATTCACAATGCATTTAGTATTTTTCAATTATTTAAAAGCTACTTTGTTTCACTGGAGCTAATTGAATTCCATAAATGGCATTTTGGAGGGCTTCAAAAGATACCGTGAGTTGAAAGTGGGGATTTAAAAAGGACTTATGGCAACCATTGTAAGGTGCAATCCGAAACACTTATTTTGCAAGACAGCATGTCTGTTCTTAAAACCTTAAAGGAGGATTGCATAACTAGTAGCTGGAAGCTCATACAGAGCCAATAGGTTTGGTGCAGGCCTAAAACTCCTTAAAAGTATTAATGTCACAGAAAGTAAAATTCTAAAGTATGCAGAAAGTAGTTTGCATTTGCAATTTTCAGGAGTTTTAAAAAACCTTTGCAGTCTGGTCTACATTTTCACATTTTCTGTTGGCTTCCTATTCAACTAATAAGCTGACTTTTTTGTGATCCACTGAACTTCAAACAATTAGAATTTTGCCATGGCTCCAAGTACTTTTTGAAGTGATTCCTCCATAGTACAACTTTACAGTGCCAAGCATTCTCCTAGTACCTCCCCTCCCCCAAGTACAATCTAAGTTGCACTGCGCTAATTGCGGTGAATGTCTGCAACACAGTATAGCTCAGGGTCATTATATACACAAGTGGAGCTCAATTGTACTGTCATTATATCAAAAGCATTTAGGCTTACATACTGCCACATAGTGCTTTACAGCACTCTCTGGGCAGTTTATAATGTAAGCATTATTTGCATATTTCCCCCAACAATCTGGATCCTCATTTTACTGACCTTGGAAGGATTAGTCAACTTTGAACCCCGTCAGGATTGAACTCCTGGCTGTGGGCAGAGTTTGCCTGCAGTACTGCACTTTAAACCACTATGCCACCAGAGCGCTATGGCCATATCTATCATTATATCGATGATGATGATGATGATGATGATGATGATGATGATGATGATGATGATGATGGTGATGATCTCATTTATTCATTAAACATGAAACTCAGTCAACTGAACATTTAAAAAAGTGTCACAAATACCACTGACTGGTGCTAATGATTGATACAGGTTGCTGCCAGCGTCCTAGATATCAACCAAGTATCTTAAAATATATGATGTTCCGAGTAGTGCAGTTTTTCGCAGTTCCACTGGTGTTATTGCAGGAAGCTGCAATTTCTTGATGTGTTTTGTGAAATTCTTGGACATGGTACCAAGTGCCCTGATGACAATCGGTATCACTGTTACATGTTTCATTCATAGCCGTGTAGTTTCGATGGCCAGGTCGTGATATTTCGTAATTTTTTCCAGTTCTTTTTCTTCGATTCTGGCATTATTATTATTATTATTATTATTATTATTATTATTATTATTATTATTATTATTATTATCATCATCATCATCATCATCATCATCATCATCATCATCATCATCATCATCATCATCATCATCATCATCAGAGCCGAGATGGTGCAGTGGTTAAATGCAGCACTGCAAGCTACTGCTAGTTCAGCAGTTCAGCTGTTCAAATCTCACCGGCTAAAGGTTGACTCAGCATTCCATCCTTCTGAGGTAGGTAAAATGAGGACCCAGATTGTTGAGGGCAATATGCTGAACTCTGTAAACCGCTTAGAGAGGGCTGTAAAGCACTATGAAGCGGTATATAAGTCTAAGTGCTAAGTGCTATCATCATCATTATTATTATTATTTCACAAAAAATGTAATACACAGCAAACGAAATTTATATGCTGGATTTCGTATCACTATTTCACAAGTCGAACCCTTCCCAAGCATCTAGGACTGTGTGATGTATTTTCGTGTGATGCGCGCAGATCCAAGTATGGTGGCCTTTTGCAACTGACAGATCATAATTTTGTCAATGTTTATTGTTTTCAAATGCCGGGTAAGGTCTTTTGGCACAGCACCCAGTGTGCCGATTACCACTGGGACCACCTGTACTGATTTATGCCAGAGTTGTAATTCGATTTTAAGATCCTGATATCAGTTAAGTTTCCTTCTTCTTCTTCTTCTTCTTCTTCTTCTTCTTCTTCTTCTTCTTCTTCTTCTTCTTTTTCTTCTTCTTCTTCTTCTTCTTCTTCTTCTTCTTCTTCTTCTTCTTCTTCTTCTTCTTCTTCTTCTTCTTCTTCTTCTTCTTCTTCTTCTTCTTCTTCTTCTTCTTCTTCTTCTTCTTCTTCTTCTTATTATTATTATTATTATTATTATTATTATTATTATTATTATTATTATTATTATTATTATTATTATTATTATTATTATTATTATTATTATTATTATTATTATTATATCAATCACTGTGCCGCCAGGGCTTTATTATAGTCATATTGACTTTTTTGACTCCATCCTGAAACACTCCTCCTTGTTTTGTGTGTAAACACAACTTGCTCAGTCCAGGACAACAAATTGTGACAATTTGAGGCTAGAAGAAGAAAGACAGAGAGTTTACTCACAAGAATTGTCTTCCCTAACATCACTGCGGCAGAAAGCAGAAAATGAAGTAAGAAGCCAGTTTGGAAAAGCCACCAGATCACCACCTGATACATCGCTTCTTTGCCTTGTTTTCAAGCACTTTGTGCTGACAGCAGCGAAATAAATTTCCCTCTTAATTTGCTTCTTCTTCTTTTTTTCACAGCAGTCCAACTGGGGCTTCTTCTGTGTTTGTTGACAGAGTGGGCAAAGGACTGTACATGAGTAAATGGTCCTGCTAATAATGTGGATCCAAGCCACATAAGGCATTAAATATTTTATTTAGTTAGTTAGTTAGTTAGTTTGTCAAAACATGTAGGAGATAACAGGTATAAGTATAAACATGGACATGAACACAGGAAATGGATATGAATAAATGGGGACAGTAGGACAGGGACCCTAGCTACGCTGGTGCGCTTAGGCACACCCCCTTTATGGACCTCTTAGGAATGGGGTGAGGTTCATAGTAGACAGTTTTAGGTTAAAGGTATGGGGGTTTGAGGATGTAACAATAGAGTCAGGCAGTGTACTCCAGGCACTGACCACTCTGTTACTGAAGTCGTATTTTCTGCAATCGAGTTTGCAGTGGTTTACTTTGAGTTTGTATCTATTGTTTGCTCGTGTATTATTGCAGTTGAAGCTGAAGTAGTCGTTGACAGGTAGGACATTGTAGCAGACAATTTTGTGTACTACGCTTAGGTCAGACTGTAGGCAGCACAGTTCTAGGTTGTCCAAGCCCAAAATTTCAAGCCTGGTGGTATAAGGTATTCTCTTGTGAGCAGAGCAGTGGAGTACACTTCTCGTGACATACCATAGAAACCACATTGTGAATGAGACTTAGGCTGCAAACAATAACCAATTCATATGTTACAAGGGTGGGCAGGTGACATGGAACTTCCAGAAAATGCGACTTACCACCCTTGCTTCTGGATCAGGGGAATTTTGCAATTTGAGAACCTCCTCTAGGGCTGCCTCCAAAGACCACAATATATACTCCAGCTTTGAATACAGTAATGCATGACAACTAGTTCTGCTGGGGTCAGAAGCAAGTAGCTTGATACAAGTAGCTTAAGCAAGTAGCTTAATCCAATAAAACAACAAACAATGGGGCAGCGCCTTGGAGGTACAGTGGTAGAATACAGTATTGTAGGCTTATTCTGCTGACTGCCAAGCAGTTCAATTTTCACCAGCTCAAGGTTAACTCATCCTTCCATCCTTCCAAGGTTGGTAAAAATGAGGGCCCAGATTTCTGGGGGCAATATGCTGACTCTATAAACCGCTTAGAGAGGGCAAAGGGTTCTAGTCCATTATACCCTAATAATGAAGAAAAAAGGCACAAGAATGATATCTTAATTTTATTATAAGTAGGGCTTGCATTTTGTATCTTGTTGTTGCTGGAAGGGTTCTTTAATGATTTTCCTAGTCCTAGCTGAGAAAGGCTAGATGAATCAAAAGTTGGAATTAAGATTGCCGGGAGAAATATCAACAACCTCAGATATGCAGATGATACCACTCTAGTGGCAGAAAGCGAAGAGGAACTAAAGAGCCTCTTGATGTGGGTGAAGATGGAGAGTGCAAAAGTTGGCTTGAAACTTAACATTAAGAAAACTAAGATCATGTAATCTGACTCTCTCAATTCCTGGCAAATAGATGGGGAAGAAATGGAGACAGTGACAGATTTTATTTTCCTGGGCTCCAAGATCACTGCAGATGGGGACTGCAGCCAAGAAATTAAAGAATGCTTGCTCCTGGGGAGGAAAGCTATGGCAAATCTAGACAGCATACTAAAAAGCAAAGACATCACCCTGCCAACAAAAGTGCATATAGTCAGGGCTATGGTGTTCCCAGTTGCAATGTATGGCTGTGAAAGTTGGACCATAAGAAAGGCTGAGCGCCAAAGAATTGAGGCCTTTGAACTATGGTGCTGGATAAGACTCCTGTGAGTCCCTTGGTCTGCAAGGTGATCTAGTCCTAGAGGAGATCAACCCTGACTGCTCTTTAGAAGGCCGTAGCCTGAAGATGAAACTCAAATACTTTGGCGACCTAATGAGAAGGAAGGACTCACTGAAGAAGAGCCTAATGCTGGGAATGATTGAGGGCAAAAAAAGAAGGGGACAACAGAGAATGAGGTGGCTGGATGGAGTCACTGAAACAGTCGGCGTGAGCTTAAATGGACTCCAGAGGATGATAGAGGACAGGAAGGCCTGGAGGAACATTGTCCATGGGGTCGTGATGGGTCAGACACGACTTCGCAACTAACAACAACAAAGTCCTAGCTATATAAGAAGTCTATGTTTTTGCGTGATTGCTTGAGAAACTTCCAGTTCTACTATCCATTGAAAGAAACCCGATGCTTCAACAGTGCTAGAAGGCTAAATGAGACAGCACTTTCTACACTCCATCATGAGCAGTTTGCATGCTTTCTTGTAGATAAAATTGCTGGCATTTGTGCTGAGGTTGACATAATTTTGATTGTTAGTTAACTTAGCTGCCGATTGTACTTTACCCATAGGAGGCCCATTTGAAAACTCAGAGCCTGACTTTCTAGATTGTGTTGCTGAAACACAGAATTGTCTCCTGAAAGCAGGACAGGTTGTTAGTACCTGAAATTTCATATACTAACTTAGCTTTCTTGGTACAGATTTCTAATTATTGTAGATCCAGCTAGTGGAGCTCACACAATATGCAAATTGATGTAGTGAGCTGAAGCGTAATACCTTGTTCATTTATTGCCATCATTATATAAGCATGCACTTACAGCTCATCATTGTGATTGACATTTCTCTTGTCCAATAAATGTTAATTCTATCCCTGTAAGGAAAATGCAGAATGACAAACTGGGAAGTGGAAGATGTGATAAGTGGAAATGACAAAGAAGAAAGGAGTATGTGTCAAATCATGGTAAATATCTGTTGACTTTTGTTTTATAATATAAATTTTGGTATTGGTGTTAGAGGGAGTGGCAAAACAATGAAGCTTTTAACAGTGCACTAAATAAAAATCTGCATATATTTTAAAAGCTGTCATTTGCCTTTAAAAAAAAGTAGACAAGGGTTGCAATAATTCCCATTTTTAAATAAAAAATCTTTATATGTAACCCATTTGTATCACAGTTACTGTCAAGGAATAAAAGCTTGCAATCTAACTGAACCCAAGTTTATCAATTGGGTAGATTTATTTCATTCATAATTAGTTATATTTGCATTTTTCACAAATCAGAGGGTCTTTAAAATACTGTAATTTGCCCTATTGTTTGGTAGATGATTTAAATGCAAATACAAAGAGTGTTGAAGAAGTGTAGCAAAATACAAAAAGATGTGTGCGGGAACTTTAGACTAGGAGTTATTGAAGTAGAGAGCAATTTTTTTTTCTTTCACTCTGTTGTCTCAAATAAGATGTGATATCCTTACTTTAAAATCCATGAAATAAAATACCTCACCCCCTACATTTTAGTTCACAATTCCCTCCAGAGAATTATCCCTAGCATTAAAAGATTACCTCTAAGAAAAAGGTATATTCTAAAACTGGAGTAGGAGGTATGCAACACTCCAGATATTTCTGAACTCGAATTTCTAAAATCTCTAGGAAGCTTGTCCAACATTATGGTTGCTAGGATCAATGGTTCAGCCATAACTAGAGTATCCCAGATTGTCTTCAGTCATCCAAGTCATGGTTGTCCCAAAGGTGCTTTTTCAAAAGGCAACTAGACTTTCTTTGTTTTTTCTTGAAGATATTTTGCTTCTCATCCAAAAAGTTTCTTCAGTTCTGACTGATTCACCAATATTCAGTCAGAACTGAAGAAGCTTCTTGGATGAGAAATGAAATGTCTTCTAGGAAAAACAAAGAAAGTCCAGTTGCCTTTTGAAAAAGCAAAACAGTGTCACGGACTGTTTATTCTGGTCTAAGTAATCATTGTTTTCTTGGAATGATACCTTCTTTCCCTGATATTTTAATTGATCATAATAATGAAAGATCTGCCATTGTAAGTTTGAAATTGAATGAATTCTCCAATTCTCTGCCTTTTTTAAATTCTTGAGATCGGTCTCTTAACTCACAAATGCCATAGACTTATATGTGCCAGGGTCACTGTTAATTGTTCAAGTATCATCCCTGGGCCATACTCTGGAAATCTTACAAATCTCTACTATCTTTAAATCTTCATGTAACATATAAATCTTCCTTCATTCTTTCCACCAAAACACACACACACACACACACACACACACACACACACACACACACGCAGCAACCTGTCTAAATCACATTGTGAGAGGGATCTTGGAGTCCTAGTGGACAAACACTTAAATATGAGCCAACAGTGCAGCAGCAGCCAAGAAAACTAATGGAGAGGAAGAATTAAGATCTTATGAAGTTCTAGTACTGCATTACAAAGCCTTAGTAAGATCACAATATTACACCCAATTCTGATCACCACAATACAAAAAAGATGTTAAGACTCTGGAAAGAAAGCAAGGAAGAGCAACAAAGATGATTGGCAGGCTGGAGATTAAAACATGAAGAATGGTTACAGGAATTGGCTATGTCTACTCTAGTGAAAAGAAGGACTGGGGGAGATATGAAAGCAGTATTTGTGGGCTCCTACAAGACGAGGGGTTCAAACTATTTTCCAAAGCACCAAAAGGCAAGACAAGAAACAATGGATGGAAACTAACCAAGGAGAGAAGCAACCTAGAACTAAGAAGAAATTTCCTAACCTTGAGATCAATCAAGAACACTTCCTGGAATGCATATGCGTCAACATAAAAGGAAAAAAGAATGATATGGCCATAGGAGTATACTATAGCCCTCCCCAATCAAGCAGAAAAAATGGATATCCTTTTTGCCAACCAACTAACGAACATATGTAGGAAACACACCACAGTAATAATCGGGGACTTCAACTCTCCGGATATCAATTCTTGAAATCTAATTCTGCACCAAGTGAGAAATCAAATAGGTTCCTACCAACCTAGCTGACAACTTTGTTGTCCAAAAGGTAGAGGAGGGAACTAGAGGGATAGCCATACTGGACTTAATACTTACAAACAGAGAAGAAGTGATAGAGGGAGTTGAAACTGCAGGAACCTTGGGTGAGAGTGACCATGTCATACTAGAATTCAACATAATGCAAATATTGTTGTGTTCTATTGATATCGTTGTAATAGAACACAACGATATCAAAGTCTTAGATTTTAAAAGAGCTGATTTTAATAAACTCAGAGAAAACTTGGGAAAGATTCCTTGGATGAAAATCCTAAAGGGAAAAACAACTCAAGAATCTTGGGAAACTCTGAAAAATATTATCATAAAAGCCCAGACCAACACAATACTGATGAGAAAGAAAAACAATAAATCCAAGAAGAAACCAGCATGGCTGCACAAAGATCTCTCTGACAAATTGAATGAAAAAAAGGACAAGTACAAAAAAATGGAAAGAGGTACACACAACTAAGGCAGAATATCAGCAGACAGCCAGAGTCTGTAAAGATGAAGTCAGGAAAGCAAAGGCCCAGAATGAACAAATAGTTGCAACAAAAGTCAAAGATAATTTAAAAAGTGTTGGGTTCTTGGATTGAAGAGGCTAGAGACAAGGAAGTGACTAACAGCAAAGAAACAGGCTCTCAAGGCTTTCTTTAAATAGAGGGCTGCCCGCTGGGTTAACCAATCAGTGATCTTTATTTTCCCACTCTGCAAAGCGGACCTTGGTGTAAGCAGTTAACTCAGATTCAAACCTTAATACATAACAAAAAGTTTCTTCCAAAATATAAATAATAAGAAAAAAATCAAGGAAACAGTCGGTTCAGTAAAGAGATAAGATGGCAAGGAAGTAACAGGCAACAGAGAGAAAGCAGAGCTGCTTAACTTATTCTTTGCATCGGTCTTCACGCAAAAAGAAACTATAGCCCAACCTACCAGAAATATAACTGCAAAGAACAGACTGGAAACTAAAGTTAAAATAAGCAACAACAAAAAAAACAGTAAGAGAACACCTGTCTGAACTTGATGAATACAAATCACCAGGTCCGGATGGATTACACCCCAGAGTACTAAAGGAGCTGGCAGATGTCATCTCAGAACCACTACACCACATCTTTTAAAAATCCTGGAACACAGGGGGAACTACCAGAGGAATGGAAAAGAGCTGATGTGGTTCCCATCTTCAAAAAAGGGGAAAAACACCAACTCAGGAAACTACAGACCAATCAGACTAACATCAATACCCAGGAAGATACTGGAAAAGATAATTAAAAAACAGATCTGTCAATACCTAGAAATGAGTAAAGTAATAACTAGCAGCCAGCATGGGTTTGTTAAAAACAGATCATGCCAAACCAATCTTATTTCATTCTTCAACACCGTGACTAAATTAGTAGGGCAGCGAAATACTGTGGACATAATATACCTAGACTTCAGCAAGGCATTCGACAAAGTAGACCATAATCTACTTCTTCGTAAGTGGGATAGACAACCTCACCAATAGATGGATCCACAACTGGCTGACAAACCGTACTCAACGAGTAGTCCTTAATGGGTCTAAGTCAACATGGAGAGAACTAAGCAGTGTGTTACCACAAGGCTCCGTCTTAGGCCCAGTACTCTTCAATATCTTCATAAACAACTTAGATGAGGGAATAGAAGGGGAACTTACCAAATTTGCAGATGACACTAAGCTGGCAGGAATAGCTAACACTCCAGAAGATAGGCTCAAGATCCAGATGGATCCTGACAGACTTGAGCGCTGGGCCCTATCCAACAAAATGAAATTCAATGTAGAGAAAAGTAAAGTCCTACACTTAGGTAAAAAAACCCAAAAGTATACATATAAACTGGGTGAAACCAGGCTTAATAGCAGTGAGTATGAGAGGGATCTTGGAGTCCTAGTGAACAACCAGCTAAACATGAGCCAGCAGTGTGCAGCGGCAGCCAAAAAAGCCAAAGCAATCCTAAATTGTATTAACAGAAGGATACAATCTAGATCAAGTGAGGTACTAATACCACTCTATAAAGCCTTAGTTAGACTAGACTTGGAGTATTGCATCCTGTTTTGGTCACCACACTATAAAAAAGATATTGAGACTCTAGAAAAAGTGCAGAGGAGAGCAACCAGGATGATTAGGGGACTGGAGACTAAAACATATGAAGAACGGTTACAGGAACTGGGCATGGATAGTCTAGTGAAGAGAAGGACCAGGGAAGACATGATAGCAGTGTTCCAATATTTGAGGGGCTGCCACAGAGTGGAGGAGGTCAAGCTATTCTCCAAAGCACCTGAAGGACAGACAAGGAATAATGGATGGAAACTGATCAAGGAGAGATTCAACATAGAAATAAGGAGGAACTTTCTGACAGTGAGAACAATCAACCAATGGAACAGCTTGCATTCAGAAGTTGTGGGAGCTCCAACACTTGAGACTTTCAAGAGGAAATTGGACAGCCATTTGTCAGAAATGGTGTAGGGTCTCCTGCTCAAGCAGGGGGCTGGACTAGAGGACCTACAAGGTACCAACTTTGTTATTCTATGTTTTATGAGGACATCATCAGGCTGCTCTTTTATATGTACATGTAGATTGAGAGACAAGATTGTGTGCCCTGAAAATTCAGAAATTATCATAATTACCATGATTACTGTGAGCAAAATAAGAATAACGAATTCTTAATTATTTCTTTTTTGAAAGAGAACCAAATAATTTAGGACTCTGAAGTGTTTTTTTTTTTTTAAGAAAATCTGGGAACACGAGGAGTAGGAGAAGTTCAATCATTTGTATTATTGAAAAATATCCTCACTTCAAAGTATCATCAGTGGATAAAGCATAGGAAAACTTACGAATTTGGGCAAGTGATTTTTTTCAATCCTTAAATCTGGTTCTGATAGCCAACAGAGCCTCTCGTATGCTAATTTCTGGAAACACAGAATCTGACACCTAGAAGAAAAGTGCTGATTTATATACTTCTACAAATTTCTCATTTTATCGTCTTCTCTGTATAAGTAATGGAGAAGTAGGTAGATGGGTGCAGCCAAGAATATACAGAAGCAAATAATGCCAGTAGAGTTGACATCTTAGTTAATTAACATTGGATCTCTTTCTCCCTCTCCCCCTCCCTCCCTCCCTCCCTCCCTCCCCCCCCCCCCCCCTCTCTCTCTCTCTCTCTCTCTCTCTCTCTCTCTCTCTCTCTGAGAGGCTTTTTTCCCCTTTACAGACAGTAGCCAGAATTTCAGATGCAACAAGATGATGGATCCATTGCAACTTTCTGATGGATCAGTAGTAGCAAAAATGATGTAAAGCAAGCAAGCAAGACAGTTGAATGGGAAGAGAAATGAGATTATACTCCTGGCTTTGCTACATAATTTCATTAAAAACAAATGCCAGTTTTTCACTCCATCACACCCAAACTTTTGGTGACCAATAAAATGGCAGTCTGAAGAACAGGTAGTCCTGTATCTCTGGCAACAAAACATATGGGACCCGATCTGTTTGCAAATCCAATGCACATTCTGGAGCAGATTTGTATAAAGATCTCCTTGCTAGTCCCTTGACTTCGACAATCTTGGGCAAATGGATATCTTTCCTTTAGAGCGCTTTCAAATTTGGCCCTGGGAGAAGGAAATCCCTGGCATTAGTAGGCATATGTTTAAAAATGCTTCCATTGTAGCAATTGTAGCTTTCAAAAGGGCATCGGCAAAGGAGGGGGAAAAAAGCCCTGTGTCCAAGCAAAAGGGAGCAACACTTCAATTATGCAATCATTGCTGCCATCTTGACTTGGAAAATTGCTTTCTCAATAGCAATGGCAATAGCACTTAGACTTCTATATCACTAAGTGCAATGGCACTTAGACTTATATATCACTTCACACTACTTCACAGCCCTCTCTTTGCGATTTACAGAATCAGCATCTTGTGTCCAACAATCTGGGTCCTCATTTTACTGACCTCGGAAGGATAGATGGCTGAGTCAACTTTGAGCCAGTAAGGTTCGAACTCCTGGCAGTGAGCAGAATTAGCCTGCAGTACTGCATTCTAACCACTGCTCCATCCTTGTTTTATTATTAAGAAGCAATCAACATGACCTGCAGCAGGCCTAAAGACACTGGAGAAATATATCACATAATCTTGAAGTATTTGCACTCCCCGCATTAAAAAAAAATAAAGTTTTAACTAAAAAATAAAAATAAAACAACTTAACAGCCATCCATTTCTCGTATAGAAATATCTTCCCTTCAAAAAAGACCATATCGTGTTTCCACAAAAAATAAGACATCCCTCCAAAAATAAACCCTTCCCCCCAAAATAAGCCTTCCCCAAAAATATTTAAATGCAGGCACAGCGGGTCCCCGCCATTTCCTCTGGTTAGGGTTAGGGAGACAGAGCTGGAAATCAGATAAGACGGCAAGAGGAGCCCCGTCTTGCTCCACGTGCCCCAAAATAATAAGACCTCCCCAAAAATAAGGCCAAGCGCTTATTTTGGGGTTCCAAAAAAATATAAGACAGGGTCTTATTTTCGGGGAAAGTAGAAGCAAGAAAGAAAACCAACCAACCAACCATCAATTTTGACCAATGATTCCATGGACCAAACAAATCTCTGGATGCTTTGTTGAATCCCAGATCTTTCCACTGGCATCTGGAGCAATTCCTTAAACAGGAAAACAAAAAGTTTCCAGCAACTTGCTAGACGTTAACAGAAGACATTTTTGTTTGGATTGCAGTTTTATCTGTGCCATTATCTAGTCAACAAGAACAAAAAGCAAATGTAAGGCTTTCTTTCAGTTTTTACAGCTATTAAATTATGGCACATTTGTTTGTCAGGTATATATATATATGCAAACTAAATACAAAGTACAGCCCTGAGGTCCCTGTTACACTTGTGAACATTTCACAGGTAATAATTTGGGCTCGATTTATATGGATACATTGCAAAGCATCTTAATTAAGGCAATAGAATGTGTGATGATGGGGGGCGGAGGACAGCAATGAAGGAAAACTGTTAACAAAACTTTGCAGCTGAATTTAAATGAGCCAAATATGTTAGGAATAGAAAGAGAGAAAAACAGCCTTCTGGTGACCGGTGCCATTGTGTACATTAGTATGCAACTTGCATAATGCTCAATTAGTCTGGACAATGAACCTGTTGCTTAGGGGTTATGAGAATCATTATTCAATATACTGATGAGCAATACACTAAAAAGGATTACTATAGAGCAGCAAAAATAATCAAAGGAATACATTGGGGTTGGGATGGGGAAGAATGTGTGTGAGGATGGCTTCCATCATATATGTGGACTCAAGTCTGGTTTCCCTTCCCAGTTTCCTTTTCCAGTTTTTTTTCCCAGTTTTCCTTCCAAGTCCTTTCCTTTCCTTTCCTTTCCTTTCCTTTCCTTTCCTTTCCTTTCCTTTCCTTTCCTTTCCCTTCCCTTCCCTTCCCTTTCCCTTCCCCTCCCCTCCCCTCCCCTCCCTCTTCCCTTCTCTCTCCTCTCCTCCCCTCCCCTTCCCCAGTTGGTATTAAAAAGGTAAAGGTTTCCCCTGTCCAGTCATGTCCAACTCTAAGGGGCATTGCTCATCTCCACTTCTTAGCGAAGGAACCAAGCATTGTCCAAAGACGTATAGGTCCATAGCCATGTGGCCAGCGTGGCTATATGCCTAGAAGCACAAAATGCATGATACCGAAATGGTATCTTTTTATCTTCTCGCATTTGATGGTTCCAAACTGCTAGGTGGGCAGGAGCTGGGAGCTCACCCCGTCATGTAGAGCTTGGGTCTTGAACCTTGGCTGTCAGTTTTCATCTGACAAGTTCAGCAACTTTAACCACTGAACCATCGTGTTCCCATTGGTACTGAAACCCATCTTATAAAGAAAAGATGCCCTGAGGGTTGAAGTGGCCCTTCTTTTTGATGTATTTGGTTCTGAGGTAATGTCATGCCCTCATTGGAGCCTGAATCTGCGGAGGAAGGTGAGCCAGAATTGGAGCTGATGGAGATTGAGGGGGCGGCTTCGTTGGCTTTGGAGGAAAATGGGAAGGAACAAGCCCAGTAAGGCCAGAACCTTTCAGGATTGGGATGGCTTGTAGGCAGGGGGGAAGGGGGGAAGGATGACCAAGGGAGGCTAAGCAGTGAACATGGGAGGCAGAGATCAGGCGATGAGCAAGGACCATCCCCTCCTGATCCTCGAGCACGGAGAGTGGAGAGAAGGCGAGAACAGCACAGACTGACCCAACTACTCAGGAGGAAAGTGCCCCGCCCCTCTTCACAAGGCACACCTGGGGACTGAGACTTAAGGAGATGCTGTGGGGAGGGGCATTTGTAGGAAACAAATGCTGAATTCCTGGAGTGTTGATTGCCGACGTTTGAACTTTCCTGGATTCTTTGCATTCTTTCTGGATTTCTTGCATGGAAGCCATGGTGCTCACAGTGTTGGGCTGGACTATTTGCAGCCAGAGGCTGCTTGACATGTGTGTGTGTGTGTGTGTGTGTGTGTGTGTGTGTGTGTGTGTGTGTGTGATATCACTTTGCTCCAGGACTTGCCAGAAACGTGGGAGCATTTGGGGAAATTTGGAGCAATAAAGGGGCAGTTTGAACTGCCAGTTCCTGTGTTACCTCTGTGCCATGCCCCGGGTCATCACAGGTAACTTGCCCCCGGTGATGCATAATGATTGGAAAATAAGGTGCTCTTGTATAAACTGAAAATATTGGAAAGTGGAAGAGGAGAGATCCACTTCAGGCCCAGCCCTGGTGCTGCTGCTAATGCCAATGTTCAGGGTGTTGAAGGGGAGATAGATAATTGTTTCTCTTTTGTTTGGGGTGGGGGAGTGACACACTAGTAAAGTCAGGTTAGTCATGTTCTTACTTTTTGACCTGCCAAGCCCAAAAGATTCATTATCACTGCATTAGGCTATGGGCTGTAAAATATTACATAATGCATATGGAAGACCCCTGCTGAAAAAGTTTATTTCATTAAAGAAATCTAATCAAAATAGATCTTGTTTAGTCTGCCATTTGCATTTGTTCTTTTTTTAGCACCTCTAGGGAATGGCAAAATTATTCTCTGCAGGGAATTCTTCCTGCAATTTTCTTCTGACAAAAATATAACCATGAGAGAGGGTTGGACAATTAGAAAGAGCCACAAAATACATGAGTGACATGCATAGCTTTCTTCAATCAGTTATTACTTAGGAACTGTTTCTGAGCAATGAATCAACATCTGGCATATTAGAATATTAGTTCTAATATGTAGAGGGATAAAACTATAATGATGAAAAATCGTTTAGTCTACCCATTGATGATGGCATAATGATGGCCACTCAGCTTCTGTATGTCTATCAGTACTTGTAGCTGTCTGTTTTACTGCCTTCAGAAAAGTTCTTCTAATGAGTTTATAAAGATCTTCATTGAGAGGAGTAGAGTTATCTAGCTTGGCACCCTAACAGGTTTGTAGAAAGTAAAGGTAAAAGAGTCCCTGTGGATTTTATTCCACTAGTGGTTGCCAACTACAGGAAGTGATCAATGGTGGGATTGAAATATTTTTACTATTGGTTCTGTGGCCATGGCTTGGTGGCCGTGGCTTGGTGGGTGTGGCTGGGTGATCATGTGACTGGGTGGTCATGTGACTGAGTAGGCGTGGCCAATTTGATGTCACTCATGGCAAGGTGGGGCGGTGCGGACGGACCGATGCTGCAGAGACAGCGCGATTTCTAGGTACCATTCTGAACCCCTCCCCCCACCACCCTCTTGGACTGACAAATAAATGCCCATCTAAAGAGCGCAACTGCCTGCCGAGCCTGCCTGGCGCATGCTGGCAAAAGGAGGCTAGGGGGGAAAAAGGAGAAGGGCTGATGGAAATGCCCCATTTTCCGCCTCCATTTGGCTGTCTGCACCACGTTGGATCGTGATGGGGAAGTGGGGGGGGGAAAGAAAAAAGCCCACTCAGTCTGTATCATACGTACTCACCAGCACAACGAATAATCTCTCTTCCAGCTCGGCGGTTCGGACATTGGGAGCTTCAGGAGTAGATTGAGTTCCCAGACTTGCTGCTGTGCTGCTCCAAGCCTGGCTCTGGCTGCAGCATCCAATTTTCTTCCACACTCGTGCGACGAAGCCAGGGAGCTTAGTGGCAGCACATTGCAAATTGCATGCCTTAACAAGCCCACTGGTGGCCTCAGTGTGCCTTTCCTTCCCGCGGAAAATTTTGGGGGGTTGTGCCTGTGGGGTGCTGGGGAAATCGATGCCTGGAGTGAGAGGAGAGTGCGGGCTGAATGGGTGGGGAAGGCCGGTATTTCCAGCACCCATGAGGAACCCAGGCTTGGAGCAGTTTTAGAGCTTGTTAAGGAGGACCGCTCCTCCATCCCAGCCATGCGTTTTCAAGCCCGGGCTGCTTGGAGTGAAAAGCATGCAATATGCCTGAGGCGAAGGGAGAGCAGGTGGTGGGCAGAAGGATGGCAATTGGCGAGAGCCAAGCCTGAAAGGCAGCCGAGCCTCACCATATCCAACCCGAGGCGGCCTTTCAACTGAGAGCCTTACTTTCACAGGCAGCCACGGTGAGCAAAATGGGCGAGGCATGGATATCAGCTGGACTGTGTGGCCGGCATGGTAGGCCGCAATGAAGGCAGGCAAGCTGGCGGCGCCATGTGGGATGGTGGGAGGCAGCTAACTAGGCCGCGACTTGCAGACTTACTTAGGCTGATCAGGGCTGCTCAGTTGGGCCGCGAGCACTGCATGAGAAGGCAGGCAAGCTGACTTGCCCGCAGAGACTGTATGGTCAACGCAAGTGAGGAACCAAACAGTTATGCCAGGGAGGCAAGATGAGAAATGACTGGGTGGGGCAGGACAGGTGGGCGGGGTGAGCTGCGAGTGGGTGGGGCAGGACAGGTGGGCGGAGTGAGCTGCGAGCGGGTGGGCAGGGCGAGCAGACAAGCAGGCAGGCGGGAGCAGGGGCTAGCGGCAAACAGGTGGGCAGGGCGAGCGGGCAAGCAGGCAAGCAGTTGGGAGGGGGTGGGGCCAGCCAGTGGTGGGATTTGCAAGTTCTCCGAACTGTTCAAAATTTTCACTACCGGTTTGCCCAAACTGGCTGAATACCACCTCTGGAGGTGCTGCTGATCTCTGTTTCAAGGCCATCGAAGCAGTGCTGGCCGAAGACATTTTCATGATCATGTAGCCAGCATGACATCACAGAGCACTGTTATCTTCCCTCTGTGAAGTGGTATCTATTTATTTACTTGCCTTTGCCTTTGCATGCTTTTGAACTACTAGGTGAGGAGGAACTGGGGCAAGAATGGGTGCTCACCCCATCGCCTGGCACTGGGGTCTCGAACCCATGCTGCCAGCTTTCCAGTCAACAAGCCCAGCATCTTAACTCCTAAGCCACCATGCTGTCCCATATCAGGTGTGTTGAGATAGCAATTTTCAGAATTTACACCAAGCTATAATTGAAGGATGGTAGGTTGAAGAAGTTTGTTCTGGATCACAAGAAACCTAGTAACTCAGGTTCAGTAATTATTCAGCTCTAGTATTTTAAATATGGTAGCCCAATACCTTAATCATTGCTTCATATTCAAGGTAAACAAATCTAAATATTTATTTAGTGTTCTTCTTTAGTGTTTCATTTTCATTTTGTTGCCATAGGTCTTCGTCTCCTGGCTCCTCAGCATACTATACATAGTATACAAGATCAGTTCATTGATGTCCTCCTGAAACTGCAGTGTGCGAACTGAACAAAATCCTTCCTGGATAATTCTATAGCAGAATAGAAAGGTATGGTTAATTCTCACAATCTCAACACTCACATTAGTACTGCCTTTTATAGTATTGCTCCAATTTAGTTTATGATTTGAAAAAACCTTTATGTATTTTTACTGATTTTTTTAATAAGCCAGGAGTGACTGATCCTGATATTTATGCAAGTGATGATTTTCTATTTAAACAGAGAACATTGGCTGATTGAACTCAGTTTGTTCTCCATCTCTGTGAATCAGTAGTGGGTTCTAAAATTCATTGCTACCTGTTTGTGCTCTCATTTGTGCTTGCGCGTGATGCTTCTGCGCATGCGCAGAAGGGTCTCGGGTGGATGGGCGGAGCCTTCCACTGCCAGCGCTACCAGTTCGCAGAACCGGGCCAAACCAGGAGCAACCGACCGCTGCTGTGAATTCTGTTTCTGACTTTGACTTTGACGTTCACGATGGTTATTACGTGAATTGCGCCCAATTTTATGACCTTTTTTTGCCATGATTGTTAATGGAATCACCGCGGTTGTTAAATGAACCACACAATCATTAAGTGAATCCAGCTTACCTCATTGGCTTTGCTTCTCAGAAGCCACTTGGGAAAGTCACAAATGGCAATCACATGACTTGGGATGTTGCAACCATCGTAAATACAGACTGGTAGCCAAGCACCAGAATTTTGAGGCTGTCATCATGGGGATACTGCAACAGCTGTATGTGCAAGGATTGGTTGTTAAGTCACTTTTATCAGGGTTATTGTAACCTCAAACGATTTCTTAACGAATGATTATAAGCTGAGGACTACCTATATTTTAAATATACCAGAACTGCAATTTAGGACTGCATAAAACAGACATTTCTGCATGAAGAGATGTGGAATTCATCATTATTTTTTTTAAATAGAAGTACTCAATAAAATGCTACAATACACTTTACTTTCTACCGACTAAGCTGTTTTAATGTCACTGTATGGCTTAGCAGTATTGACCTAATCTGCTGAGTATTAAATTCTGTGGGATCGGGTTTTTTTTTTAAAAAAAAACCCTTCCCATTTATCTCTGTGTCATTGGCTTTAAACAGTATCTTCTTTGCATTAATTGATTAGTCATTTCTGGAGATTTCCATTAGAAAAAGACTCCGGCCTCTGGGGTAGGTGATTTTCTACATTTTTAGTTACATCTTAGCGTTCAGCCAAAATCCATTCAGAAAGCAAAACTCACAGGCTGATTTTATTATTTTATTTTATTTTTCCTACAAGCTTTTCTTCTCTGCACCGAAACAGAAATGGTTTTCAAAGGGGCAACAATCAGCTTATGCTTTATAAAAAGCACTTGAGGTTAAGAAATCAAATGTAAAAGAAAAAAGAAAAGAGGATGGGAGCTTTATCCATCTTTTTCTTTTCATTTGATGTCTGATGTCTCACGCAGGATAGTGTACAATGATAAAAACAATACATAACAACAAAAAGGAGAACAGATCATATGCAAAGAAGTTAGCAGGCAGTCAAACAATGAAGGAGAACAAACAACTTCCTACCTGTTAATGACTACTTCAGCTTCAACCACAATAATACAGGAGTACACAATAGATATAAACTCAAGGTAAACTGCTCCAAACTCGATTGCAGAAAATACGACCTCAGCAACAGAGTGGTCAATGCCTTGAATGCACTACCTGACTCTGTTGTTACATCCCCAAACCGCCATAACTTTAACCTTAGACTGTCTACTGTTGATCTCACCCCATTCCTAAGAGGTCTGTCTGTAAGGGGCGTGCATAAGCACACTAGCGTGCCTACAATCCCTGACCTACTGTCTCCATTAATTCGTACCCTTTTACTGTGTTCATATTTATGTTTATATCAGTGGCGGGTTGCTGTCTTACTGGTGCCAGTGCGCTGCGTGCGCATCTCCAAGTTTCGGGGGGGTGCTCACTACACGCGCAGGCTCCTTCACGCAATTTTGCTTCTGTGTATGCGCAGAAGCAAAATCGTGCCGAAATCTCATGAGGGGACATGCGTGAGATTTTGGTGCAATTTTGCTTCTGCACAAACGCGGAAGCAAAATCTCATCAAAATCTCGTGCACGCACCCACATCTCCTCTTGAGATTTCGGCGTGATTTTGCTTCTACACATGTGCAGAAGCAAAATCACCCAAAAATTAAGGAAAAAATTGGCAACACGCGCGGTGGACTGGCAGAGAGGGCTCCGGAGTGGTGGCGTGCAAATTGCGCAATCGGCTGCTCCCTACCGGAGCTGCACACCGGGCAGCTCTGGCAGGAACCCACCTCTGGTTTATACTTACACCTGTTATCTTTTACATGTTTGACAAACTAAATAAATAAAAAATAAAATAAAACACGGCGTGGGGGGAAGCGAACCGGCAGCGAGGTAAGTTAGAACCCACCCCGGGTATAAATAATATATACCAATTTTAGATCACATTGTCATCGCCCCAAGACAGTTAGCAATCTAATATATGACCTCCACTGAAAGTTGGGCACTTGATGGGACAGACACATGATTGCCAAAATAGCAATGAACTTTTGAACTGCTTAGGACTTGATGCCCTGGAAAGGCAAGTTGAAATCCTCCATAAGTATAAATTTGGGGGGGGGGGGACTGCTGCCAACCCAGTTATAGTATTAAGCATCTCAGGCAGAATTGGTACAATAGTAATAATTCCCTCTATTCCTTAGAGCCCAATGTCACAGACAAGGGGTGTATGGGGTGCTCAGGGAGGGGTAGCACCTCTGGTGTAGGGGCATGTCGTGTCCTTTTACGGCAGCTCATTTTAGGGCAGCTTTTAGGGCAGCTCATTCACCTTTGGTCCCCACCTGTCACTCAGTTCTCACCTGTGGCTCCTAGCAGCTGTAGCATGTGCAGCTGCCACACCCTGGGCAACAGCTTCGACAGGCTGGCCAAACCAAGTTGAGAGTAGCTGTTGAGTCATCGACCTTCGGTGAGATAGGGACTTGTCTATCCCGAGCATGTGAAGAGAGATTCCGGCAGACTGAGCGGATGAAATCTACTAGAATAGGACAACGGTCATAAAGGCGGTCTCTGCAAGCGATGTGGTACACTAAGAGCACGGCAAGACACGAAAGATGCCCTGGTCAACCACTGTGCCCAGCCCATCTCCAACTGTCTCGACTCTTGTTCTGCTATTTGGAGCAAGATGGAATCTGGGAAGAGAGAGTGAGGCTGACTAGGCGCACCTCTCCCTCACTTTAATCCAATTCACGCGCAAGTCTTGACATCCCCCCCAATTCCCTGATGATAGATGTCAAGGTCCTCTTCGAATACGATGGACGAACATCATCATCTATGGAGCAGCATCTAGGAAAGTTGTAAGAGTCTACTGGATGACAATCGTGGAAGAATGAATTTAGGAATAGGGAAGGAATAAATGAGCTGTTAAGGGGGAACTTTAACAAAAGATTACCTTATTCTGAGAAACAGGAAAGCATTTCAGAATAATCTTATCTCGATATTGGATTATAAGCATTAGTAGGCCGGAAATAAACTTGGACAGGCTTTCAAGATTTTGTTATTCTACAGTAAACATTATTTTGAGAATCCCTGCTGAACCTTTTTTAAAAAAAAACTTGGCCTTCCTCAAAAGGTTCTAGGATAACTCGCTGTAGCCTACTCAGCACAGAACAACTCATCGCAAGACAATTTAACACTGTATTAATTGTTTCATTCAGGTACTTTTATTATTGGTGATCACATTTTCATCAAAATTATTGTAAGTCTTGTATTTCTGGGTTGACTTTATTTTATTGTTATTGGCCATGGTTCCAACAAAATTAATTTAACTTTTGTATTTGTTGAATTGTCCCGTGATGAGTTGAACACAGCAAGTTAGACATGGCAAGTTGACCGCTGCAAGACAGCTATGGCTAGTTGTCCCATGTCATCCTGAAAGGGCTGACACACACAAGTTATACCATTGCTCTTAACTTGAGATCACAGCTTGAAATTCATGTGGACACATTTCCAAAACAGGAAGCACCCTCTCCATGCATGCAGTGGTTAGATTGCAGTATTGCAGGCTAAACTCTGCTCACTGCCAAGAGTTTGATCCTGACTGGTTCAAGGTTGACTCAGTCTTCCATCCTTCCACGATTGGTAAAATGAAGACCCGGATTGTTGGGGGCGATATGCTGACTCTGTAAATTGCTTAGAGAGAGCTGTAAACCACTGTGAAGTGGTATATAAGTCTAAGTGCTATTCCTATGACTATATCCAAGTCTTAGTTATGTACACCAGATCAATCATATCACCCACAATAAGATTAAGGAGGAGGGGTCTCCTATTGCAATCCAAACTGTCATTATGCAGCAAAACCAACAACAAACATTCTCAGCTTCTCCTAAACAAAAGAATATATTAGAGACTTTGCAGATCATCTCTGATAATCCTGTCTATTTCATAATTTTCTCCCATTAAACTCTGGAGTGGAGCCTATTTGAAACAAAAGCAGACATTCAGATTTTAAAGTGCTTAAAGATGTTGCTTGAATAACATCTCCCAGCATGTTAAGGTGAGAATAAATCTCATAGAGGTGATTTAGATCTTTTCTTGGAATTCAGACAGTTAGAAATAAAGCCGAGATTAAAGGTCTAATAGAAAATATTTATTTTGGTACAAAAACAATAAATCCTGAATAATTACATTTTTGCTAAGAAAACACGACCGTTCAGGTCAAGAGCCAAGTCAAAAAGAATTAATGGTGGTTTAGGAATGTGGACATGCGTACAAGATCATATCACATGTTCTGCCTGTATTGGAATGTACCATAATATTAGGATAGGGGTACATCACCCTGCATAGACATACAACTGACAATATTCACTACGTCACACAGCATTTATAACCGTTGTCCATTTCGACTAGAGATCATGGAAACTGAGCTTCAGCAACATCCCAGGTGCCACAAATTCCTCATTATGATATAGATCTCATTAGGATATACTGAATCATAAGGCTGGAGTAGGTGTTGAAGACCATCAAATATTTCTGCTTTCTCAAATAGGAAATCTAGCTATAGAAGATCTCCAGCCATTGATGCAGCTTTGTAATTTAGACCTTAAATGTTCTTACAGAGGCCCATGAGATAGCCACATATATTAATTCAGCCAGGAAGCATAGCATTTAAATTCATTTTTTGTCCATGTCTCCAAGAAATCAATCTAGGCTTGAGAACTGCTTCTCCATCAACAGAAATCTGCTTGTTGGTCTGAATTGGTTCCATGGTCAAACAATAGCATTCACATAGCATGCTAACTAATGGCTGGTTTACAAAATGTGTTGAACAATAAGCCTTGATGTATAAACCACAATATCTGGATTCATATGGTTCATTAAATCATATTATGTAATAATGTTATAGGAAACTGAACTACGTGAATTATATTTGTTCTTCAAATTTCACCTCAGATGACTAATCCTGAACTTCGAAAAATTCCCTTCCTGCCCAATCTCAAATGGGTTTGGGTTTCTTTTTTCTTTGTTTCGTTTGTTCTTTTTTCCCATTTGCAAACTTGGAAGCTTGCTAAATGCCCCGGAGGCAGCAAAGACTAACACATGGCACACAGCAGAATATGAGTAATGATAGTACTAAAGACAAAGCCTGATGGGTATTGGGAATGAACCCCTTCTGACTGAGGGTAGTGGATTCAGGGTGATGCAATTACTTTTTTAATTACTCTCCCCACTAATAGCAAATATCCTAATGAGATCCAAACCATTACACTTTCCTTTCATCTGTTCCTGCATAATTTGTTTATCAGAGGAGCTGCTTGCTATCAGTAGACAAATCTTAAGTGCTGTGTAATAATTACAAAATTGAATAAAATGAGACATGAAGCATTGTCAGTCAGAATTCTTTATGGCTTGAGATTGGGCTGTCAATTTAAAGTAGCGCCACTACGCTGAACTACAAGCCTGGGATTTCACTTTGCTTCGACCTTTTGGTCTCAGAGCTGCATCAGCCAGTTGAACCATAAGAACTGGAAATAACCTCAACATCATCATCATTATCCACACCAACAACTGGGAAGAAGCAGTGATTGTTTCTGTTTGCTTAGGGACCAAAAAATCTGAGCATCAGCCCATGAATTCCCAAATGCAAGGATCAAATCATTCAGCATCACAAAACTCTGATGTTTGCTTTCACAGAGACAGAAATGACAAAATGCTACTTTGGTAGAGTCACCAAATCAGAGCCAAATTCACTAATTCATTTGTACAGGCAGGTAGTTCTCAGCTTACAACCAATTTTATGTTGTTAAACAAGGCAGAGCTTCAGAATCCAATCTGAATCAATCACTGGGACCATAGATTTAGACTTCAAAGCTTTCAGATTTGTATTGGAGCCCATGCTCAGGGAACTTCTCTCGCTATGTGAGCACTGGACTGTTTATGTGGTGCCTGGTTGTGTGGGGCTTTAAGTTGTTAATTGGAATGTTGATAACTGGCTATTAAATCGTTGGTTATTATTTCCTTGTGCTGCTGTATCCTTAGCTGCTAAGTACCTGGTAAGCCCCAGGTAAATCAGCATTCCTATTGACTGACAAGAGGCCCATTCCCCAGGCTTCAATCATTCCCCTGGCTACTTTTGTCCCTACTCGGGGACAAAGTTGCGGCCCCCTCTTCTAATCGCTTGCTCATGTTCTTGCAATCTGGTGGTTAGCTTCCTCCCCATTTGTCCTACATAGACATGGGCAATCCCTGCAGGGAATTCAGTAAATTACATTACAAGTTTCTCCCATCTCCAAGCAATCTTTGTAATGCATGATTTGTCCTCTTATGGTAGTCTCTGATAGACCTGAACTCATTGGCAGCCTCACATTGCAACAAATAAGGACACACATTCAATTTCACAGCTACCAAGATTATTGGCCGATCAGGGACAAAAGATATCCACGGAAATGATTGAAGCCTGGGAAATGGGCCACTTGTCAGTCAACAGGAGTGCTGACTTACTCCCTGTTTACCAGATACTTAGGAGCCGAAGCAGCAGCACAAAGAAACAATAACCAATGACTTAATAGCTGGCCATCAACACTCCAGTTAACAACGAAAAGCCACACACAACCAGGCACCACATTAATACTATGCATATAACGCAGTGGTGAAATCCAAATTTTTACTACTGGTTCTGTGGGTGTGGCTTGGTGGGCATGGTGTGGCTTGGTGGGCATGGTGTGGCTTGGTGGGTGTGGCAGGGGAAGGATACTGTAAAATTTCCATTCCCTCCCCACTCCTGGAGGAAAGATATTGCAAAATCTCCATTCCCACCCAACTCTGGGACCAGCCAGATGTGGTATTTGCCAGTTCTCCAAACTACTCAAAATTTCCGCTACCGGTTCTCCAAACTACTCAGAATGTCCACATTTTGATACAAGGCCCTTCCAGAAGGCCAAAATGGTGGGTACAAAACTCACCTTGAGGTGTGTATCTCACAAGCATGATTCTGGATGGTGTACAATAAAAACAAAATGAAATGTTAAAAAAAAACTTTAAGAAACATTCCAAATAAAAACCACACCTAATTCAAGCTCATTCATCCTACCATTTATTTTCTCTTAATTAACAAATGTAGAGTAAACTTATTTTTTTTTTCACATTTATACATTTCTCAGCAAATTTGTTGAAGAAGACTGGTCTGCACAAGCCCTGCTGGATAAAGCTGCTCTATGCTCCCCAAATTTTGTTCATTGGCAATTCCTTGTACCCCTTGATCCAAATTTTGCCAGTACCTTCTAACATATACTGAAAACTAATTTCTGTATCAGACCAGATGTAGCAACGTAAAGAAAGAGATACTTGCATTCTGCTCCTTCAGTTTCAGAATTTAAACTACAGTGTTACTGCTTTTCACACTGTCTGCAAATTTTCTTAACAATAATTTCTCTCACCCAGATGGTGCTAAATGATTAAGGAAAGTTGCTGTAGAACAGTCTTCTGTATATTTCTACTCTTTCCTACAATCATGGTAATGACGCTAAGTAGGACATCTTGGAAGTTGCTTAAAATTCAGTGAATTATGATTTCTCAAGGCACCCATCACTTCCTTTTTCAGTTCTAGATATATCTCAGCAGGATCAAGCACAAATTATGTTTCTCCTTTCGTTCATGTTTGCACAGCTTGGGGAATTGATTTTTCATGATTTCCATCTGAAAACTGAGTTAAAGTGAATATATTAAAGTTTACAAATATCTGTAAAACTATGCAGGCACTATTTATGCTAATGTCACATAGTTGATTCCTAACTTAACTTAAAGAGCTCAGAAGCAAATGTAGAATTATGTCGCTGCTAAAGGGGAAAGAGAGTGGGACATATTGAGGCTCTGTTGTCACCCCAGAGTATAGAACCTTTTAGAAAATACTAATTAAAGCAATGGGTCATAGATGGGCCAAAGATGCTTTTTCAGGAGGCAACTGGACTTTCTTGTTTTTTCTTTTGAAGATGTTTCACTTCTCATCCAAGAAGCTTCTTCAGCTCTGACTGGACGGTGGGAAATGGAAGCAGACAGCTGGTCATTTGCATCCTTTTAGAGGATCTTTGAAGCACTTGAGGTTTATCTGTGTCCTCAGGGTCACCTGAGTGGTGCTCCTGGTTCCTGTAGTCTGCATTTTTTTTTCCTCTGGAAATCCATTCCTACTCCCACACCATTCAAAGGGTGTTCATTCTTAATTGTACAGCTAAAGGTCTGTAGAGATTCTCAGAGATTCTCAGTTGCCTGCTGAAAAAGCACCTTTGGGACAACCATGACCTGGATGACTGAGAATCTCTACAGACAATGGGTCATAGCTTGCAATGTCAGAAATAATGTGATGTTTGCACGTTTGATTGTTTAACAAAGTCATATAGCTACCCAACTAACATAAAAAAGACTCGGGATAGCTTACAAAAATTAAAGAAATCTACCATATAGAAAAAACCCATTAAAAAATCTTCCCCACCCTTCCGGGTCCCATCGGCCAAACAATGTCGGTTGGGGAGGGCCTTCTCTGTGGGAGCCCCATCCCTCTGGAACCAACTCCCACCAGAGATCCGGACTATCCCCACTCTACTGGCCTTCCGTAAAGCCGTGAAAACATGGCTCTTCCGACAGGCGGGGTGAATAAGGAGATCAGATTCCCCCATGAATGGTGTTTTTAATAATGTTTTAATATTGTTTCATTTTTAAATTGCTACAATTGTTTTTTTACTGTACGTTTCTTATCCATGTTGTACGCCGCCCTGAGTCCTATGGGATTGGGCGGCCTATAAGAGCGTAGAAATAAATAAATAAATAAATAAATAAATAAATAAATAAATAAATAAATAAATAAATAAATAAATAAATAAATAAATAAACAACAAAATCAAATCAGCCGCTTGATTAATTCTGTTTCCATTTGTGGTCCCCAGGCCTGCTGACAAAATTATGTTTGTTTCTTTAAAAGCAGCAATCTGGTTGCTTGCTACATAGATGAGAATCTTATAGCTGCCCAGAAGGGAATAGTTGTTATACAGGTAGTCCTCCACTTACAACAGTTCATTTAGTGACTGTTCAAAGTTACAACAGCATTAAAAATGACTTATGACCGTTTTTCACATTTATGACTGTTGCAGCATTCCTATGATCACATGATCAACATTCAGCCACTTGCCGACTGACTCATATTGATGATGGTTTCAGTATGTTAGGATCGTGTGATCCCCTTTTGCGACCTTCTGTCAAGCAAAGTCAATGGGGAAGCCAGATTCACTTAACAAGCATGTCACTAACCTAACAACTGCATTGATTCACTTAACAACTGTGGCAAGAAAGGTTGTGAAATGGGGCAAAATTGTCTTACCAAATGTCTCACTTAGTAGCAGAAAATGTGGTTGTGAGTTGAGGAATGCCTGCATGTGGAAAAGATCTCAGCTTGTTTAGTATGATGCAAACATTTTAACAAAATGAGCATGGGAATATGTTATGATTTCCTTCTTATAGAGTTGGAGTTTAGTGTTAGTGGCCCATCTTGTATATCTGACTAGGTATACCAACCTTTCTTAAACCAGTGATCTCCAAATGCATTGGATTTTCCAGAGCTGACACAAATTGGCAGTCTATTGCCTAGATATAATCAATTAAATTCAACTTCCCTATGGCTGAAGAATTTCTTCTCAACCATCTCTATTTATAAATGCCACACTGCCTCACCACATTGGCAAAAAGATACATTATGTGAGAGCTCTGTGATTAGAATTTTTGGTATATACATATCTGTAGTGTGCCCATCCATCCATCCATCCATCCATCCACTCATCCATCTTCTTTAGCCCGAATCCATTCATTGCAGGATGAAGCCTCTTCATTGAAGGTTATGGACCATGATCTACCATTCAGATTCATTGGGGATTGTAGATAGATATCCTTCAATTTCCCAGTCTAGGATTGACTGGACCAAAGTCACATAACTAGATGTATATTGTGTTCCTGGAACTCAAGTAGTTCTAAGATTTGTTGAACACATAATTTACTATCCAATTGCATGTGAGTTTCCTGCAGATACCTGATTGTGTGGTCATGGAATGATAAGAAGACATTCTGGGCACTGTAGGATTGTGATTTTATAACTTTATTCCTGAAAAATCAGCAAAATGTAATGCAGGAGGAAGAAATCTTCAAGCTTGCAGAATTTACTTTGCTTGTTTATTTGAAACCAAACTCACCATTTGGGCCCCAGGATACATAGATTTATTTATTTAATTTATATGTCACCGATATCACTATCCATGGGATAATGAGTTCATGAATTTGAAATCCTGATTCTGTGTCCCACAGTCTTTCCATACAAAGTCCATGGCTGAATAGTAAAACTGTTATGGACTTTGAAACTGATCTTCAGAAAATCCTTCAAAGTATATATGCATAGAGCCGAGGTGGCGCAGCGGTTAGAGTGGGGTACTGCAGGCCACTTTAGCTGACACTGATCCGCAGGTCAGCGGTTCAAATCTCACCGGCTCAAGGTTGACTCAGCCTTCCATCCTTCCGAGGTAGGTAAAATGAGGACCCAGATTGTTGGGGGCGATGTAAATATACATTGCTTACTGGTGTAAACCGCTTAGAGAGTGCTTGCACTGTGAGGCGGTATATAAATCTCACAAAAATAAAATAAAAATAAAAATAAAATATGCAACAGCACAAGGAGAGCACCTGTTCGAAACTCTTAAAACAGCCACATTTTTTTCCTAGGTTCATTCAGTCTTCTGCGATCTCATCCAAAGCATTGCATAGCTCTATTAGGTAGCATAAGTTTTCATTAGCTTAGAAGTATAATTTAGGACAGCCGAGAGTCTTTTTCATGCTGCAGTTAGTAGATACTATTAATCTACTTGCTAGTCCACTATAATTTTCCAGAAGGTCAAACTGTAGAGTTGGATTTACCATCTGCTACCCCAGGTTTAACAACTAAAACGCTTGACTTTGCCCATCCTTAACTCCTGCAGCATCTCTTCTCCTAGCTAACCTGACAGGGATATTCTGAACATCCAGTTGAACTTTTGCACTGATTTCCTTAAGGGTGGGTCAGTTTTAGTTCCTCATATATACCTTTTTTTTATAAGAAACACAGAAAGCAGAGCAAAAATCATTGTGCTTTGAGAGATTAATTGTTTATTATCCCTTTGCCTATAATCTCACGTCAATCAAATTCTAGATAAACGGGATGTCTCTTCATCAAACCTCTCATTATTTTAGCATTTGGAATTCTCCCAAAGCCATTCAGATAATTAAAGCTGTTCTGTATCGTTATGAAAGGGGACAATAGTTCCCCATTTTCAGAAATGAATGCTATAAATGGATGTGCATTATTAAAATACAAAATTTCTTCTACCCCATCCATCATAATATGATATCCACCCAGGCAAACTCAGAAATCAAGGTATATGATTCCTTGGAAATGCTGAGTGCTATTGCAAATATCTGTTTAACGATGTAACAAAGACAGTAATAGACCTGTGAATGTTTGTTTTCATTTAGCAATGGTCTATGTTTAACTATATTAATATTAAAAGAACATGATCAGTCAGAATCTTTCCATGTGCAGCCTGTGTAGGACATCTTGGTTATTTTTCCCATTCTAGTGTCCTCCATCTGAACTACAACTCCCAGAATTTCTAGCCAGCACTGTCAATTGTGAAAGGTACTATCAGTAAAGCAAATGTAATCTTCATAGCAAGAGCTGAGGTGGCGCAGCAGTTAGAGTGCAATACTGCAGGCTACTTTAGCTGACTGTGATCAGCAGTTCAGCTGTTCAAATCTCACCGGCTCAAGGTTGACTCAGCCTTCCATCCTTCCGAGGTAGGTAAAATGAGGACCCAGATTGTTGGGGGCAATATAAATATACATTGCTTAATGGTGTAAACCGCTTAGAGAGTGCTTGCACTTTGAGGCGGTATATAAGTCTCACTAATAAATAGCACTTAGACATATATACCACTTCACAGTGCTTTTTACAGCCTTCTCTAAGCAGTTTACAGAGTCAGCATATTGCCCCCAATAATCTGGGTCCTCATTTTACCTACCTCAGAAAGATGGAAGGCTGAGTCAACCTCCAGCCTGGTGAAATTCAATCTGTCAAATTACAGCCAGCCGGCAGCCAGCAGCCGGCAGCCAGCAGAAGTAGCCTGCAGTACTGCACTCTAACCACTGAGCCACCGCGGCTCTCAAGAGTACAAGAAGGTACTCTTATAATTTAACCAGGTAATCAAGATGCAACCCCCTGTTTGCTCAACTTGATGGAAACAGGAAAATAAAGATGGATACTCTTGCAAGATATGAAATACTTTCTCCATAGCTACTTTATCCAAGGTTCCTCATACTCAAGGAGCTCATAAACCGGCATTTACATTTTGCCAGGCAGAGTGTTGCAATAGTGCAGAGTTCCCATTACTTATTGGATGTGTGACCTTTAGAAGACCTTTGCAGTTTCTTTTTCCTATTTCAGTTTTGACTTTATCCATCATTCCCTCCCTCCCTCCCTCCCTCCCTCCCTCCTTCCCTCCTTCCCTCCCTCCCTCCCTCTTTCTTTCTTTCTTTCTTTCTTTCTTTCTTTCTTTCTTTCTTTCTTTCTTTCTTTCTTTCCACTCTGTCTTTTCTTTTCATTTATTTTTCCTTTCAAAGTATGGCTGGACCAGGGGTGAAATTCAAATTTTTTCCTTACCGGTTCTGTGCTTGGTGGGCGTGGCAGGGGAAGGATATTGCAAAATCCCCATTCCCACCCCACTCTGGGGCCAGCCAGAGGTGGTATTTGCCAGTTCTCCGAACTACTCAAAATTTCTGCTACCGGTTCTCCAGAAGCTGTCAGAACCTACTGAATTTCAACCCTGGGCTGCACTAGACTATTAACATGATGACTATGAAAATAGGATTAAGCCAATTAAGATACAGAATAAAACTTTTTTCTTAAATCTAACTTGATTTCATGGTGACAGCCCATCTTTACAGATAAACATGAAGAAAATGTAATCAGATGGACTCAGAACAAAGGAAGAAAATGTGTGGATGGGTATACAGGCTGACTCTTTCTAGAAGCAATAAGTAAATTTGAGTTATGAAACTCTAATGAAAGAGTTAGTTAATGCCCACTCATTTAAAGTATACAGTCAAATGATGAATTACTTCATATTTATGTTACAAAATATGAAAATCTCTTAACATCAAAAGTAAGGAGCTTCAGAATGTAGGAGTTAGAAGACTGACAGAATTGCACTACTTTACTGCTTTATCTATAAAGCAAGTTCTATCCATAATTCCAGCTACTTGGTAAACTAGTCAATATTATAAATGCCTGAGGTTCCAGATTCTACAGACAGAGATAAGTAATGAAAATGCCTTTTTGCCTCTAATGAGAAAAAAAAAGTCAATAAAAGAGGGGGAAAGGACATTGTAACTACTGGGAAGGAAAATTTAATGACATGTTTGTTTATTATTTATAAATACTTTGCTTCATACAGAATCCCACAGCTCAGGGGTGGGTTCCACTTACCTTCGCCACCAGTTTGCATTACGATGTTTTGTGTGTGTGCGCGCGCAAGCAGAGCAAACAAGTGCGCGCGCGTCCCCTCATGCAATTTGGCTTCCACACATGGTCAGAAGCAGGAATCAGCCCGAAACACAGCTGAGGAGCTGATCAGCTGTGCTTCGGGTGAAGAAATAAAGGTCAGTATTAACCCGCGGGCGGGCGGGAGGGCCCTTTTTCAAGCAGAGGAAGGGGGAAAATTTGCAACAAAAAAACCTCAAAAAAGATGGCAGCGCGCACGGACCAGCACCGACAGTGATGTCACCAGCAGACATTCGGACCGGTTTGGGCGATCCGGTCCAAACCGGGAGGAACCCACCCCTGCCACAGCTATTGCTAAATGCTTCAACAGTTGATGGTCTTCCTATGAATGATCAGCATCTGGAAGAAAATACAACAGGACTTTTGTGTTTCTTTGGTGGGGATCTAGGACAACTCAGCATGGCCAACTCACTGTGGGACAATTTGCCACAAACAAGAGTTAGACTAATATTGAAGAAAGGATGGAATAGAATCATTAAAGAAAAAATGCCAAAGGAGGGACAAAATGAGATGTGAATGACAGAAAGCAAAGTAATTTTTGAAATTCTTTTCAATAATTTAATTGTTGAATTTCCCACGTCAAGTTATCCCATGGTGAATTGGCCTGTAGAGAATTGTTGTGGCGAGTTGGCCATGGCGAGTTCCCTGAGGTGAGCCTGATTGTAAAACGTCTGTTGCTGAACTTTTCTTTGTTTTACAAAATTTACAAACTAAGAGGTTGAGCAAATAGTTTGGTCAACCTCTTATTTTGTGAATTTGAGAAAACAAAGAAAAAAAATAATCCTGTTGACCAAGTTTTGAAGATGCTAAAAGGATGAGTATGTGGTGGCTTAATAGCTCTACTTATAAGTTTTTGTTTTCACATTTTTATTTTTATTTCCATGGCAGGCTGTTATGAATTGATTTCATTGTTTGCAAAACACCTTGAAGACCATGTGCATGCACAGGAGATGCAGTGCACATTTGCAGTTAGTAGATGAAGCATGGATTGATTTTTGTTTTTCTCACTGTTTTTGCACGGACTCCTATTATTTAAGCAATGTAATGGTCAACCAAAATCCATTGATGTGTGTGTGTATGTGTGTGTGTGTGTGTGTGCGCGCGCGCGCGTGTTTAATTATGACAATGAAATAAAGGGAATGCAGACAAATGCACAAGAACCTTCTCATTAAAAATGACAACAGAAATTACATAGGAATGATCACTGTTCCTCCATGAATGTCTATGGAAATTCTCAGCCATCCAGGGATCTTGGTTGTATCCCCCCAAAAATTTTTTTTACCCAAAAGGCAACTGGACTTCCTTTGTTTTTTCCTTGAAGATGGAAAAAAATGGAAGGATTTATATTCAGGTGACTCTGGGGGCATAGACAAGCCTCCGAGTGGCCTCAACAACTATCAACCAGATGTCTGAAAGGAATATAAATCCTTCCATGCTCCACCATTCAATCAGAACTGAAAAAGCTTCTTGTATGAGAAACAAAACATCTTCAAGGAAAAACAAAGGAAGTCTTTTTTTTAAAGCACCTTTGGGTTCTTCTATGAATTGTTAGTGTTCAGAAAACATGCATGGTACTCCAGTTGTGTTCAATAAACAAAATACAATGGCCATGTTCTGTGTGAGGGAAATGGGTGGTAGTAAATTTGATAGATAGATAGATAGATAGATAGATAGATAGATAGATAGATAGATAGATAGATAGATAGATAGATAGATAGATGATGGATGGATGGATGGATAGATAATAGATAGATAGATAGATAGATAGATAGATAGATAGATAGATAGATAGATAGATAGATAGATAGATAGATAGATAGATAGATAGATAGATAGATAAATCTTCTAATTGGAATCTTAAACAGCTCATTTTAGAAGTTAGCGATGGTATTTGCATAATTTATTAAATATTTATAATTTTCCTCCCTCCCTCCCTCCTGTCCTTCCTTCCTTCCTTCCTTCCTTCCTTCCTTCCTTCCTTCCTTCCTTCCTTCCTTCCTTCCTTCCTTCCTTCCTCCCTTCCTTCCTTCCTTCCTTCCTTCCTCTTAGCGTATTTTGCAGTTTATTATTAGTTTATGATTCAAACCTTTAATGTTTCCTAAAAAATCTTAACCTGCCTGAGTACCCAAAGTTTGGAGTCTCTGTTGATGGTACCTAAACTGATTAAATTAAATTGCATTTGCTGTGACAGGGGCTTTATATTACAGGAGCTTTATAAAGCTAAATGAGTGAGTGCCCCTATTATTAAGCAAAACATCATGGCTTCCATAGACAGCTAATTTACAGTGGTATGCAAGAACAGTAAAGGGCTAATTATTTCATTTATTATAATTGCACATTTTTACTGCCAGAAATACAGAGTTGTACTTTCCTGTTTCAAGTGCTGAAATAATTTGACCTGTCCTGGATAGTATACATATCATTAAGTATCAATTGTTGATCTTCCTCAAGCTAAATGTGTTTTAGCTCATATCCACATGACAGATTTGAATTGGGCTACCCACGGAATAATTATTTGGGGTGTGTGAGAGAAACATATAACATCATTGTATCACACTTCCCACCTCATTTCCTCCACAGTTGTTAAGGGAATCACCTGCTTTTGTTAACTTAGACATCAGGTGGCTGTGACTTTAATGCTGGTTTCTCCATTAACTTCACTTGTTGGAAGCTGACTATGATTCCCCCCAAATGGCAATTACGTGTTTGCAGACACTAGACATAGCTTATAATTGATGCTTGAGCATGGTCTGCAGGATTGTCTGAGATGCTACACAGTGGTGGGATTCAAACATTTTTACTACCAGTTCTGTGGGTGTGGCTTGGTGGGCATGATGTGGTGTGGCATGGTGGGCATGGCTTGGTGAGCATGGCAGGGGAAGGATACTGTAAAATCTCCATTCCCACCCCACTCCAGGGGAAGGTTACTGCAAAATCCCCATTTCCACCCGATCAGCTGGGACTCGGGAGGCAGAGAATAGATGGGGGCAGGGACAGTCAGAGGTGGTATTTACCGGTTCTCCAAACTACTCAAAATTTCCGCTACTGGTTCTCCAGAACTGGTCAGAACCTGTTGAAACCCACCTCTGCTACACATCCTCTTCATGATCTGTTTTCCTTGTTACCTTCTGGGAGGAGGCTTTGTGGTATCTGAAGCAGAACATGCAGATTCAGTCATAGTTTTATTCCATATAGCATCAACTGTCAGCCCCGGAGGCCATCTTTTTCTTTGGATCTTCAGGGCTGCCACACTTAGTGCTGTGTGGAGTGGCGTGACTGGAAGGCACTTGATTGGACCATGTGATGGACATGTCGATGCAGGTCTTGGACTTTCCTTTGGGTGGGGAAAACCTGGAAGCTTTCAGATTCGGGTTTCCCAGATGTGCCAATATAACATCTCTAATAAAATGGAACTTTGAGGAACTCCGAGCCTCAGAGTTTTCTTTTGTTGGGGGGGGGTTACTTGGAACCCTGACATTAACCTTGTGAATTCTCAAATTTCCTCTTTCTGCTATGTATTCAAAATGGACAGTGATTAATATTAATATGTATTTGGTAAGATTTGGAGAAGTACTCTCAGAAGGAAAAGGTAACAAATCAGGTAGATTGACCAGATCAAGGAGATGGTTGAACTGTTTTTGGAACAACTACAAATTGAAGTCGTGAACATTTACTCCCATATGTCAGTGAAGACTCAATCACCCAGACTGGAGGTATCTAAAAGTTGAATCATGGACACTGTACCAAAATTTGTTAAAATGAGACATTTCACTTCCGTTTGCCATGATTCAACCTTTTAGATACCTTTGGCCTGGATGATTGAGTCTTCATTGACATATTGCAATACATTTTGAGGAGAAACCGCTGAACTTGGTGTGGCAAGAATTGGTACATTCCAGGGACTCTCTGACTCTCTGCCTAAATTATTATTATTATTATTATTATTATTATTATTATTATTATTATTATTATTATTATTATTATTATTATTATTATTATTATTATTATTATTATTATTATTATTATTATTATTATTATTACTGTTGAACAGTGGTGAAATCCAATTTTTTTACTACTGGTTCTGTGGGCGTGGCTTGGTGAGCGTGGTGTGGTTTGGTGGACGTGGCTTGGAAGGGCGTGGCTTGGGCAGAGGAAGAATATTGCAAAATCCCTATTCCCACTCCACTCCAGGGGAAGGATATTGCAAAATCTCCATTCCCTCTGCACTCCAGGGGAAGGATACTGCAAAATCTCCATTCCCTCCCCACTCCAGGGGAAGGATACTGCAAAATCTCCATGCCCTCCCCACTCCTGCGGAAGGATATTGCAAAATCTCCATTCCCACCCCACTCCAGGGGAAGGATATTGCACAATCTCCATTCCCACCCCACTCCAGGGGAAGGATACTGCAAAATCTCCATTCCCTCCCCACTCCTCGGAAGGATATTGCAAAATCTCCATTCCCACCCCACTCCAGGGGAAGGATACTGCAAAATCTCCATTTCCACCCCACTCCAGGGGAAGGATATTGCAAAATCTCCATTCCCTCCGCACTCCAGGGGTAAGGATATTGCAGAATCTCCATTCCCACCCCACTCCAGGGGAAGGATATTGCAAAATCTCCATTCCCTCCACACTCCAGGGGGAAGGATATTGTAAAATCTCCATTCCCACCCCACTCTGGTGCCAGCCAGAGGTGGTATTTGCCGGTTCTCCGAACTACTCAAAATTTCCGCTACCGGTTCTCTAAACTGCTCAAACACTTCTGGTTCTCCAGAACCTGTCAGAACCTGCTGGATTTCACCCCTGCTGAGTGTTGAAGCTTCCTGGATAGGAAGCGAAATGTCTCAATTTTCAGTCCAGTTGCCATGGTTCAGCCTTTTAGATTTGCTGTTGTAGATATCAAGAATTGAAACTGAGCTAAGGGTACCTATGTCAATTCAACTGATATAAAACTACGGTAACAGAAATCTGAAAATGAAAAGAACTGGATAAATTCAGTAGAGTTAAAGATATGCATGATTAAATCACTTTTTTTATAAGCAACTTTGCTAAACATGTAAACTTATGTAGTGAGCTGAATAGTAGAAACAAAATTTAACTCAAGAGACCATAAATTCAACGATATAATCTATTGGTCTTTCTGTTGGCAAAGAATATCAGTCAATAAAGCATGTGGTATTTATAATATGATTCACTAGATGATAGTGAAAAGTGTGAAAAGCACTTACTATAAACTAGTAAGATTTCTTGTCATTATCTTTTAGCCAAGCCAGTCTTATATTATTATTATTAACTGGTGAGACCCGAGTGAGCAAGAGAAAACAATCAAATATATTTTTTTAAAGTACATTTCTTATCTCCTATTACTCAATGCCCAGATTAACGGAAAGCATACTAAATATGTAGCCTCTGGGTCACACAAAAACACAACATATGCACAATCAAATACAAACTCAAACAAACATATCATTTGTATATAGCTGCCATGTGCAACTTTTAATTTGGTTGTCAGGGGAGACAGGATGCAATAATTAAGGATAAAAGTTGGGGAATGGAAGCTTTATTAAAAGCGATATTGAAGATGGGAATTTGATCTGAGAATTAGACGATGATTTGAGCAGTTAATGCAGCAGATGAAATGAAAATGCAATTATAAATACTTGACTCTCTGTAATCTTAACAAACCCAACTTCACTGTCGCGTTGGAATTAATTTCAATGCAAAGCTGCAAAAGTACAGCCTTGCTCGATTGGGGGAAAAAATGTTTGCTTGTTGTTCACTTGGCTTTTTTTTTCCCAAGGAAGGGAAGAGAATTGTCTGGGCATCCGTCTATTTGTCGGCTTGCTGAGTTCATAAGGAGAGATTAATTTTAAGGCTAACACCTTTATGAAAACTGAATGATTTTCAGCAGGCTGGTTCTCTAACGATTATCTCCTAAAAGGTCAAAGGGGAAGCCTATAGAAGTCACCGTTGATTCATAAGTTCCTTATATTAAGGAAAGGATAAAGTGGGGTGGGGGGAGGGGGGCGGAGGAAGGTACAATCTCCACCACAAAGCGAGAGCCTGTGCCTCCCATTCTGAGACAGAAATCCGAGGGAAAATATTTGAAGCAACTTTGGACATAGTTATATAAAGAGGTCTGTTCAGGAGAGATAGCAATAGTTCATTACTATGCATGCTGAAAATCTATTTTAAGGGGCTCTTTTGCTGCACAAAGATTAATTTGCCACATTTCAAACCTCCACTCCCACCCTGCTGTTCTCCATCCCACGCCACTAATATAAACGATAGCTGTCGTTTAAATCTGTATTATATTTGGATAGTCTAGTTTTGAACAAATAGAGGAATTAGATGCAAATGTACAAGGAGGGATGGAGAAAAAAAATCATGCAGGGAAAGTTCTTGGGATGCTCTTCTTTTTAGACTGTTAGTGTAGGAATGAAATAAAATTATAGCAAAATGGAGTGTTGGTGGTACGCCTTTATTTCATAAAGAGAACAAACAGAAAATGCAGGAAATTAAAAAAGGAAAAGTCTAGAAACAAATATGAATAAGAATACCTAATGAAAACATATATGCCATGTGAAGTTTTACATAAACATTTCAATAAAATATAACCACCTTTTATTATAATCATCTATATACATTCTGTGCCTGAAAGCAACTTGTCTTCAATCCTATAACTGGGATCATACATTTATCATTCCAACAACATGCCTGTTAGCAATACGAAGGCATGGAGAATTCATTTGTATTGTATGGTACAGTATTGTTCAGCAGTCAATTTCCACATTGTGGTTATGTAATTAAAAAGAATACATCATCCGCAAAATGAATGAATGAATGAATGAAAGAATGAATGAATGAATGAATGAATGAATGAATGTTGTCTCAAAGTTATACATACTGACTTTATTATGATTTTAGGATACTGCAGGAATCTATGTATGAATGCATCTCCAACATCTCCAACAACTGTTATTTGAACAATGCAAATTACAGTAGTTAGTCTTCAGAGCCAGTAAGGAATATATTAGCATTATCAGATGTAGACAGTAAATACCCAGATGGCCAATAGTTGGCAGCAAAGACTAAGAATTTATATCTCTTTGCTGCCATCTAGTGTTCATCTACATTATTATAGTTTAGATCTGGGAGTCCTAAAATAGATATATCAGTTTCAAACAAGACAGTGAATAGATTTGTTTGTTTGCCTGTTTCTCTATAGAATTTACCACTACTCAGTCTAACATGTAATGCTGGCTGACATGCATGTGCAAAACAAAACAAAATGAGCATTTTCAATTAAAATCCAACTAGACATTAATAGACGACCAAGAATCCTTATTCTATCTTCCTCTAAACGAGGACTTCAATTATCCTGGTCCCAATGCCTGAAGGAAACAAAAATCAGATTTGTATGTAGAAAGAAGTGCCTTTCTTCTTTCTGAGTATAGGTCTCATGCACATCAATTGCTATATATACAATCTTCAGCTTAAGTCATAAGTCAGGGCTACCCTGATTAATGGCAGAGTGCAAATGACACAGTGAATCCTCCACAATATTTGTGAATAGCACATTTGTTTTAGAGGACAAGGCAGTTTTCCACACACTATCTGACGATAGTAACTAAACCATATTTATTACATATTTCAAAAAAAATATTATTACGTGACTTCTCATTAAAAGAATATCAAAGCAGTTTACAAAGACAAAAATCTGCCAGATTTGTTTGGAAAAATGTTCCTGGGGATATCAGTGGAACTATATTTATTCTCTGTTCCTTAGATATACATAAATTTTATTGCTTCTCAATGTAATGAATCCCAAAGAGGTTTTCGGGTCCAATGCAAATCAGAAATAAAACATGAGCTTGTAAGCTTTTCTTGGAGGAATTGTTTTAATTAATTGTTTGGATTGCTTAGATAAATGACACGATGAGTAAAACCAATGACACCCTTATCTTAGCAAAATGATTGTTCTTGATTTGTTCCTGTTGTAATCATCAGTCTTCTTATTTTATTAGTTGTTCTCTGGCACTGGTTGTAACTTCTAGAAGATTTAGTTTTGTTTGTGTCAAACAACACCTCTGCAAAATAAATGCTTGGAAAAGTTAAACTTGGTGCAAGTATCATAACTACTATTTACGAAACATCCTAAAATGAATTTGAAGCAAGAACATTCATCTGAAAGAACAAAGTACCACCAATTTAATTTAAATTTTAAAAAAAGATTTGCAAGCCATTAATATTTTACTACTAGAAAAGCTCTTCTGACTTACCTCTGCTTTGGTTTTTAAGATATTAAGAAGGCCCTGCAATGCTTGTATCACATAACCAGGGATGGGTTCAACTTACCTTTGCCACCGGTTCGCATTGCGATGTTTTGTGCATATGTGTGCATCCCCTCGCGCAATTTCACTTCTGCGCATGCTCAGAAACAGAAATTAGCCCGAAACACAGCTGAGGAGCTCATCAGCTGTGCTTCGGGTGAAGAAATAAAGGTCAGAATTCACCCACAGGCGGGCGGGAGGGCCATTTTTCAAGCCACGGAAGGGGACAAATCCAAAAAAGAGATGGTGGCGTGCATGGAATGGAACCAACAGTGACATCACCAGCATGTCACTACTGGTTCGGGCGATCTGGTCCAAACCGGGAGGAACCCACCCCTGCACATAACATCCTAAATGTGATGCTAAGGACTATAGATGGTAGGTATGAAGGCACCTGTCATCTAATAGATCTGAAGGATGTAAGGCTGGAAAACAAAAGAAGTGAGAAGCACACAGTTATATGGGAAGGAGGGAAAATAAGAGTGTTAAAACAAAATCAGCTTGATTCCCCATTCATTAATAGGTGAAGGGGCAATGATGCGACGCAATGCAAATTAATGATTTTCAGCATGTTTAGTTTTCCTCTATTAACCTACATAAAACAGTCTTACAATATGGTTCTGTGCTCATAAAAGTAAGTACAATTAATTTAATGGGTGTTCCTTTAGATTTTGGATGCAACAGATCAAATTTCTATCCAGTCATCAAACTTAAAGAAACGGACAAATCCATTGTATCCAAAGTAGTCTGGATGAGGCAGTTATCTGCGTCATCATTTCACACACAATGCAAAGAACTGGAAATGCAATCATTTCCAGCATTTGAACAATGATTTCATTGTTGTAACCAATGTAAATTACAGGGGAGGATTTAATTTATGATTTAATGGCCACTCAGTAATAAGGAATACCCCTTCTCCAGCTGGTCTTTTAAATCAAAGTTTCATTGTATTGTTCAAAGTTCTGATGATGTGTCAGTGAATATATACGTTGTGTGTGTCTGTTGAATGTGTAGGAAAGAGAGGAAAAGATGGCATGAAAAATTGGAAACAGGTGAGATAGCATGGAGAGGAAGAGTTCTGTAATACCAGAATTAGGCAGATTCCATCCCCATTGACTTTGAGGACAACATGCCTTCAATTTAAGGAAGAGCTTAAAGGGGTCAAATTATCTCTTTCCCTATTTTACACAAAAAAAATGAGGAAGAAATATTTTAGCTGACAATGCAAACACTGCTCTTTTTTTATTTGGATAAGCATGTAACCTGTACAGTTAGATACAGATTAAAAGAGTTGAAAGGGACCTTGTAAGTCATCTAGTCCAACCCCCAGCTCAAGCAGGAGACCCTACAACATTTCAGATAAGTGGCAGTCCAATCTCTCCTTGAAAGTCCCAAGTGTTGAAGCTCTCACAACCTCCGCAGGCAAGCTGTTCCACTGGTTGATCGCTCTCACTGTCAGAAAGTTCCTCCTTATTTCCAGGTTGAATCTCTCCTTGGTGAGTTTCCATCCATTATTCCTTGTCTGGCTTTCTGGTGCCTTGGAAAATAGCCTGACCCCCTCCTCTCTGTGGCAGCCCCTCAAGTATTGGAACACTGCTATCATGTCTCCCCTGGTCCTTCTCTTTGTTAGACTAGCCATGCTCAGTTCTTGTAACTGCTCCTCGTATGTTTTAGTTTTAGTTCCCTAATTATCCTGGTTGCTCTCCTCTGCATTCTCTAGAGTCTCAACGTCTTTTTTGTAGTGTGGTGACCAAAACTGGATGCAGTACTCTAGGTATGGTCTAACTAAGGCTTTATAGAGTGGTGTTAGTACCTCACTTGATCTAGATTGTATCCCTCTGTTAATGCAATTTAGGATTGTATTGGCTTTTTTGGCTGCCGCTGCACACTGCTGGCTCATGTTTAGCTGGTTGTCCACTAAGACTCCAAGATCCCTCTCATAGTCACTGCTATTAAGCCTGGTTTCACCCAGTTTATATGTATACTTTTGTTTTTTCTTACCTAAGTATAGGACTTTACTTTTCTCTGCATTGAATTTCATTTTGTTAGAGAGGGCCCAGTGTTCAAGTCTGTCAAGATCCATCTGGATCTTGAGCCTGTCCTCTAGGGTGTTAGCTATTTCTGCCAGCTTAGTATCATCTGCAAATTTGGTTAGTTCCCCTTCTATTCCCTCATCTAGGTAGTTTATGAAGATATTAAAGAGTACTGGGCCTAAGACACAACCTTGTGGTACCCCACTGCTTACTTCTCTCCATGTAGACTTAGACCTATTGAGGACTACTCATTGAGTATGGTTAGTCAGCCAGTTGTGAATCCATCTGGTGGTGAAGCTGTCTATCCCACTTTTTTCTAGCTTACGAAGAAGTAGGTTGTGGTTTACTTTGTCAAATGCTTTGCTGAAGTCTAAGTATATTATGTCTACAGTATTTCACTGGTCTACTAATTTAGTCACTGTGTTGAAGAATGAAATGAGATTTGTTTGGCTGTGTTGGCTGCTGGTTATTACTTTACTTGTTTCTAGGTGTTTGCAGGTCTGTTTTTTAATTACCTTTTCCAGTATTTCCCCAGGTATTGATGTTAGGCTGATTGGTCTATAGTTTCCTGGGTCTGTTTTTTTTCCTTTTTTGAAGATGGGAACCACATCAGCTCTTTTCCAGTCCTCAGGTAGTTCCTCAGGATTTATTTATTCCATTATAGAGGGGGCGGAATAAACTAATATTCAGAGGCCACTAGTTTAAAAGAGGAGAGAATTTAAGAGGAACACAAACAACTTCTCAAAAGTCTTAATTAACTGGTGCATCCAAATATCAGTAGTTATAGGAGAAGAGCAAGCTGGAAGGCAGCGATAAATGCATCATCAGTTTGGAATAATTGTGTTGCCACAAGATACCTACATTTAAATGACACCCCCATATAAATTGTGTTGACCCTTATCTAGTGTCAATTTAGCTTTTTAACTGTTAGTCGACCAGATTCTTGTATTAGAAATAGCAATGATGAACTCTTTTGTGCTTTGAACTCAACAATAACTCTTGGTTATTTAAGCCTGACAGTAATGCTCTCTATAATGATCTCAACTCAACTTTCAGTTTCTCTCTTCTCCCTTTTTTCTTACACATCCTACAGACATACAAACACACTCAATTTTGGGGTGGATGTACAAGAGATGGTCAGACCAATGAAAGCCTTAGGGCTGCACAAATCCTACCCCATTCCTCTGGCATTACAACATTGTGGTTATGACCTAACACTACAATGCTACTTTTGTTGTTATGAAAACAATGAGTTTCTATGACTCACTGTTTACTAAATTGTGCTCTCTTAGCAGTTTTTGATGATCTTTATAAGATGGGCCTTCTGGTTTCATTAGAACTCATTATTAACTGTTAGGGTGAAGTAACATGTGAAAGGTTCAAATGGACTATTTTATTGTGTTCTACTTATATTAGAAGAATCTCTCCAGACTGCTTGCCTTCTCTTGGGGGTTGGTCAGTCTTACATCTGCTAAGGTTCCATGGAACTTAGGAGAGGCTGGTCAGTCTTAGGTCTCTTCTGGCTGTGCAGCAACTCAAAGCTAATTCCCTGATTAAACGACTCTTCTTACCTTGCTGGGAATTTCCCAACATTAACAGTTTCAAGATTAAACAGTAGCAACTTTGGATAATTGAGACCTGTCATTTTGATTTTCTACCATATCCTGAGCTAATGTTACTTCTTTGGGATAGTCACCAACTTTTAACTTAAGTTATCTCACTGGGATGGCATGAAGCTAAAGCACAGCATCATGTTAAGTGACTATTTTGAATTATTTAGAGAGAATATCATAACTAAACTGATAAAGAATTAAAATAGTGTACTTTATAAGGCACATAAATATAGGATAATGCATAAAGTACAAATGTCATAAGCTTTTTGAACAACTCCCCCTCATTGGGATTCAGCAACAAAATTTGATCTGTGTCTATATTTTAAGACTTATTTTTTCCTGACTCTCTATAATGAATTCCCCTTTAGCTGATTTAGTAAAAATAATAAATAAATACTCCAAAGCAGAACAGCTCATCCCACATTTATTAATGATGTGTTACTCTTCAGCCCTTCTAAACAGCCTGCAACCCCGAAGATGCAAATTCATTTAAAAAAAAAACTTCTGAAAAATGCTGGAAACCTATAATTTTGTGCAGCTGTGGCCATTTTCAATTGGAGAAATAAACTTTCAGAATCAACATTCATTTCTGGTTAAAAGAAGACAAAAATCCCAAACCTGCAATTCTCTTTAAAGATAATTTTGCCAATAATCTTTTCAGAAATGGATCAAGTAATTTGTTAATTATCTCCCCTGACATAATGAGCATGATCCAACCAGCATTAATCTGAAATTAACTCTAAAAATAGCAAGATAAGGGCAGTTACACACAGCCTTATTTCTACTCCTCAACCTTTCTAAACTTTTCGGAGATGGATGATGTTAGTCTACTCTGCCTACTATCGAATATTATTGGTCCCTTTATGACCTTGTTATTCCTTTTACTTTTTGTTCTCTATTTTCAAGATAGACATGGATTTAGTGAGATACTAATACCACTCTATAAAGCCTTAGTAAGACCACACCTAGCATACTGCATCCAGTTTTGGTCACCACACTATAAAAAAGGTGATCTGACTCTAGAAAAAGTGCAGAGGAGAGAAGCCAGGATGATTAGGGGACTGGAGGCTAATACATATGAAGAACGGTTACAGGAACTGGGCATGGCTAGTCTAGTGAAGAGAAGGAACAGGGGAGACATGATAACAGTGTTCCAATATTTGAGGGGCTGCCACAGAGAGGAGGGGGTCAACCTATTTTCCAAAGCACCTGAAGGCCAGACAAGGAATAATGGATGGAAATTTACCAAGGAGAGATTCAACCTGGAAATAAGGAGAAACTTTTTGACAGTGAGAGCGATCAACCAGTGGAACAGCTTGCCTGCGGAGGTTGTGAGAGCTTCAACACTTGGGACTTTCAAGGAGAGATTGGACTGCCACTTATCTGAAATGTTGTAGGGTCTCCTGCTTGAGCTGGGGGTTGGACTAGATGACTTACAAGGTCCCTTTCAACTCTTTTAATCTGTATCTAACTGTACAGGTTACATGCTTATCCAAATAAAAAAAGAGCAGTGTTTGCATTGTCAGCTAAAATATTTCTTCCTCATTTTTTTTGTGTAAAATAGGGAAAGAGATAATTTGACCCCTTTAAGCTCTTCCTTAAATTGAAGGCATGTTGTCCTCAAAGTCAATGGGGATGGAATCTGCCTAATTCTGGTATTACAGAACTCTTCCTCTCCATGCTATCTCACCTGTTTCCAATTTTTCATGCCATCTTTTCCTCTCTTTCCTACACATAACTCTGTTAATCTGATAATCTGTTATGGACTGCAATTAGAACAGAGATGGCCCAAATGATACCCCCCTACATAATGCTGAACTCCAACTCCCATCAGTCATGTCCTAGCAATTGTAGGATTTGTAGTCTAAACACCTTTAGAGTATTCTGGTGGGGAAAATGCTCATCTAAATGAAGAATCAAAGTGATTGAAGATACCGTATGTTCCGGCGTATAAGACAAATTTTTACCCCTTGAAAATCTTCTCAAAAGTCGGGAGTCATCTTATACGGCGGGTACTGAAAGTTCCGAGCCAGGGGGGGGGCTCAAAAACGGCCATGGCCGCATCCCCGCCATTCTCCAGTCAAGCTGCCGAAGGAGCCCTGGAGCCCCGCCGCCGCCCTGCGTCTTGGTCTCCTGCTGGGAAGGCTGCAGCTGCCACCGCCAGCCACAGCTTTCCCAGCAGGTGGGCGCGTGCTGGGGGATGACAACGACAGGACCCTCGGTTTCTAACCTTCCTCATCTTTTCTCTTGTTCTCCTCCTTGTGGGCATGCGTGGGAGGGACTGTGGAGCAGAGGCACCCAGCGACTTAAGGCAAGAGGTGGGTGGGAGACGTGGGCAGGAGCCTGCCACCGCCACCGCTGCCACTTCTGGCATCCCTGCGCCTCTCGCCCCGCTCACCGGGCGCCTTTGCTCCACAGTCCTGCAAACCAATCCCCACCGTAGCTCCTTTCTCCCTCACCCAGCCCTCTTCCAAGATGCCAAGTGCGGGGAACCACACCAAGCGAGATAAGTGGGCACGCGCGGGAGGGACCGCGGAGCAGAGGCACCCGGCGAGCAGGGCGAGAGGCACAGGAATGCCAGAAGTGTCTCCCGCCCACCTCTTGCCTTAAGCCGCTGGGCGCTTTTGCTCCGTGGTCCCTCCCATGCACGCCCACAAGGAGGAGAACAAGATAAAAGATGAGGAAGGTCCTGTCCAAGGGTCCTGTCATCATCGTCCCCCAGCCTGCATCAATGGGTCTCTTCTTGGGGAGGGTTGAGAGCCCCTCCTTTTCCTGCCAGACCAGAGGGCTGCAGAGCATGGGGGGCCCAACCTGAGCACCATAGTCCCCCACACACAAGCAGGATGAAGTGAGCAGCAGAAAGAAAGAAAGAAAGAAAGAAAGAAAGAAAGAAAGAAAGAAAGAAAGAAAGAAAGAAAGAAAGAAAGAAGAAGGAAGTTAGGAAGGAAGGAAGGAAGTTAGGAAGGAAGGAAGGAAGGAAGGAAAGAAGAAAGAAAGAAAGAAAGAAAGAAAGAAAGAAAGAAAGAAAGAAAGAAAGAAAGAAAGAAAGAAAGATGTTAGGAAGGAAGAAAGACAGAAAGAAAAAGAAAGATGGTAGGAGGGGTAGTCTTATACGGCAAGTATATCCCAAACTCTATATTTTAACTGGAAAAGTTGGGGGTCATCTTATATGCCGGAAAATATGGTAGATGAAGCAAAGTATATTTTATTGCCATGCTCCTTTGACCTGGGCTCCTGGTCAAAAGAATACAAACCTAGCAATTTGAAAATACACGTTCAAAAACTAAATTTGAGGGGGGGGGGGAACTCCATGGAAAATTAACTACTGGAAAAACTATTCCTAAGTATTATCAAGTTAAGACTACAATGTCAAAATTAGCATGCAAACCTAAACTTCCTTTCTCTAGAAGAGAAATCAGGCTCAGAAATCAACTGACTTTGAGGCTGTTCATTAATCAACTGATTTCTGAAGGAGACTTTGAGTATCCAGATTCTGCTGACTGCATTAAAGATGATCAGAAAATCAGAATAAAATAATTGGAAGGTGTCTGGATGTGGCTTTCTAAGCAGCTCAGGCAGTACAATGAAATGCACAGTTAAATGCATTGATCTATGTATTACTGCATGAATGATTCTGCTACAATATATAGGTATTTTTGCATCCAAGTTTCAATTTAAAAGCCGCATCACAGAATTCAGAGAAGTGACTATACCCAATGTTAGTTTAGGTTGCTTACTTTGGTTTAGAAAACATGAGTCATGTGGGTTGACCATAAGATACAAACTAAACATTTTCCCCATTTATGCATCATTCTATTTTGCACCTGTCTTTCTACAAAATAAAAAAAAGTGGCTCAACCTGTCAGAAGATGCAACATGGGGACAGAAGAGAAATGCAGGTCAAAATAGCCCAGAAATTGATGAGAGACCATCTAGCTGTTTTGAATGAATTCAGATTTGGAAGGTTGGATGAATTAACACATATCTCATTGACACATTGAATTAACACATATCTCACCGGCTCAAGGTTGACTCAGCCTTCCATCCTTCCGAGGTAGGTAAAATGAGGACCCATCCTTCCGAGGTAGGTAAAATGAGGACCCAGATTGTTGGGGGCAATATAAATATACATTGCTTAGTGGTGTAAACCGCTTAGAGAGTGCTTGCACTTTGAGGCGGTATATAAGTCTCATAAATAATAATTAAATAAATAAATAAATAAATAAATAAATAAATAAATAAATAAATAAATAAATAAATAAATAAATAAATAAATAAATAAATAAATAAATAAATAAATAAATAAATAAATAAATAAAATAAAATCTCAGGCTGCTAAGTGAATAGGCAGATGTGATCTCACAACCACTAAATATAATCTTTGAAAATTCCTGGAGGTCAAGGGAAGTGACAGCAACATGGAAAAGAGCTAACATTGTTTCAATCCATTAAAAAGATGGAAAAGGTAGATCTATAAAATTGCCTACTGGCCAATCAGCTAGACATCAATATCTGGGAAAAATCCAAGGAAAGATAATGAAGCAGTGGGTTTGCAAGTATTCAGAAAGCAACAAGATGATTGGTAGAAACCGCCATGTTAAAAATAGGCCAAGCCAGACAAATTTTTATTGCTTTTTTGACATAGATTCAGAGACCAAGGGAATTCTGGGACTATAGTATAACCAGAATGAGGCACTTGATAAGATGAACCATAGTTTTCTTCTTTTTTTTCCCCATGTAGAATTCCCCCCAAAAAGGGTTTTTATTTGATACAGTTGCTACATCAAGCCACCAAGGACAAGATCAGTCCAGAATAGTAAAGTTTAGGGATGCCATCCTCAAAGGATCACTGCCCCCAGGCTTGAAGATGGAATCTCCTGAAGATAGGGCAAGGAGTCTTCTAGCAGCAGCAAAGAGAAGGCATTATCTGGAAGTCGGCTTCCCAAGGCTCCATCCTTCCATGCTGTTTTGCAGCTTCAGTAGCACTGTGAATTATGTCTACTTGGACCTCTGCCTCATCTTTCTCCTTTTGCGCATTCGCTTCTTTCGCCACTTAGCTCTCATAGTGGGGCGAGGCTGCTGGGGTCACTCCCTAGAAATAGACGGCCAGGCTACGGATGGATGGCAATGGATCAACAAGACCACGCCAACTACCACGAAGCACCTCACAAACAAAATGGTGCCGTCGGCAAACAGCAGAAAGGCCCATATTTTTCTTCTTAATAACATGGACTAATGTGGGATGGATAGTCCCCTACCAGATAGATTTCCACTTTGTTGAACAACTGTGACGTCATGTAATCCTTAATGGAATTGTGTCTATCTAAAAAGACTTATACACTGATATAACACAATGTTGTGTCCTGGATCCAGCGTTCTTCAATATATTTATAAACGACTTAGAAAGACAAGGTAATAGAAATGATGTTTAGCAAATCTATAGAGGACATAATGCTGGGAATCGCTGTTGCCTAAGAAAATAGGTTCATGTTTCAAACGGATCTTGATATACTTGAGTGTTGGGACTTTTCCAACAAAATGCAGTTTAATGGCAAGATATGTAGGTTGTGCACTAATGTGGGGGTGGGGAATCAGGTGCAGATACAAAAGAGGAAGGAGCTGGATCTTTTGGGAGAGTGCTGCAGCTGCCAAAAAAGCCAATACAATCTTGAGTGATATCAACAGAGATATATTGCTGAGATCACTGGAAATGATAATTTTGCTGTATGCTCCACTAGTCAGTCTGCACTAGGAATACTGTATGGATGTCACAATATAAAAAGGATGTGAGGAAGTGGAAAGAGTATAGAGAAGATCAACAAAGATGTTGGTGATAGGCTTGAAGTTAAAACCAATCAAGACCAGTTAAAAGAACTTCCCAGGAATGTCAAACTCAAGGGCTGGATATGGCCTGTGGTGTGCTTAGATCTGGCCCATGGGGCCACCATGGAAACAGCAACGAACCAGCCCACGGTGCTTCTGGCAGTGAAAACTAAGCTTGTGAGGGCCACATGCGGCCTTCCTGGATTCTGTTTTTAGCTGTGACAGCCTCCTGCAGCCCTCTGCCAGCAAAAACGGAGCCCAGGAGGGCCCTGCATGTCCCTCCCGGGCTCCATTTTCACTGGCAGAGAGCTACAGAATGTCGAGCTGGCTATGCCCACCTCGGCCACTCCACTCGCCCCCCCCACAAGGTTAAACACAACCTTGATGTGGCTCTCAATGAAATCAAGTTTGACACCCCTGATTTAGCCTAAAGCAAAAGCTTTGAATGACATGATAGCAGAGTTCCAATATTGGAAGAACTATCACTTCAAAAGAATGAGGAGCAAAAGAGAGTGGGGATTTATTTTCCATAAAGCCAGAGGGTAGGACAAGAATCAGGGGAAGAGTACTTTGTAGGGAGAAATTCAAACTTGAAATAAGAAAGAATTCATCTTATCACTTAACATCAAAGATACTACGTAGCTGGATAATGACACATCTGTAAAAAAAAAAAACAAGCAAGATGAGAGAACACCAAGAACTCCACAAGAAGTAATTTCCTGACTGAGATAGTTTTTAAACAAGCTTCCTCTTGGAATCAGGGATGCTCCATCACTGGAGCTTTTAAAACAAATATTGGCCATCCATTTGCCACAGATGATCTAAGGATTCCTGGTCTAGAAGACCTTCAAAGATTCCTTCCACCTCTATAATTATATTTCCCATCAGAAGAAAGCAAGCAGGAGTGTCCATTGAATGGGTGAAAAGATCAAGGTGATGGTTGCAAAAGAGAGAGAGAGACGGAGGGGAAATAGGTTTAGAAAGAGAATGGGGAAGGGAAGAAAGAAGGAAGATAGAAAGGAGGATGGTAAAAAAAGCAACCTTGAACTAATAAAGCAATAAGATAAATATAGAATATATTTGTAAAGATCTTGTAAAAGAATGAAATGAGAAATGAGATGATGAATATGTGAAAATGTCTGTATGGTAATAAAAATAAAAAACTTTTTTATTACAAAAAAATAGAAAAAAAAGAAAAAAAGATAATGGTTGCAACATAGACTCGAGGTTCTACCTCTTTTTTGTATGTAGTACAGTGGTGGGTTGCTGCTGGTTCAGACCAGTTCGCCCGTACCGGTGGTGGAAATTTGCACCCGCTCGCCGATGGCCGGCTGTCCATGCCCCCGAACCGGTTCTCTGGTTGCCGCGGCTGGCAAAGAACTCTCTGTGCATGCGCAGAGGCTTCTGCGCATGCGCAGTGGGTCATTTGCGTGACGTGACGGGGGCACGCACGCAAGCGAAGCGAGTACTTCCGTCATGATGCAAACTGGTAAGGAAGGTAAGTGGAACCCACCCCTGGTGTAGTACCTTTTACCACCCTTCAGAGGCTCCTGAAAGCGAGCTCTAATCCTCCACAGATTTTCTGAACTTTCTGGCTCTGGTTAATAGGAGAAATCCAAGCCTTATTTATTAGCTACAGTAAGCCAGGAAGTCTTTTGCATGTAGAAAATAAGCTGTGAATCATATGGAGGTTATTTGACAGATAGGACATGGTGGATTTACAGCAAATTAGATGAGGTTATTATTGAGGCATCGTTTTGGAATCTTTGTTTATAGACTGCTTAGAAGGTGGGAGTGGAGAGATTTACAAACTAAAAAATGATTTTTGTGCAAATGCAGAACTTGAACACGACACAGCCAACAAATAAATTATGTTAACTTTTGGAATTAAATTAACTACTAAAACATACAGCCTCATTAGTTGTGGTAATGAGGCACTTGATGAGATAGACCTAGTCTTTTAGGCTGAATGTTAGTGTTGCTCTTAGAAATACAGTATCTGGTGCCGTGGAAATAGAGAGGGAAGAGAAAAGGAAAGAGGAAACTCAGCTTGCTCTTTTAAAATCTTTCTTAGGTTTGACTTCATTTTTTAAAAATATATTTTTATCAACAATATATTAAAAAGTTTTTGGGAAAGTGGTAGGGCCAGATTTTTCAGGGTTTATCATTATTTGGGAATTTATTATTAATTCCTTTAGTATTTGACCCCTATAATGCCAATCCAAAAATCTTAATGCAAATTTTTGGTCTTCTATTTGATGTCAGAAGAAGTGTAGGCTAGCTTGGTTATTTTTAAATGAGTTTCCATGAGTGGAGGATGAGAGAAGCTTAGTTTGTGCACACAACATGCTATGATGTAATGAATTGTACAAATCCAGAAAATGGGTGTATTTATTTATTTATTTTATTGTTCTTATATGCCGCCCTACTCCCTGGGGACTCAGGGACATGTTAAGAACAACAATAAAAACAATATTAATAAAATTAATGACAGTTTAAAAGATTTTAAAAAACCAACCAATTATACATACATGGGGGAGACCTAAGGAATTAATGGTCTCAAATCACCCCGCCTGCAGGAAGAGCCATGTCTTAATGGCTTTTCAGAAGCCCAGCAAGGTGGGGATAATTCGGATCTCTGGGGGGAGTTGGTTCCAGAGAATGGGAGCCCCCACAGAGAAGGCTCTCCCCCTAGGCTCCGCCAGCCGACATTGTTTGGTTGACGGGACCTGGAGGAGACCAACTCTGTGGGACCTAACCGGTTGAAGGGAGGTATGAGGTAGGATGCGGTCCCGGAGGTAACCTGGTCCTAAGCCATGTAGGGCTTTAAAGATGATAATCAATACCTTGAATTACGTCCGGAGACTAATGGGCAACCAATGCAGCTGGCGGAAAATAGGTGTTATGTGGGTGTATCTTGAGACACCCACCACAGCTTGTGCAGCCACATTTTGCACCAGTTGGAGTCTCAGGATACTCTTCAAGGGTAGCCCCATGTAGAGCACATTACAGTAGTCCAGTCGAGAGGAGACAAGGGCATGAGTGATCATGAGTAGAGTCTCCTTCTCCAAGTATGGTCGCAATTAGTGCACCAGACAAACCTGTGCAAAGGCTCCCCTAGCCACAGCCGTAAGATGTTGGTCTAATTTTAGCTGTGAATCTAGGAGAACTCCCAAATTGCGAACCCGTTCCGAGGGAGCTAATTTCTCTCCCCCGAGAACCAAGGAGGGACAGTCGACATAGTCCTTAGGAGGCATGCGCAGAGGGTGAAAAAGTGCACGCTTCTGAACCGGTAGGGAAGGTAAATAGATTTCACCGATGGTTAGAATGCAGTATTGCAGGGCTAACTCACTGCCAGGTGTTCAATTCTGACTGGCTCAAGGTTGACTCAGCCTTCCATCATTTCAAGGTGGATAAAATGAAGATCCAGATTGTTGGGGGCAATATCCCAACTCTGTAAATCACTTAGAGAGGGCTGTAAAGTACTATGAAGCGATATATAAGTGCTATTGCTCTTCATAGACTGTATTTTGTTAGCTTGACCCTCTCTTTCGTCCTCTCATCTTCTATTGCATTTGGGTCTTGAAATCAAACTTGTTTATTGTTTTTCTTGTGGGATAGGAGGGATTCTCAAAAGTTATTTGGGGCTGAATGGGTGAGAGAGCCTATCAAACTAGTTCCTAGTTCCTTTCCAAACTGTTGGTTATCAGAAATATATCAGAATAACAGAGTTGGAATGGACCTTGGAGGTCTTATAGTCTAACCTCCTGTTCAAGCAGGAAACCTTATACTAGTCCAGACAAATGGCTGTCAACTCACTTTTTAAAAGCCTCCAGTGATGGAGCACCCACAACTTCTGAAGGCAAATCTTTCCACTGTTTAATTGTTCTTACTGTTGGGAAATTTCTTCTTAGTTCTAGGTTGCTTCTCTCCTTGGTTAGTTTCCATCCATAGCTTGCCTTCTGATGCTTTGGAAAAGAGTTTGAAAACCCCACCACCTTTTCTTTGTGGTGGCCTCTCAGAGATTGAGACACTGCTGTCATGTCTCCCCTAGTCCTTCTTTTCACTAGACTAGACAAATCCAATTCCTTTCATCATTCTTCATACCTCCAGCCCCCTAATCATATTTGTTACTTTTCTCTGTACTCTTTTTAGAGTGTCAACAACCTTTTTATAATGTGGTGACCAAAACTGGATGCAATTTAAGAAGTTCTCATTTCAAGTGAAGTGGAGACTTTCATTTGGGAATCATTGGTCAAGGTCTGCATTATATCCTCTTGGGAATATATCTGAAGTACTATGCCGAGCCTGAGAAAAATGATGATGTATATAGGAGTAGATATTCTGTGTCAACGTTCTGGGGAGGCAGCAACGAAGCAGATGAAGTTGACAACAGTGGAAAACCTCATTTCAAAACACCATATGCGAGGAGGGAAAGATCAAAATATATTCCCAGAGGTTTTTAAAAAAGTGGAAATAATCAAATTATTTCCTCCAAAGGGCACTCTTTAATTTAATTTGCTTTTTAATCTTCCGAAAAGCTCCATCAGTGTCAATATGCATGGGGGTGAAGCACTGTGTCCTATAAATCGCCTTAAAGACAAAAAAGCTTAGCTTGGTTGCTATTAAAGGGATGGGTTTAGCATGCATTCTGATGCATTTACCCCTTTGGCCTTTAGCAGCTTCTGTGCTAACCCAGCTTCTTCTCAGAGCACAGTTATCATCCGGATTCCAATGTACACAAAATAGGAAGACACACCACTAATTTGTTATCGGGCTTTGAATGACTTGCCCAGGCTCCTGAGGCAGGCATTTACCTGCCATAGACCATTTGTTTAGTACTTAATATATGGAAAAGGGGTGGGTGGGTAGGTTACAAAAGGGGTTATGATTGATTGCAGAAAACAATCTTCCACAACAGCAGTATTTGTCTAAGGACATTTAGAGAATTCCCAATAAGTCCATGCAGGCAAAGACGGGTTCAGAGTCACAGTGCCTCTGCAAGGTTGTAAGATAATGCCGATTACCTAATCATAACTAGGCTAAGCCAGATCATGTATTAATTAGTATTCCATCCTGATACTGCCATTCTTTTGATAGATACAGAGTTTCATCTCTACCCTTCATTCCAATTCACAGAAAAAGAGAAGGACATCTCCCTCATTAGAAAACACGTATCTGTTTCCAAAGGGAACACAGTGGAATGCTTAAACTGTAATGCCTGATGAGGATGTTTGGCTTCATCGAACAAACTTGAGATACTAGTGAAAAATTGTTTCCACAAAAGCTTATAATCAACATAATTGAGGGGTCCTTGGTGCTGTCTGAGCTTGCTTGTCTTCTTGCAGACCTTTCAATTACCAAAACTAAGTAACATCACCAGTACTCCTAAGGAGTGAGGTTTGCTCTCAATTTATATTCTAGTGTCTTGCCCTGTCAGGGATGGTCTCAGAGATTCTTTGGTTGGGCTGTTTGCTGTTGGCTTCCTTGGCAGTTTCTTGATTGGGGTATTGTTTAATAGATTGTTGCTCTGATATTAATCTTGAAGTAAATCTATTCTGATCTGGGTGCTGATTGCTGATGGAGAGGTACTTGGATCTTTTTGTTCCATTTTTGACTTGTTGATTGTCTCTTTTGATATTGATAATGTCTATGTGTCTATTGATGGCTAATTTGTCAGAGTACTGGGCTTCTAAAAATTCCCTATCATTTTTTCACTTCGCTTGGTCTAGGATAAGTCACATTTTTCCAATTAAAACTATGGTTAAGTTTTCATGAACACCAACTAGCAGTCAGAAAACAAGATTTACTCCAAGATTAACCTAAGACCAACAATCAAGTAACCAATATCCCAATCAAGAAACTGCCAAGGAAACCAATAGCAAACAGCCTAACCAAAGAATCTCTAAGACTACCCCTGAAAGAGCAACACACTACAGAGGTCTCCAACCTTGGCAACTTTAAGATTTGTGGACTTCAACTCCCAGAATAGCATAGCATAGCATAGCATAGCATAGCATAGCATAGCATAGCATAGCATAGCATAGCATAGCATAGCATAGCATAGCAAAGCAAAGCAAAGCAAAGCAAAGCAAAGCAAAGCAAAGCAAAGCAAAGCAAAGCAAAGCAAAGCAAAGCAAAGCAAAGCAAAGCAAGGAATTCTGGGAGTTGAAGTCCACAAGTCTTAAAGTTGCCAAAGTTGGAGACCCCTGCACTAGAATATAAACTGAGAGCAAATCCCACTCCTTACTAGCACTGAAGATCTTGCCTAGTTTGGTTAATGAAACATCTGCAAGAAAACAAGCAAGCTCAGAGATCACCAAGGACCCCTCATTTCAACCTTGATCTACAAATATTCTCCTTTATTGGTAATCAACAAAATTCTCACTAAATTTAAATATTGCTCAGATACTCAGGTAAAATGAGTGAATTGGAACCTCTATGTGAAAAAATCCTCCTCTATGTTCAGAGGCAACATGTGAAGACCAGTTACAGGACAGCAATGATGACAGTGGTTTTTTTTGTCTTAATATAACAGTTATGGCATTCCTGGAGGCCTCAGCTTGATTGCCATGGGAAGTAGGATTTATTAGATAAATGATTTGATTGGTCAAAAAACCTAATGAAGGCCAAGATGACAATCATCCTATGTGGGAAAGTCAGCAATAGATGTTTGACGAACCATTCATCTTCTGATTATATTTCGGCATGTTCAGGTCTTTCTTGTTTCATTCCCCACAACTTGAGGTTTTTAATGGTTTCTCAAGGCCTTTGGGGGATTTTCTAGTATTCTTCTTAAGGCTCTAATTTCTAGCTGGAATAAGAAGATAAGCCAATTCAGACTTACAACCACAATTGAGCCCAAAATTTCTGTTGCTAAGTGAGAGAATTGTTAAGTGAGCTTTGCCCCATTTGACAACTTTTCCTACGACAGTAGTTCAGTGAATCACTACAGTTGTTAGCAACACAGTTGTTAAGTGAATCTGGATTCCCCATTGACTTTGGTTGTTGGAAGGTTGCAAAAGGTGGTTACAGGACCCCTGGGACACTGCAACTGTCATAAATATGAGTCACTTGCCAAGCATCTGAATTTTGGTCATGGGACCCTGGAGATGCTGCAATGCAAAATGGTCACAAGTCACTTTTTTCAGTGCTGTTGTAACTTTGAATATTCACTGTAAAAAGTAGCCAGGAAAGAAGGAGAAAGATGTTCCTGCATTGGATTCTCCTTATCCAATGCAGGAAATGCAAATGCTGGTTTGCACATATACCAACACATATAGCCAACATAGTTCTAGGCTGCATTAACAGAGGGATAGAATCAAGATCACGTGAAGTGTTAATACCACTTTATAATGCCTTGGTAAGGCCACACTTGGAATACTGCATTCAGTTTTGGTCGCCATGATGGAAAAAGGATGTGGAGACTGTAGAAAGAGTTCAGAGAAAAGCAACAATGATAATTAGGGGACTGGAGGCTAAAACATATGAAGAACGGTTGCAGGAACTGGGTATGTCTAGTTTAATGAAAAGAAGGACTAAGGGAGACATGATAGCAGTGTTCCAATATCTCAGGAGTTGCCACAAAGAAGAGGGAGTGAAGCTATTCTGCAAAGCACCTGAGGGTAGGACAGGAAGCAATGGGTGGAAACTAATCAAGGAGAGAAGCAACTTAGAACTGATGAGAAATTTCCTGACAGTTAGAACAATTAATCAGTGGAACAACTTGCCTCCAGAAGTTGTGAATGCTCCAACACTGGAAATTTTTAAGAAGATGTTGGATAACCATTTGTCTGAAGTGGTGTAGGGTTTCCTGCCTAAGCAGAGGGTTGGACTAGAAGACCTCCAAGGTCCCTTCCAACTCTGTTATTCTATTCTATTCTGCAATACTGTAAATTCACATGTTCAGGCAAATATACTGTATTTGCCTGGATGTGTGAATATAGTAACTTAATTTTGTCAACTTGCATTTAGAATTTAGTGTGCACTGTGAACCCAGATCCAAAAGAAATAAGGCTTGCAGTCATTAAGATGGCTGGTTCATAAGGATGCAGAAAGGGCTTTTCTCTTCAGTGCAAGGTAGAAAATCCATTTCCTATTACAGTAAGAGACATTTAATGCAGTAGGACAAGAACGGACTTTGATGCAGTGAATTTCTAAGGTGTGATTAGAGACAATTCTGTAGAGGCAGCAACTCTTGCAAGCAATTCTGAGGACACCATGCCCTGCTTCTGGTTATTCCATTTGAGGCGCAAAGAAAAGAGATTATAGAAATAGTGGTACCATGAAGGCCAATTGGCCCCAAGCACATTTCTTTTCCTTACAGCAATTCGTATTTCAGAAGGTCATTTCTTTTAAAAAGCGTTATGCACATGTTGATGTCCTCTCCCCTTACATTTAAAAAGAAGTTTGCATTAAAAGCAAGAGCTGCCTAATTCTTTCCTGGCAGCTGATAATGTTTGGTATTGTGCAAAGCTCAATTTAATTTCAGGGTCACCAGCAAATGAAATGCAAGACATGGCAATGAGAATGTAATATAATTGGGTGATTGAGAATGTTGCACAGACATCAACTGGGTCTAGCTGAAATTTCCTCAAGGATGGTGGTGGTAATTTTTTGACAGCTCTAGGAGTTCAACATACTGCCTTTATGGGGCATAAGAGTTGCAAGGGATAAGTTGATAATGAGCAAGGGCTGACATCCCATCACATTTTTGATGGAATTGAGATTTTTATTCTTTTTTCTCCATTTTGAGATAAGAAGGGTTTGTTTTTAAGTATTAAGCCCGTTTTAAGGCAGTTTTCACTTCAACCTAATGGAAAAATATGCTAATTTTTTTTCTTTGAATCAAAGGCAGTTCTAGAGAGCCCCAAAAGGGATTTCTGAGAAAGGACATGGCAGGAGACTGACCACCCCATGACTGTGGGAATTGTAGTCCCAGGACTATAATAACTCTAAATCATCTTTCTGAAGCCTCAGGATGTTTTCTGACCATGGCTGATAAAAACCAACATATTTCAATTATACTTTGATGTTGGAACAAATGGAAACTAAAATGGAACACCTAAAAAAGAGAGAGATATGTTTTATATTATTGACATGATAGCAGTATTCCAATATCTGAGGGGCTGCCACAAAAAAAGAGGAGGTCAACCTATTCTCCAAAGCACCTCAAGGCAGGACAGAAAGTAATGATGGAAACTAATCAAGAAGATAAGTTATCTAGAACTAAGGATAAATTTTCTGATAATTAGAACAATTAATTAGTGGAACGACTTGCCTCCAGAAGTTGTGGGTGTTCAAACCCTGAAGGTTCTTAAGAAGAGATTGGATAATGATTTGTCTGAAATGATATAAAGTTTTGTGCCTGAACAGGGGGTTGGACCAGAAGCCCTTCTAGAAGACCTCCAAGGTCCCTTCCAACTCTATTATTCTGTTATATTTATACACCCATCACACTATTCCCTTTAGGCATAAGTAAATTATTCAGTAGCCAAGAAAACAAATAAGTGAATCATCAAACAAATGATCCCAGAGTTTCACTTGGGAGGCACAAATGTCTAGGCTCAAATTTATTTTGTCAGTCACACATCATGTGATGACCTGGCTTTTGTGAGAAAGCTGTAATGTTGGGATAGATGGAAGGAAAGAGAAATAGAGGATGACCAGCTTCAAGGTAGATCGTCTCAATAACAGTATTAATGGGTGCACTTTTGGAAATTCTGAAGGTCTAGACTAGGAACAACAGCCGTAACAGTTTGTCTTAAAAAATGCTTATCTAAGTGGTTACTAAGAGCTGACACTGACTGGGTGGCACAAATTAATCAATCAACACCCAGATTCCTTGACAAGTCCATAATGCTGGGAAGGGTGGGAGAAAAGAAAATAAGAGGGTGACCAGCAGCAAGGTGTTAAAATAGGATAGGATAGGATAGGATAGGATAGGATAGGATAGGATAGGATAGGATAGGATAGGATAGGATAGGATAGGATAGGATAGGATAGGATAACAGAGTTGGAAGGGACATTGGAGATCTTCTAGTTCAACCCCCTGCTTAGGCAGGAAACCCTACACCACATCAGACAAATGGTTATCCAACATCTTCTTAAAAACTTCCAGTGTTGACAAATTCACAACTTCTGGAGGCAATGTTTCCACGGATTAATTGTTCTGCCAGGAAATTTCTCCTTAGTTTTCAGTTGCTTCTCTCCTTTATTAGTTTCCACCCTTTGCTTCTTGTCCTACCCTCAGGTGCTTTGGAGAATAGCTTCACTCCCTCTTCTTTGTGGCAACCCCTGAGATATTGGAACACTGCTGTCATGTCTCCCCTACTCCTTCTTTTCATTAAACTAGACATATCTAGTTCTACTAAACAAGACATACCTGGTTGGTCTCAGTTACAGTGTCAATAGGTGCATTTTTGGAAGTCCTGAAGATCTTGGAGACAGATTGTCTTGGTTGGAGAAAAGAGAAGAAGTAGATGAGCAGCAGCAAAGTTCACCATTGGAAAACCTGAAGGGCCAGATTAGGAACAGATTGTCCTAGAAAAATGAACTGACATTGACTTGATGGTACATAATCAATCCATCCATCAACCAATTAATCAACATTATTCAAAGTGGAGGAAAAATGTAAGAAATAGCAAGCCAAAGATATTAAATGCATGAGACGTTTTAGGCTGCATTAACAGAGGGATAGAATCAAGATCGTGTGAAGTGTTAATACTACTTTATAATGCCTTAGTAAGGCCATACTTGGCCTTACCTTGGAATATGCATTTGGAATATGCATCCAGTTTTGGTTACCATGATGTCAAAAAGATGTTGAGGCTCTAGAACAGGGGTTGGCAACCTTAAACACTCAAAGAGCCACAGAGGTCCTAACCGGAAGCCCCTGTTCAATTCTGGAGTCAACTGGAAGTCCAGTTCCCCCACCATAGAATCTCCTAGCGCGGCATCCTTTTTCCTCTACCAATCCTAACCGAAAGCCCTATCAATTGTGGAGCCAACTGGAAAACCTGCCCCTTGCCATAGAGTCTCCTCCTGGCACGCCCTGCTTCCCCCCTCCCCCAACTGGAAGCTCCTCTCAAAATTGTGGTGCCAACCAGTGACAGGGAGCCACAGCAGAGGGATGAGAGAGCCACATGTGGCTCCAGAGCCGCAGGTTGCTGACCCCTGCTCTAGAAAGAGTGCACAGTGTGTAAGGCCACAGTTGGAATATGCATCCAATTTTGGTTATCATGATGTAAAAAAGATGTTGAGACTCTAGAAAGATGCAGAGAAGAGCAACAAAGATGATTAGGGGACTGGAGGCTAAAACATACAAAGAACGGTTGCAGGAATTAGGCATGTCTAGTTTAATGAAAAGAAGGACTAGGGATGACTTGATAGCAGAGTTCTGATATCTCAGGGGATGCCACAAAGAAGAGGGAATCCAAAGCACCTGGAAGCAAGACAAGAAGCAATGGGTGGAAACTAATCATGGAGAGAAGCAACCTAGAACTAAGGAGAAATTTCCTGACAGTTAGAACAATCAATCAGTGGAACAGCTTGCTCCAGAAACTATCAATTCTCCAACACTGGAAGTTTTTAAGAAGAGATTGGACAACCATTTCTCTCAAATGGTATAGGGTTTCCTGCCTGAGCAGGGGGTTGGACTAGAAGACCTCCAAGGTCCCTTTCAACTTTGTTATTCCATTTCTGTGATGGCGAACCTATGGCACACATGCCTGAAGTGGCACACATGCCTGAAATGGCATGCACCCCTTCCTCTTCCAGGTTTCTGGTGTGCATGCGCATGCAGTGATCAACTGGACTTTGTGCATGTGGCACTGCTGGAAACTGGAAGAGCTGGTCTTCCATTTTCCTGTGTGAGCATGCGTGCCAGCCAGCTGATCATCGCGTGCACATGCACTCCAGAAACCTGGAAGACTAGTTGGCCGGCGCGTATGCACGTGCCGGAAACTGGAAGTTCATTTTCAGGCACGCACATGCGCCCTGGGCAACTCCTCTTCTGGGTTGCCGCCCAGATGAGCACGTGAAGCAAGCGAACATGCATGCACTCCCTTTTTGGCACTTGGTGCCAAAAAGGTTCGCCATCACTGTTCTATTCTAAGTAAAAAGAGAAGAAAATGTATCTACTGTATATATAATTAAAATCATTACCATTCCTTTTCATAGCTTTCTATTTTTTGAAACCCATCCTTGTTTCTACCACATTTGTATACTGCTATACACATTCCTTCTTGACCTTTAAGCTTCTCACCTCTCTCTTTCTGCAAGTCTCATCATCTCATGTGAACTATTACATTCAGGGTATTTTGTTTTATTTTGCTGTCCACTCAGCACACAACTCAGGTAACATATATCATCAGTAACCAGCAATAAATCCTTGTGAACTAGCACCACAAGCAAATAATAAAAGCAAAACACAAAAACATAGGGATATAACAAGTGTGGAAAACTCACTCCATTGAGTACAATTCCCTCACCCAGCACCTGGGGAAAGAACCAGGTCTTTAATACCTTTTAAAAACCAGGCAGGAAAGTATCTCAGTGAGAAGCTCTTCTAAAGGGTAGGGAGGAGACAGGTCCCTTGGGTCACACCAGAAGGTATTGCCTAATCAACATAATCCAGAACATGTCAACTCTGTCTTCCCTTTACTCTCAACCCATTCACTTTTTCTTCATAAATTTACATTGCAATTCAATCCCATGTTGCCTATATGGCCAAAGCAACATATTTCTTTTCTATTAGTCACTTACTTTGAAATTCAATCGACATATCTTCAAGATTTATGGCCTCTTGATCTTCCTCCTTCTTCTTTTCCTACTCCCACTAGTTTATCTATCAAATTCCCACTGTATTCAATTGAGTTTCATACCTTAGAGATATTTATAAAAACAATAAATAAAAACAAACAAACACACAAATAAACTCAGTTTCTGAAGACATGACAAATATTCGTCTCCATATAAATAAAAACCAGAGATCTTGGCAACAAGTGTGACATAACCATGCATATTTGGCATCTTTTTATCTTCCAAAAATGTTAAATGGAACCCTTGTATATTAAAGGTTGCCTTCACCGCCTTCTTCGTCAATATAAATTGATCAGCACAGGTAGTCCTCAACTTATGACCACAATTGAGCCCAGAATTTATGTTGATAAATGAGAAATTTGTTAAGTGAGTTTTGCCCCATTTTACGATTTTTCTTGCAAAATTTGTTAAGTGAATCAATGCAGTTGTTAAGTTAGTTACACAGTTAAGTGAATCTGATTTCCCCATTGAATTTGCTTGAGAATAGAATAAAATAGAATAGAATAAGATTATAATAGAATAGAATAGAATAGAATAGAATGGGATGGGATGGGATGGGATGGGATGGGATGGAATAGAGAATAGAGAATAGAGAATAGAATAGAATAGAATAGAATAGAATAGAATAGAATAGAATAGAATAGAATGGAATGGAATGGAATGGAATGGAATGGAATGGAATGGAATGGAATGGAATGGAATGGGATGGGATGGGATGGGATGGGATGGGATAGAGAATAGAGAATAGAGAATAGAGAATAGAGAATAGAGAATAGAATAGAATAGAATAGAATAGAATAGAATAGAATAGAATAGAATAGAACAGAACAGAACAGAACAGAACAGAACAGAATAGAATAGAATAGAATAGAATAGAATAGAATAGAATAGAATAGAATTGAATAGAATTCTTTATTGGCCAAGTGTGAATTTGTTTCCGGTGCATAACTCTCAATGTACATACAGCAATATAGATCATTAACATAGTCATTGTAAAATACATTCAGAATAAAACATTGGATACAACACTTAGTAATAGTCATGGATACTAAATAAGCAATCAACATAAATCATACTAGAATACTAAGTAAACAATATAAATTGTAAGATACAAGAAACAAAGTTATAGTCATAAGAAGATAAGGAGATAGGTAATAGGGAAGATGAGAATAATGATGGTAACACTGCCTTTCTAGATAGTTTGACAGTGTTGTGTGAATTAGTTGTTTAGCAGAGTGATGGCATGGGAGAAAAAATGGCCTTATGTCTAGGATGCAAAAGATGATCACATGACCCCCGGGACACTGCAACTGTCATAAATATGAACCAGTTGTCAAGAATCCTAATGTAAATCATGTGACCATGGGGATGGTGCAACAGTCATAGCAGAGTTGGATTCCTACCAGTTCTAACCGTTCTTTAGAACCGTTAGTAAACTGGTGATGATGTCATGGAGCCGGTTCTGTCAGTGGCGGTCTGTGGGCTCTGCCATTTTGTTCGGCACTGCACATGCACGCGTGTGAAGCATGCAATGCGCACACAGCCCCGCGGCGTGGGGGGAAACGAACCGGCGGTGAGATAAGTTAGAACCTATCCCTGAGTCATGGGGTGAAAAATGGTCATAAATCACTTTTTAAGTGCTGTTGTAAGTTTGAATGGTCACTAAATAAACTGTTGTAAGTTGAGAACTGCCTGTATAACTCAAAGAATCTGGATATGATGCTGTAGAGCTTTTCAGCAACTCCTCCAAAGGTGCAAATCCGATCCTGTGAAAAACACTTTGAGTTAAAAAAATGCCAACAGAGTTTATCTACATATTTGTCTGTGTCTGCTTCAAAGTCCATTAATCTTTGGATCCAAAGCGGGTTACAAACTTCTCACAGATTTTCACCCCCTTTATGCATTATTTCTTTGAATAAAGAGAGATCGCATTTGGTCTAGTGATGAAGACATCAGGTTAGAAACCAGGAAACTGTGAGTTCTAGTCCTGCCTTAGTCAAGAAAGCCAGCTAAGTGACTTTGGATCACTTACTCCCTCTCAGCCCATTCCATCTCACAAGGTTAATGTTGTAGAGAAAATAAGTGAAGGAAGGAATATTAGGTATGTTCACTGCCTTAACTTAAAACATTAATAAAAATAATAAAGGCAGGATGAAAATAAATCAATAAAATTATGCCCAGGGATATTTAATAACTAAAAAAAGTCAAGATGGTAACCACAATTGTGCAACAGAAGCCCCATCCCTTTTAAACATGTAGAACAAATATATATTGAAGGATGCAGACTTTATTATTTTGCTGTTATTTCTTCTTGTTCTTCCTTTGTTTATTTAGTTTTGGTATTCTTGCTATAAAGCAGAGCCTTTGCATGGCTCTGAAGTTATACTTCTTCTTTTTTAAAAAAGGACAAACTATTTATGTATTTGAACAAATTAGTATAGCTGCCCATCTTACATTTGTGAGTATAGGAAGCTCACATAATTAAAGCAATCAAATAGCAAAAGGAATAAACAAAATTCATGAAAACAATAAAAAAACACAATAAGCTCTGAAATCAAACTGCTAATTAAAACCAACATTAAAACTGAAAACATTATACAAAAAAAGCAAACAAGTGCAAGTCATGGAACAATTCATAATATGTTGAATAAGCAGATAAATTTTGTGAACTAATCTTGACCACAACATCTGATCTGAGAATAAAAGATGAACAGGCATTTAGTTCAAATGAAAATATGAATTTTGCATTACATTTGGAATTGCTAGTATTTGAAATGACATCTTTGATTAATAGGCTTGTGACAAGGATAAGAAAGGATGCCATGGAATCTTTCCAAAATTGTCAAAAACTAAATACCACAATATACTCTCTATTCAGTATTTTTTTTTAATTGGCTGTTAAATAGTGCTGGTGCTTAAACACCGAATGCTTCCAGTTTTCAAATACTGAAATATTATGCATTTGTTGCATGCTTGTATGTCTTTCCTCTTAAAATAATCAAAGCAGCTAGCAGTGTAGAGCACAAAATAATTCCATGACTTAAAAAGGAAAAGGAAATTATATAAATCAAACTAGTAGCAAGGGAACAGCTTTAGGAAGAGAACAGATTCATGTTGTATTAAGAACCATCGTTTAGAAAACTCCACTGGGATGTTTGCACACAGACATTTTGATATGATTATTTATTGAGTGGTGAATATCTTTTTAAAAATGATCTTCACTCAGAGGGACATAAAAAGAATTCAAGATGGCAGTTGCAACTGTACAATATAAGACCCGGTTCCTTTTTCTGTATCATACATGCAAAAGGGTTAGGCCTTTGATTACACTTCCACTTATGACCACAATTGAGCCCAAAGTTTCTGTTGCTAAGTGAGACAGTTGTTAAGTGAATTTTTCCCCATTTTACGATCTTTCTTGCTACAGTTGTTAAGTGAATCACTGCAGTTGTTAAGTTAGTAACACATTTGTTAAGTGAATCTGGCTTACCTATTGATTTTGCTTTTTAAAAAGTCACAAAAGGGGATCACATGACCCTCGGACACTGCAATCGTCATAAATATGAATCAATTGCCAAGCATCTAGATGTTCACAGTTTAGTTGCAATATTCACAACAGTTGCAAGTATGAAAAGTGGTCATAAGCAGAGGTGGGATTCAGCAGGTTCTGACTAGTTCTGGATAACTGCTAGAAGAAATTTTGAGTAGTTTAGAGAACCGGTAAATACCACTTCTGACTGGCCCCACCCACATCTATTCTCTGCCTCCCGAGTCCCAGCTGATTGGGAGGAAATGGGGATTTTGCAGTAACCTTCTCCTGCTATGCCCACCAAGCCACATCCACCAAGCCACACCATGCCCACCAAGCCACGCCCACAGAACCGGTAGTAAAAAAATTGAATCCCACCACTGGTCATAAGTCCCTTTTTCAGTGCTGTTGTAACTTTGAATGATCACTAAATGAGCTGTTATAAGTCAAGGGCTACTTGTATATATTCATAGCCTCCATCTTCATTTTTTTTTTGCCCCAACAACCCTGCAGAAGATAGATGGAGAGTCCTGTGGAAAAATAAACAAGAAGTCAATTCTATTAAACTAATAGCATCTTGGCAGCCTAATTACTATCATTTCATTGAGGTTTCCTCGCTAATGTAACAATGCCATACACTAATAATAATGTCATACAACAACAACAACTACTACAACTACAACTACAACTACAACAACAACAACAACAACAACAACAACATGATACCCATTGTCATTGGGGCAATTGGTACCATGTCCAAGAATTTTACAAAACCCATCAAGAAATTGCAGCTTCCTGAAATAACACCAGCGGAACTACAAAAAACTGCACTACTCGGAACATCATATATTTTAAGAAGATATTTGGTTGATGCCTAGGACGCTGGCAGCAACCCATATCAACCATTAGCACCAGTCAGTGGTATTTGTGACACTTTTTTTAAATGTTCAGTTGACTGAGTTTCATGTTTAATGAATAAAAGAATTATTACTATTGCTATTGCTATTGCTATTGCTATTGCTATTGCTATTGCTGTTGCTGTTACTGTTGTTGTTGTTGTTGTTGTTATTATTATTATTATTATTATTATTATTATTATTATTATTATTATTATTATTATTATTATTATTATTATTATTATTATATCATAATAATAATAAATATCTGGCTGACTGTGTGATGAACAACAATAATAGTATTCCAATTATCTTAGTTAAATGGAAATAGATCCTCAACTTTTTCCAAATTAAAAATTTGCAAAATAAACACAAACAGAGCAGAAGGTAAATTTGTGAAATCTGAACTGCCTTATGGAAAAAGTCAGTATGATATGTTAGCATTTTTTTCTCTAACTTCTTCCAGTCTACCAATAAAATAACCAGTAATTTATAATGGTTACAGAAAAGTAAAGAAAGCCTGGGAAGAGGGGATGGAAGAGAAATAGCATGATATGCAAATGAAGATACAGGAAAAAAACACATATTATAAATACAGTAATAAAAAAAACTATTCACAAAAGAAAAAATACAGATTTTTATTATTTCACAGCTTTTCCTGAGTAGAAAACCAAACAATTCATGAAGATTTTGTACATAACAAACCCAGCATAATTTGCTTAAAAGGCATGTGCCTTTTCTCATCTCCCAAACTAATATGCAATTTGGAATTTAGAAAAGTACATGCTTCTGAAATGTTCTGACAAAAGCACTTTAAAATCTCAACTTTTAATAAATATGCCTTTTTTGTTTGGGGGAGGGAGCACCTTCTAGTCAATCTGGACTCCTGGCAACTGCCCGGATAAATCCCTGTTGTTTTCTTAGCAACGTTTTTTAGAAGTGGTTTGCTACTGCTTGCTTCCTAGAGCTGAGAGAGTGTGCCTGGACCAAGGTCACCCAGTTGGTTTTGTGGCTAGAACTAAGTTTCTAGTCAAGTGCCTTAAACTATCATGCCAAACTGGCTCTCTTAAATATGCATAGAAATCTGAACACAGTGATGCCTAACTCTGATAGACTGGGACAAGTCCCAATGATTAATGCAACACCAAAGATTATATTTAATATAGTCTGTGATCCTGTTCTAACTATGGATGATGGTGACAAATACCTCTTGATAGCAATGGCATATGCATCTGTACATCTGTACTGGAAGTTAATGAGCTAAGAGTTTATAATGAGAGTTAGTGTAAGTTAGTGGAGTGGGTTCCAGTTAAGCAATGATGAAATTGTATATGTGCATTCAGAGCAACATCTGATAGAAGATAATGTATCTCTCTGCCTAGCATGCTTCATCCATTTCCTTCTCCACGGAATGCATAGAAAGAAAAGGAAAGTGCTAAAGAAACACCAGAGGAAAGGAAAAAGTAGCAAGAATTAAAGGGAAGGGAGAAAGGAAAACAAGTTATTTGTGGGAGAACATTTTGGTAGTAAAATGGAACTATCTACAGGTAGTTCTCAATCTATTTATTTATTTATTTATTTATTTATTTGGAAGTTTTTCTATGCCGGCCTACTCCCTCAGGACTCAGGGCGGTATACAACATTTTATAAAAACTCCAAACAAATTATTAAAAAGACAATTTAAAACAGTATATATATATACTGTATATATATATACTGTATATATATATATATATATATATATATATATATATATATATATATATATATATATATATATATATATATATATATACTGTATATATATATATATACTGTGTGTGTGTATATATATACACACACACACACACACACACACACACACACACACACACACACACACACCATACATACATGTGGGAAACATCAGATATAAATCGTCTCAAACTCTACAACTGTAATTGAGCCCAGAATTACAGTCATAAGTTGCGCTGGTCATTCAATGGGTCATGACTTCAGAGTTGTGTGACAGTAAGATTGGCGACATATAAATAAAATCATAAGTGCAAACCCAATTTTATAATATTTTTTTGCACCACAGTCAATAACTAAACCAACTGTGTACAGTGGATGTTTTTGCTGGAAATCGGAAGTAAACACTGGTTCCCAGCAAAAAATATCATAAATTGTGGTCACAGGATGCTGCAAATAGCCATAAATGTGGCTGGTTGCCAAGTGCCAAAAACTAGATCACATGATTGTGGGGTCGTTGAACTGGCTGTCAGAATTTTTAATCTGGGTCAAGTTTGTGGTCCATTATAACTTTGAACTAATACCAGTAGTAAATTGATGGCTATCTGGAAGACACTGAGATCTCAGAGGTGCAGCCTTGTTTCCAACATCATTCAGACCCATGAAAAAGTGGTACTTTCCAAATGTTTATGTTGGATAATGGATTAGTATGTGAAGAAGAGCCAAGAGTATAGAGGGGTTTTGAGGTCTTTTTTTTCCCCTAGAGCAAGGCAAGAACTTGCAGCAGAGGCAGTTGGGAAGCAAAAGCAAAACCATCTCTTGAGATCAATTGATTGGGTACCAGGAGAAGAATTACTTGAAACAAGAGAGACAGATGGACTACTACTTCATGGAGTTAGCAGCAACATGGCAGCTGCAGTAGGACCTCTGGTCAGCTATCTGCTGATCAACTGGCTGATGGGTCATGGTTATTGGGTTGGAACAATGGGAACTTGGAGAAGAGAGCTTTTTACTGGAACTGGAGGTGCCCTCCATGGTAGCTATAATGCAAGTATTGGAGTGGAAGCTCTTGTAATCTGACATCTGGTGCATCTTTGTGGCAACAGTGGCTTGGTGAGATCTTTCAGCAGCCAGGTGGATAGCAGCTCTGTGACAAAAAGAAAGCAGCAGAAGTGGGAGAAGGTCAGTGGTCCAGTGAGAGAACCAGCTTGTGTCCTATGGCTTAGTATAACCATCCACCTAGGACTTTTTCATTTTTTTCCCTCTTCCTACAGAATTAATAGGATCCAGAATTAGCCATGGCTGTGATAGTTTATCTTGGGATGGCTCTCTGAAGACAGGAATGAAATGTAGGGCTGAAGAATTTGGCATTTTAGACAGGGTAAGGGTTGGTAAAGTTATTAGGCTAGAGCCTTTTGCCTCTTTTTTGGCAAGAGACTGCAATATGGGGATCCTACATAGCTTGAAGGGATATGAGAATGTAATTTTTTTCTCCTCCACTTGGACCCATCATGGTGGGAGGTAAGATGAGTGGCTGAATAGAAGGAGATAAAGAGCTGGTCTAATTGAGTGCTCAGTATTAAGTAATGAGCAAATACACTTGGTGCTAGATTGGTTACTGGATATGAAGTGTGGTGGCACAGTGGTTAGAATGTAGTATTGCAGGGTTAACTCACTGCTTATTCCAGGAGTTTGATTCTGACTGGCTCAAGGTTGACTCAGCCTTCCATCCCTTCCAAGGTCAGTAAAATAAGGACCCAGATTGTTGGGGGCAATATGCTAACTCTATAAACCACTTAGAGAGGGCTGAAAAGCAGTGTATAAGTCTAAGTGCTATTGTTATTGCTACTTATTGCTTACTTGGTGGATGGGTGTAATGGGCCCTGTATGTGGGAGAGAGAGGGCAAAAATGGAGGATGATTATTTTAGTGGCGATGAGGCAGGCAATAACATCACAGTGGTATACTAAGATCTTTGTCATCCATGTAATCATGGATAGAAAGCCAACCAGACATGCATTACCAAGACCTGTTTGAGTTCAGGGGGCATTCTTAGAAATATGCCCACCTGGATTATATGTGGCATCACCTCTGACTCAGAGGCAATGATGTGGATATAGACACTATCATCTGGGAGACTGCAGTGGCTCTTATTTGTGAAATTGGGCTGTGAGAATCAGATAGGGTTGTTGTTGGATATTAACCTACTGTACAACAGCTTCTCTGTCTAAGCTACTTTGCCTTGATCTGGCAGTGGAATTTCCAAGGCTCAACGTTCTGAGAAATTTTAGAGTTCTGTGGTGGCCTAGTGATGAAGACATTTGCCTCCCACTTGGAAAGTTGAGAGTTCAATCCCAGGTAGTGGCAGATGTTTCTCTCTCAGGGTACAAAGAGAAAATATTTGCTGTGAACTCCACATAAGCATCAAGAAGGCCATCCCTCCAGTAAACATTCAGTTCCATTCAGTGACTCTACCTCAAAAAAGGGATTACAGTGTTGTAAAAAAAAGTTCTGAGGAATTTCAAATTGCCTTTTCTGGGCCCAGAATCGGTGTTGGCTCAGGAGTTCATGGCTACTATGGTAGTAACCTGGTAGGAATTGCAAAGACAAGTTCAGGATCCAAACAGATCTTGACAGACTTAAACAATGGGCCCTATCCAACCACATGCAATTTAACATGGAGAAAATCAAGATTTTACACCTAGGCAGGAGAAACCAAAGATACAAGTACAGATCATCATCAGTTCTAATGATGTTTTATGTGAAATGTATGCAAAAACAACAACAACCCCAAGCTCAGAGAGCACCAAAGACTCCATTGTTTAAAACTAAACAACAAATATTGTATTAGGGAAATCATTCATTTTTCTCTCATTAGTAAGTTCTCCTTTCCTTGGTTCGCTGTTGCTCAGCCCAAAGTTGCTATGAGATGGATGATTTTATACTTCTATAACAGGTAGATATTCCTAATTATAACAAGATTTCATTCCATCCTTCACACAGACTTTTACAATCCAAGGCTTCTTTCCCCAGAAGCCTATTAAGCATTGGCTTCTCTGCAGGGCAAAACAATTCCCTTTTTTAAAAAAAACAACAACCCTAAACTGCTAATCAAACAGTGTCAAGTTCTCTCATTCTGCATGAGACATTGCCAGTGAACATGGCAATGGAAAATGGAATCTTTATCGATGAAATGATGATACCACATAAGCACACACAATGGCTACAGTTATGGAAAATTACTTTAAAATAACATCTGTTCATTATAATGAATATGTTTTTGTTCCATGCAAGAACCTTAGCTGGCAGTTATAGAATGTTGATCACAAAACTAATTAACCTACTCATCTGCAAAAAAAAAAGTATTTAAAATGAGGCTGAATAAAAGTGCATCATAAATTATCAGACTACATTAAAACAGTTGTAATTCTTTGTTATTGAGTAGTAAAAAGCTGCTGATTTCTGTTTGGGCAGCCAGCCACATTAACTCTTGCCTGGGTCTCTGTTGTATTACTGGCAGAATAAAAAAAAATAGGAGTTTAAATATAACAGAGGACCAAATAATTATATATACACATTTTAATTTAGTAGCTTTGTTGGGGAGATGGGAGGATATAAATTTAATAACCAAATACAAATAATTTCTCCCAAAATGACTCTTTTTTTTGGTAATTGTTTTGGGAGAGCAAAGTGGGAACAACCTGAAACAGTTTGAAGATATTTACAAATAAAAGTTCATCATTGCCAAGTCAACTAGACTCAGAGGTGGGTTCCTCCCGGTTCGGACCAGTTCGCCCAAACCGGTAGCGACCCTCTGGTGATGTCATGATGATGTTATGGAACCGGTTTGGGGGGGGATTTTTTTTTGAAAAAAAATTGATATTTTGGGGGGGGGGGAATTTTTTCTGGGTTTTGTTTCTTCTGCAGATGCACAGAAGTCAAGTTTCCGGCACTGTGCATGTGGTTGCCATCTTGTTTTCAACTCTTTTTTTGGATTTTTTTGGGATTTTTTGCCACTGCGCATGTGTGCACCCACGCAGCGCAGGAGTAAGCAAACCAGCAGCGAGGTAAGTTAGAACCCACCCCTGACTAGGCTGATACTTTTTTTTTATGTGGGAACAAATTTATTCTTCTGTGTCTACAGCAATAGTATACATCATCAGCATAGGCAGCTGCCCATACTCCATTCTGAATAAAGATAGGATCACCCTTTATGGCCTTGTAAGAGATGGATGATGATGATGATCATTATCATCATCACTGTATGACATTACCTTGCCATGGGGGCCACGGTGGCTCATGTGGTAAGATGCTGAGTCTGCGCTCCGCTGAGGTTGGCAGCTCGCCATCTCAATTCCTGTGAGCGAATAAATGCATAGGAACAGGAAAAGAGCCTCCCCCGATTGCCTACTGGCATTCAGGCATCCCACAGGTAAGATAACACCACCCAAAAAATTCCTTTTACGGAGGCAGGCAGCCACTTAGGTGATCCCTGACTAACAGATGCCATACGCAAAACAAAAAACAAAAAAAAAACCCCACAAAAAAACCCAACAACAACCTTGCCATGGTTGTGGGTTTTGTGTGCTTTGAGGAGAATGAGAGCTATGTTATACTGAACAATCTCATCAGAAGAGCCAGATGGAGAATGTCTCCCCCATAAACAATATGGTGAGATGTATTTCACAGAAACCTATACTGAATTGGCCCAGGACTGCTGGCTGAGCAATCCACGCCAGCAGCTGCAAGACTAGTGGAAAAAAAGTTGTTTACCCATCACAAGTACATGAAAATTGAAAACGAAGAAATTATTATCTATTATTATAAATCAAACCCAATGAGAAAAAGATATCTGAAAAGAAAGTACTGGTTTTGGAAAAAGCAACAACACTCATAATCAGAAATAACAGAACAGAGGCTAGCAAATAAATGTTAATTTATAATACAAAAATGAACTCTTCACAGAAGTAGATTTGGAAGAACTGCAAAAGTCTTCCCAAGGCAAAGAAGTCAGAATATAAAGGCAAACCAGGGGGAATCAGTATTACAGGAAGTGAGCATAGCTATTGAATTGTTTTCATTCCCAAACCAGGCAATCTCTCCTCAGCCTTTTCCTTAGAAAGAATAAAGCCCTCTAACTAAAAAACAAGAGGAATTGAAACAAAGAATAACTGAGCATCCAGAACAGCATAAGAACAAGAAAATAAGGTCACTTGCATTGAAGCTTGTTACAAAGAAACAGCTAGCACAAGCATTAAAAGGTGCCAATACTGTAATATCAAATCTAATATTTAAATATAAAATTTAACTTTGATGACACTCAACTCCCAATGATTCTGGGCAGAAATGATTGGCTAAGTTATCACAATTATTTTTGCAATTTAACCAGGATCGGTTTTGACACCAAGAAATAAGATAATAATTGGAAAAGTAATGTTAGTACATGGAGAAGAAAAAGCTCAAGCAATAGAAGAGAAAATTGAATGTAGGTAATTTTTACAAAAGGATAAAATGGGAGAGATGCATTTGGTTAGTGGGGGAAAATCCATTACATTTCCACCACATTATAAACAAGGCATTCTGATATTTAATAACTCACTGAAATTTTGCATATCTGATATGGAGGTTGTTTGAACAACATCATTCACTCCAGTGAAAATGTGATCTTGGTATATTTACTACAGTGAAACAAACAGGAAGTATACTTAAAATAAATTATGTTGTGGGAAATGTGTTCAATTGGATGTGCTTTAGATGTTGAAATGAACAATATGCTTATAAATTAGATATTTTCCTTCCAATATGTATTTCATTTGATCATACTGTTACCCGGGATTGGAAGTCCTTGCAGTTGCTATTTCTTTTATACCGATAACAGATTCACATAATTATTCATTGTGAGAATAACATCACATACAGTATGCTTTGGTCGATCAGCTTTCTGATAATTCCCTGAGGAGCAGTCCACTTGTCAGCCAAGCAATTCATTTACCCCGGCAACCAAGATGGAAAAAAATTACTTCTCTAGAATATTCTTTTTCTTCCAAAGCCATTAATGAAAATCTACAATATGAAATACCTTCTTTGGCTAGAGCATACTGAAGAGAGATGAACCATTTGCAAACCATCTGCTGTAGTTAGATTCAGCTAGCCTTTAAACAGGCAATATGATTATGTTCTAAACCAGCGATTCTTAATGTAGTCCCTAAAACCCTTTCTTATTTTAGCATTTCTCAATTTTAGTTTCTCATATGGTAGATATTGATAGACAGACAGACAGAGAGAGAGGGAGACAGACAGATGCACAATCCACATAAACCAAAGCTATTTGGGATCATCAATGCTTTTTAAGGCTGCAAAAGGGGTTCTAAAATATTTGAGAATCACTGCTCTAAACTTCTGGTATTGGCTTATGGCAGTTTTCCTCAAGTAGAGTGCTATATCTGGGCTTCAAAAATAATAACACTGTGGTCAGTGGCGGGTTGCTTCCTTACTGGTGCCGGTGTGCTGCATGCGCATCTCCACATTTTGGGGGCGTGTGCGCTCGCTACGCACACGTACCCCCTCACGTGATTTTGCTTCTGTGCATGCGCAGAAGCAAAATTGTGCCAAAATCTCGCGAGGGGACATGCATGTGTGTGAGATTTTGGTGAGATTTTGCTTCTGCGCATGTGCAGAAGCAAAATCTCGCCAAAATCTCATGCAAGCGCATGTCCCCTTGCAAGATTTTGGCGCGATTTTGCTTCCGTGCATGTGCAGAAGCAAAATCACCCAAAAATTCACCGAAAAAAATGGCGACGTGCCCGCGACGGACCGGCAGAGAGGGCTCCGGAGTGGTCTCGCGGAAATTGCACAATCGGCTGCTCCCTACCGGAGCTATGCACAGGACAGCTCCGGCAGGAACCCACCTCTGACTGTGATAGCAAAGAGATGAAAACAGCAACAACAACATCAAACAAACCTCCAATGAAGTTTTTGCAGCCCTGGTGTAGTCACTCTATTCTCCCTCCTTAGAACAGAAATAAATAATCTGAGATCCAGGGCTGTGTGTTACACTCAGAATCTGGCAAAGGCAAATTTAACAGACTAAGAGTTGGAAGGGACTTTGGAGGTTTTCTAGTCCAACCCCAAGCTCAAGTAGGGTATCCTAAACCATCCCAGACAAGTAGCTGTCCAGTCTTTTTAAAACGCCTCCAGTGATGGAGCACTCACAACTTCTGAAGGCAAACAGTTCCACTGGTTAATTGTTCTCACTGACAGGAAATTTCCCCTTAGTTCTAGGTTGCTGCTCTCCTTAATTAGTTTCCATCCATTGTTTCTTCTCTTGCCTTCTAGTGCTTTGGAAAATACGGTAGTTGACCATCTCTTCTTTATGGCAGGCCTCAAATTTTGGAACATTGCTATCATGTCACTTCTACTTCTTTTCATTAAACTAGACATACCCAATTCCTACAACCATTCTTCATATATTTTAGCCTCCATTCCCTTAATCATCTTTGTTGCTCTTCTCTGCAATCTTTCCAGATTCTCAATATCTTTTTTATAATATGGAACCAAAATTGAGATGCAATATTCTAAGGGTGATTTTACTAAAGCTTTATAAAGTGGTACTAATGCATATCATACCTTTATTGGATGAGAAATGTTGGTGGAAATGTAACCATATCTTGCTCTCAGGTGGGAAAGAACAAAATGGTGAATTATGAAGTTTTCTATTCTTTTGCAAAAGAACTGCCTTTCTCTGATTTTGGAGCCCCATAAAGTCTCAGAAAGCTTTACATGCTTCCAAATTGTCATTTTTAATTCATACAAAGAAAAAAAAGATTAGGTTGACATGTGACAATTTAGATTTGAATCAACAAAGAATTTCATGCCATGGAGGATCAGTGATTGAAGTTCAACTACTGTATGTAGGAAATGGCTTTTGCTATCTTCATTATCATGGTTTCTCAAACTACAAAAGAAATGTGAACAAAGCCCAGTTGCAAGACACCACTTTCAGCAGCATCTAATCAATAAAGAGACTTATCACAATTTAGACATGCCCATTAATAGTCTATTTGACCTCCTTTAAAAACTAAATTGTTGGGTATCAGCATATCTGATGGGTACAAAGGTTTTTACAGTTGCAGTTATTATTTATAGCATTGTATCCTACTTCCAGAAAGCTTATGGTGGTGTGTAAGTTTTTAACTACCCATTTGACCCTCAAAGCAAGCCACATATCATCACGAGAGTTTTATAACTGGAAATGGAGTGGAATGAATTGAATGAAAACCCAAAACTTCTGTCTTAATATAAAAGCTGAATACTTTCTTTCCTATTTCATTTGTTTCATTAGGGATGGTGGTGAGAATTATGTTGTGAAACAAAATATACAAGCTTGTCAACCATGCGATGTATAGCTTCTTCTCCGGTAATATCACACTACTAACCAGAGCATACAAAACATTCGCCAGACCAATCCTTGAATACAGCTCATCTGTCTGGAACCCACACCGCATATCAGACATAAATACATTAGAAAGTGTCCAGAGATACTTTACAAGAAGAGTCCTCCACTCCTCTACTGGCAACAGAATACCTTACGCAACCAGACTTGAAATCCTGGGCTTAGAAAGCTTAGAACTACATCGCCTTCGGCACGACCTAAGCATAGCTCATAAAATTATCTGCTACAATGTCCTTCCTGTCAATGACTACTTCAGCTTCAACCACAACAATACACGAGCACACAACAGATACAAACTCAAAGTGAACCGCTCCAAACTTGACTGTAGAAAATATGATTTTAGCAATAGAATGGTTAATGCCTGGAACTCACTACCTGACTCTGTGGTTTTGTCACAAAACCCCCAAAACTTTACCCTTAGACTGTCCACTGTTGACCTCACCCGATTCCTAAGAGGTCAGTAAGGGGCGTGCATAAGTACACCAGCGTGCCTACCGTCCCTGTCCTAATGTTCCCTCTTATCAGTACCCATCTTATGTATATAAACAATGTTATATCTATGTATATTACCAATAACGTACTTGACAAATAAAATAAATAAATAAAATAAATAGATCTGGAAAAGTGTGTCTTTGAAGCCCAAAGAATAGGAGTATAATGTAAATTATATCTACTGTGAACATTTTAACACTGATTTTCTATTTCCTTGTTGGCCCAGTAAAATAATAATAATTAGGCATATGAATTCGGAATCATTGCATGGTACTCATTTTAATAATATGTGATACAGTAGCATCTCTTCCAGTTATTAACTGTCTTATCTTTATCATTTCGTTTTCATGCTGAGCAATACATTGCAGAATGATTGTTAATAGCAAAAATAGACCAATAGTTTTAACAGCATGTACCGACTTAACTACCAGCCAAAGGGTCATCCAAATGGGATGCTTTTAAATAAATATAAATTAACCAGAATTGGTTTATAATGCTAATTTTCCTTTGAAGAGAAGAGACACTTGGTGTTATTAGAGCCATTAGCTGAATACATGGTACTAGAAATTACTGTATTAAAATGTTTGAGGGTGCATATATTTTCTGGCAAATAGTTTGTTACCTAGTGTTGAATAGGATAATCATAAACAGATATTCAGTATGCAGAAGGTAGCTCCAGAAAGCAAGCAAGCAAGCTCACTCCCATATAAGTTGGTTAAGCTTTATTACTGACCGACCCTATGCTTCATGCTCTGCTCAAAATTTATTTGGTATTTTCTTTTTCAGGAGCTGCAGCGGCATAGTGGTTAGAATGCAGTATTGCAGGCTGACTCTGCCCAGAGTTCGATCCTGACTGGCTGGTTCAAGGTTGATTCCGGTTGGTTAAATGAGGAGCCAGATTGTTGGGGACAATATGCTGACATTTGTAAACTGCTCAGAGAGTGCCGCAAAGCATTACAGAGACTCTTATATACAAAGAGGTATATAAGTCTAAGTGCTATTGCTATTCATCCATTCTTATTGGATTTAATGGGATATTTCTCATGAAAATGGTGAAATTGTCTTGGGTTGTGTGGTGTTTATTGTTGCATTTATTTATATCTATGGTGGTCAAGTGTGTGTGTGTGTGTGTGTGTGTGTGTGTGTGTGTGTGTGTGTGTGCATGTATGTGTATGTCAAAAACCTGCCTTGCATAATACCATCATTTCTTCAGCCATCTGAGATATCCTTGGCTTCTCAGATGTCCATTGGAGTTGAGAAAAGAAATCATTAAAGAAGTCAGCTTATGGTGCTTTCTAAGGGTAGGAAATCTGAACAGCCAAGATGCATGATGGAAAGATATAGAGAAAGAAACATAAGCACTGATGCCATTTGCTGCAACAAAGTGAAAAGCCATGTCAAAAGCAATTCTAAAATATTTTAAAACACACTGTCATGCTTCACATTTGTTTTGAAGGACACCATACACATTTAATACATAAATAAATAAATAAGCAGATAATAAAACATTCCCCAACATAGTTTTCTTTTTCAACTTTCCAGAATAACAGAATAATAAAGTCAGAAAGGACTTTGCAGGTCTTCTAGTCCAACCCCCTGCTCTAGCGGGAAATCCTAAACCATCTCAGACAAATGGCTGTCCAGTCTCTTCTTAAAAACTTCCAATGTTAGAGCATCTATAACTTCTGGAGGCAAGTCAGTCCACTAATTAATTGTTCTAATGTCAGGAAAATTCTCCTTAGTTCTAGGTTGCTTCTGTCCCGGTAGTCTGTAGCAATGTTTCTCAACTTCAGCTACTTTAAGATGTGTAGACTGGCTGGTTTGGAAATTTTGGGAGTTGAAATTCACATATCTTAAAATAATTGAGGTTGAGAAAAAACAACAACCCTAGTCTACAGGTCTGGAATTTCTTGGTGATCCTTTATCCAAGGTACTAATAAAAGACAACTCTGCTTAGCTTATTTGAAATCCGCCATGTTTTATCTTTGGAGATTCTCAGTCATCCAGGTCATGGTTGTCCCAAAGGTGCTTTTTTCTAAAGGCAACTGGACTTCCTTTGATTTTCCTTGAAGAAAAACTGAAGAACTGAAGAAGCTTCTTGGATAAGAAGTGAAACATCTTCAAGGAAAAACAAAGAAAGTCCAGTTGCCTCTAGGAAAAAAAAAGCACCTTTGGGACAATCATGCTTTATGTAATCCGATTTTGGGCATTTTTGCAACACATTGAATAAATCATTACAAAATTTATGGTCACATGGTAGATTAAATGTGGCTGCCTGCTTTTTTTTTAATGCAAATAGAAGTGTAGATCCCCCCCCCCTGGCCTGGTATAAGTTCCTTAGCTGTGGAATGAAAAGAAATTGGTAGAGGTGGCAATATATATACATTTTTAAAAATGATAGGTAATTCACTGAATATTCTCTCTCTCTTTCATTTTTTGCCTTATTTTTTAAAACATAACAAAAACAAAAGGAATAAAATAACAGTGACAAGAAGAAGAGGAAATAAAAAGCAATATATTAACAGTAACAAACTTATATACATAAGGGCCTTGTTCATAAAGAGATGATAGGAGAGAGAGAGAGAGAGAGAGAGTTCTAGGTAAGAGTTTCAGTAAAAGATAATCATATCTCAGTGGACTCATCTCTATGTAATCTATATATGTAAGTAACTCATTCATAAGTTTCAAGTAATATAAAGTATTCAATCTACTAAGTAATTGAAAGAATAAGTTTGCCTTCCCAATGCTGAAGGACTATTCTAGGACAAATCTCTTATATAGTAAAGATTAGTTATTGGCCAGCTGTCAATTTCCATGTAATACGTATGTAGTTCCAAAGAAAATTGGCACCTGAAATATTAAACTTGGTTTCAGAGTCAATTTAATATATGTAATTACTTCTTCCCAGATCATAATAATATTAAGACATTGCAAAAACACACATTAACGAAGCATTATTCTTGTTGCTTCTCAGAGAACACATCGTTTTAAATGTATTCTCTCAGTTAAGATAAAGCTGTTCTAAGAATGTATTAGACCTTATTCATATTAGCATCACATTTTATCGCATGTTGTACTCACATTTCCCACTAGTGACATCCCAATAGATGCTGTGCTAAATTGACAAAAGGATCATAGGCTGCTTTGAGAGGTGGTTTCATCCAATACCATCATTCTGTGGTTACGGAAGTAGAAAGTCATTGAACTATAGGTAGTTCTTGATTTATGACCACAACTGAGTCCAAAATTTCCATTGCTAAGCAAAGCAGTTATTAAGCAAGTTTTGCCCCATTTTGCAACCTTTTTTGCCATAACTGTTAAGCAAATAACTACAATTCAGGGGTGGGTTCTAACTTACCTTGCTGCCGGTTCGCTTCCTCCCGTGCTGAGTGGCTGTGCCTTGTGGGCGTGCGCGTGCAAGCACAGTGCCCAAAAATCCCAAAAAAATTTTCCCCCAAAAAGCCAAAAACACTACACGCATGTGCAGTGCCGGAAACTCAGCTTCTGTGAATGCGCAGAAGAAAAAAAAAACGGAAAAAATCCCCCCCCAAAAAAATTTGTGAATTTTTTTTTTTTTTTTTAAAGATGGTGGCCTCCACGGACCGGCACCGACCGAACCGGTTCTGTGACATCATCGTGACACCACCAACAGGTTGGAGGACGAACTGGGAGGAGGAACTGGGAGGAACCCACCACTGCTACAGTTGTTAAATTAATGACGGAGTCATTAAGCCAATCTAGATTCTCCCATTGACTTTGCTTTTTGAAAGCCAGCTGGGAAGTTTATAAATGGTGATCATGTGACCCTGAAGCAGTGCAATTATCATAAATACATGCCAGTGGTCAAGTGCATGAATTTTGATCACATGAACCCTGGGGATGCTGTACTGGTCAGAAAAACCATTCTGACCTTATAGCATTCCAATGTAATGATTGGAAAACCAGTCATAAGTCACTTTTTTCAGTGCCATTGTAACTTCAAAGATCACTAAACGAATGGCTATAAGTCTAGGACTACCTGCAATTAATGTTTGCATTTATTTGCTGCTGAATTTTGTTTAGTAATTCAGAATAGATCTACTGTGCATACTCACAATATAGAAAATCCTTAATATTGCTAATATGGGAACTAGGTTCCATTTTCATTGCACTAAAACATGGTATATGACATACCTGGAAAAATGTTTATTTTTTTTATTGAAGGAGATTTTGTTTGTGGCTAACGTAATTTTATTTAATTACTTTGAATTACTTAAATATTAATATAGAAGTGGGACCAAAGATTTAAAAAAGTTCCTTTCCAAAGTATTTCAGTACCAATGGCTATCTATTTCCATTGGGTCTTGTATTTTAGTTGTGGTACCAGGGGCTACCATCTATATTGCTCATCTCCCCTCCATCCAACATAGAATTTGCTGTTAGCATCATGTACCATTTGTATTGTTGGAAGTTAAATCGGATCCATGTCTTATTGCAAGCTGGGAGAGAGAGATGCAGGCAAAGGAAAAATAAGTTTGAGGCAGGCTGCAGTTGGAAAGGAGGTTTCTGTTTATTGGCCCAGTAATAACAGTGACATCATGCATTCTTGGGGGCAGTTGGCAAATTGGGTTTGTGAGTTAGTGAGTTTTTACGTTTCTGAGTTCTTTGTTAATTGGAGTGTTAGTACCGTATTTTTCGGAGTATAAGACGCACCGGAATATAAGACGCACCTTAGTTTTGGGGGAGAAAAATAGGGGAAAACAATCTGCCTACCAGGTATTCATCTGGCTAGCGTCCTTAGTCTGGTCAGCTTCAGCACATTATTTTATCCCCTGGTTAGGACTTAAACAAACCTTCTTCGGAGAGAGTAACAATGAAAGAGCCTTCAAGCCAGTAAGAGCTGGGAAGATCATTAGCACCTGGTTAGGGCTAGAAAAAAACTTATTCGGAGAAAGTAGAGCAATGAAAAAAAATTCTGCAAAGACTTAGGGCTGGAAAACATTTTTCAGAGAGAGTAACAGTGAAAGAGCCTGCAAGGTAAGAGCTGGGAAGATCGTTAGCACCAAGTTAGGGCTGGGAAAAAAGCTCCGAAAAAGCTACATTCCGAGTATAAGACGCACCCAAATTTTCAACCACTTTTAGGGAGGAAAAAGGTGCATCTTATACTCAAAAAAATACGGTATTTGTATGAAAATGTGTTCCTTCTATGCTCTTTAGATGGGATATAGTTTTTTAATTATTATTGCAAGATTTTCTTTTGTGGCATGTCAGGTCATAACTGGCCCTAAAGGCAAAGGAGAAATATAAATCCTAAATGTTTTGTTTTCCTGATTTGACTCCTGCCTGTATCATCAATTTCAGTCATTGGTCTATTCTACTGTCTAGGTTGGATTGGTTAATTTTTCTACAACATAAGTTTGTATTTAAGAAAGTGGGAACAAAATGGGTATGTAAGGTCTGGTTGCATTTTTAAGACTATGTGATAGGAAATATTGTGCAGAGACAAGCATATTAACGACAAAAATCATAAAAAGCTTAATTTCTGGGTAATATATTGAGGAAGGATGCATACATTGTACAAATGTAGCTTTGGAGGCAGTTACAGAAAATGCCTGGAAAATAACTAGAAATACATTTGATGAAGATCTGGTTTATAATAAGCCACAAATCCTTATTTTTGTGACCCTTTGGAATTTGATAAACCAAATAAAAAGGGATAATAGTGGATCCAAGAACCTACAAACCAATCGCCTTCACATCAATATCAAGGGAGTTAGGAAAGATAATTTAGACTGGAACAAGATGATTACCAGAAATTAGCATGGATTTGTTAAAAGTGCCAGACAAATCTGATTGCTTAAAAAAAGTGTGACTAGATTATGGACTAGATAAGAAAATTATTTTTTTCATTTTTGAACTTCTCTGAAATTTTGTTGGGTAGTTATCTGATGAAAATTTAAAAATGTACAAATGTGAAACAACTGTCTCCAAAATAAAGCTAAATAAGGAGATTTGAAAAATGAATCTGTTCCCCAACCCAATTTGACACAAAAGCACTAGGGAGTGTTAGTGTTTTCCCTTTCATTGTATCATAGTCTTTCTTGCAGTTACAGCATTTCCATACAGCTGAAACTGAAAAAAAAATAGAAGGAAGAGGCTTTTGATTAATTTAACTGACTTTAATTGAAACATGAGGAGCCCTATACAATTAATTAGGATTAACAGAAGTGTTGGAATTCAGGAAAATTGGGAAGGTGAATGTGGAATGAAGGCAGAACATGCAATACTTTTTCTATTCCTTGACTATCTCAAATAAGCACAAGAACATTTGATTCCATCTATGAGCTTCTAAACAAAATTAGCCTCTGTTTCAAAATCAGTGAGAAGCAGGTTGAGCAAATGGAATGAAATATGTTAGTAAAACATGTGAGATAACTTCTCTGCTTGCCTCTAGGTTCACAGGCAGTTTGTAAAAAGATTTTTAACTGGTAATTAGCCCCAAACTCCACATTTACTCTCAATCATGCAATAAAAAAAAACCCTGCACCCCTTCTATGTATGTGAACATATTCAGAGGATAATGTCCTATTATACGTTTTAGCACACAAAAGTGATATATTGGCAAAATAGCTTTGTAAAGCAGATAAGCATAGGAAATGAACTTCTATATTGTTAGAGGAAAAAGGATCACACAGAAAGGAAACAAGGACTAAAATTATTCTTGCATTTTATTTTTTACAGTGCTCAGTAGAAAATATTGATTTTGTATTCACTTGATCATTAGAATTTTTTTTTGTACTGAATGTTTCTTCTGGTGCTCTCTCTTAATTGTCGCTATCTAGAAGTGTGAAATATTGATGGCATTGGCTGAAAAGATTGGCAGTTTCAGGAATTGCTGTTAACCAGCCTGCTGGTTGTAGCTTAAAGTTCAATAAATACTGAGATGAATCCTAAGCCCTTCAGAAGCTTACCTTTCTTATCTTCCTTCTTTTCCTCAAAGAGAGAGAAATTAACCATTTAATGACTTCATAAACAGCCTATCTCTTATCTTAAGTTTGTCCCCAAACTGTCTGCTTGGCTACATCCACACAATATATTTGCACCACTCCCAGACTTAAACTCAACATCTTTATAATCCCATATTATAGAAGTAAAGCCATTCATTTCAATTTAATTGTGGAATGAGGAACGGCTATCCATTTTTAGCAGGAAACACCAGTTTGGAAGCTGGTCATTTCATACTCTAGATCCGTGATGGCGAACCTATGGCATGTGTGCCACAAGTGGCATGTGGAGCCATATCGGTGGGCACATGATCTCAGTTTCCGGTGCGCATGTGTGCAATGGCCAGCTGATTTTTGGGCTCTCTGGGGCCACTGGGAGTCAGGAAACAGCCAGTTTTCAGCCTCCGGAAGGGGTGGGAACGGCCCATTTTTTGCTCTCCTCAGGCTTCAGAGCCTTTCTAGGAGCCTGGGGAGGGCGAAAACAGCCTTCCCCACCCCCCGGAGGCCCTCTGGAGGCCAGAAATGGTCCGTTTCCCAACTTGAAATGGGCCATTTCTGGCCTCCAGAGAGCCTCCAGGATGGGGGAGGCTGTTTCCACCCTCCCCAGGCTCCTAGAAAGGCTCTGAAGCCTGGGGAGAGCAAAAAAATGGAACTTCCAGTTCAACTGGAAGTTGGCAAATGGAACGTTTTCTGCCTCTGGAGGACCTCTGGGGGGATGGAGAAGGCCGTTTTCACCCTCCCCAGGCTCCTAGAAAGGCTCTGAAGCCTGGGGAGAGCGAAAAACGGGTGTGCCATCGCATGCTGGGAGCAGGGCGATCATGCGTGCATGCGTGGGGGGCACATGGAATTATGGGTGTGGGCATGCATGCGCACAACCCCCCCACATTTCCCCCCTTTTTGGCACACAAACCAAAAAAGGTTTGCCATCACTGTTCTAGATGAAGAGAACAGAAGTCAAAATTCTACTACTTTCTACTTGCTCTTTTGTTGGGGTGAGTTACACACGAAGTACTAATCTTCCTTCCTTCCTCCCTCCCTCCCTTCCTTCCTTCTGCCTTCTTTCTTTCTTTCTTTCTTTCTTTCTTTCTTTCTTTCTTTCTTTCTTTCTTTCTTTCTTTCTTTTCTTTCTTGTGGAATGGAGGAGAGAAGAGATAGCTGTTGCAAGATCTGTGGGAACCAGTGATGGGAAAGTAATGTGAAGCCAAGAATCATGGAGAAGATCCAGATGCTTGAAAGAAATTAAGTCAATCAAGAATAAGGCTGACTAGAGACCAAGTGGCTAGACAACATTTCTGAATATCAGTGACAAACAGTCACTGGCAGTCATTCTTGGGAAAATTATTTCCATCATATCATGAAGACTTGTTTGTGACTGAACCCAAAACCAACAATTAGCACACTGCTTGGACAGTAGTTTACAGGTGGCTGTTCAACTTGCAATTTTGAGCATGACTTAAAGAGGATCTGGAATTTATAGTATGGACAAAGAGATAAGTTCACAGTGCTGCTGCTTTAGAAGAATGCATAATATTGACATGCAGCTTTATCAGTTCGTCCTTATGAAGTTCCCCTCTTCTTTTACACAGCTATGGAATTTTGAAAACCAAACAATTAAAACAATGCCAAAAATAAATCTGGAATGCCACCTAAGGTGTTGATTTGATGGGAAAGATTACTTGGATTCCTCATAACATAATGAATGAGTAAATAGCTTCAGTCCTGGGATTGAAAAATATAATAATGTGTGAGCACCTAGATCTTGCAAAGTAGCTGGACCTGAGTAAATTCAAATGCAATTAAAGAATAGTCACATGCCCTGCAACTTGTTAAATGTGGTCCCCTTTCCGATCAGTTCATTCCATATTTAAATTATTTAGAGTCCCTTCTTTGGTTAAAGGAAGGAACATAATCCTGTGCTAAAGAGAATTGGAAAATAACTTGTTCAAACAATGGCAACAATCTTTCCGCCTTTGTTCGTTGTGTCTACGGTAATTGAACCTACTGCATTTTGGTGCTGACATTTAATCAATGCATGTAAATCACCTCAGAGGCTTATTATTCTTGTATTCATTAATCCAGTCATGCAGAATGGCACATAAGGTGGAGGGTTTTTTTCTTTTCTTTTTTGTAGCTGAGGTCAAAAAACTATTGCATGCAAAGACCACAATTCTTAAGGCCACGCTCTTTAGCAGCCTCAATCTAACAACACTCAAAATCATCATTAGAATTTTAATTAGAGTTGAATTTTCATTCTTGGTAGTACCACCTTGCAGCGAGATGGGTGGCAAGCAAAATAATAAATAAATAAATAAATAAATAAATAAATAAATAAATAAATAAATAAATAAATAAATAAATAAATAAATAAATAAATAAATAAATATCAGAGGTAGATAATTTTTGACCCTCTAAATCATGGGTGTCAAACTCACAATCTCATGTTGTCATCACGTGATGTATCACAATTCCCCCCCCCTTTGCTAAACTGGAGTGGATGTGGCCAGCGCATGACGGCCCCATCTGGCCCACAGGCCACGGGTTTGACACTCCTGCTTTAAATGCTGCTGGAACTCAAAAATGCCTAGTGGTAGCCTTTCACCTTTGACCTTAGTCAAGGAGAATACTTTCCTTTGAATTTTGAGTTAATCTTTAATAAATTTATTTATTTACTTACTTAAAAGATTTATATGGCCACCCACTGACTCTGAGCAGTTTACAAAGAATAAAAACCCAATATAAAACAATAAAAAACCCTCACCCTCATGTCAACAACACACAATCAAACAAGCTACTTGTTGGGCTCCATCCCACTGTGGTTGCCTAGGTCTGCTGGATATGATCATGCTTTTTGATGGGGTGGGATGGGAATAGTGCATCCATCTTTGCTCTACATGACCTTCAGTGGCTCAACCCCTGTAACCATTCCAGAAGTATACCATGGTCAATGGTATCAAAGGCCACTGAAGGTCATGTAGAGGAAGGATGGATGCACTATTCCCATCCCACCCCATCAAAAAGCATGATCATATCCAGGCTTGAGTCCTGACTAGTAAAGATCTAGATAATCAATTTCAGAGGTTACTGGTTTCATCCAACAACCTCTGGAGCTGCTATGCTACCGCCTTTTTAATAACCTTCCCCATAAAGGGAAGATTGGAGACAGATCATAAATTATCCAACAACAGGGTGAAATCCAGTGATGGCTTCTTAAGAAGAGGGCAGACCACAGTTCCTTAAAATGCTAGGGCACCACACCCTCCTGCAAGGAAGCATTAACCACTGCCAGAATCCACCCACATCCCAGAAAGCTTTCACAAGCCAAGAGGGACATGGATCTAAAACACAAGTATTTGCACTCATACGCCTTAGGATTCTGCCAACCTTTAAAATATGTTTGACAAAGATAGATCATTTGTTTTCCGATGGATATATCTAGCTTTACAAGATCCAATCTAGGTGAGTCACCAGGACCACAGGTTTAGTCTTCTGAGCTTTTGGACTTGTGCTGGAGCCCATCCTCAGGGAATGTCTCCTTACCAGAATGTTGTGAGAGAAAAGTTCCCTGAGGATGAGCTCCAGCATGAATCTGAAAGCTCAGAAAACTAAACCTCTGGTCTCTGTGACCGATCCAGATTGGATCCTATAACATATATTTGCCTTCGTTCATGACATCTAACTTTTCTCTCACATTTGTTCCCACTCCATCTCAAGAACTTCCCATTTGCACTTACTTCTCATTCATAAAACCTCAAACAAGTGAAGTCCGTTTTCTTCCCCACTCTCTATTCTTACTCATGGTTCCAAGGATTTGTCCCCTGATCTCATAAGAGGTGGTCAGTAGTTAGATGCATTATGTCAAACTCAATTTCTTTGAGGGCTGCATCAGGGTTGTGTTTGACCATGATGGGATGAGTGGGCATGGCTGGGGTGGGTGGGTGTGGCCTGCTCAACATCCTGCACCCCTCTGCCAGTGAAAATGGAGCCTGGGAGGGCTGTGCATGTCCTTCCCAAGCTCCATTTTCACTGGCAGAGGCACTGCGGGTTCACCCTTCGCTGTTTCCAGGGTGGCCCCGTGGGCCAGATGTAAGCATCCTGTGGGCTGGAGCCAGCCCGTGGGCCTTGAGTTTGACACCCCTGCATTATATGATTCCAACTTCACCCCTTTGTTTCTACTTCTTGATCTAGGAGAGTTCCCTTAAACCAGACAGCTCCCCTTCCATTGCTGAAGAGAGGGCAAAGTTACAACAAGTTTATCTTAGTTATTGTGATCCCCAGCTATAAAATTCTGACAGATTGCTTGGATGCCTTTTGATGTTTTAATTGAATGAGTTGAAGAGGCATGTGAGGGCCTTTGGGTCAAAATTCACAGTAGGGAATCTCTCTTTTTCATCCTTAGTCTATGAAGTGCCATCTAGTGATGAAGCTACATAAATAAATGTATGGCTAACGAAGACTATAAGTATAAATACATGGTTAATGAAGAGTTGCGAGTAGTCTGTTTTCTAAATCAGACCTTTTCATATCTGAATTCCATTTGGAAACAAGCAGAATGTTAGCAAATTAAATGCTACATTTCTCTTTTCCTATTCATGCTAAGCACTTGCCTGTCTCCCATTTAAATGTAAAAAGCACACAAGTGACTTAACAGAATAATCAAAGCACATTTCTTATGTATGTCTGTGTGAACCATTCCAGCCTTTAAATAGAGAAAACGTTCAAATAAAGTGACCTGGATAATAACTTTGTCCCTGCTGAATGGTATCCAGCTACCTGTCTCCCTGTAGACATCTTCAGTCCGGTTTTCCCAGTTATCAGCATTGGAAGCAGATGAAGGGGTTGATTGAATGTTAATGTGCCTTAGAGGCATTCTCCTGGTGACCTTCATTTCTAGGGGGTCAGATTACTTTCCTGCCCTGGAGGCACTGCATTATTGATTCATCTGCCTCTAAACAGATGCACCAGGAGATATCAGCTTCCCATTATCAGGCCTTGGAAGCAGAGAGATATTTAATGTACTTGGGGGGTACTAAGCTATGGAAGTTGACCAGTTTCCAAGCACCAAGAACAGATGAGTCTCTCTGGAAACAAACAAACAAACAAAAATGTAGCAATAACTACGTCTCCAAGGAAAACTCAAGGCAATTATCTAAGGTTAAAAAAAAAAACTCATTTCCCCAACACACCAGAAAGGTCTGCCTATAAACATGCCCAGTGAGATCCTTGACCTGTTTTGTTACAGGGCTGAAGCTGCCACCTCAATATGTTTCATTGAATTTCCACGGATATTTAAGTACACAAATATAAAATCAATCTAAGTTAATTGTATAAACTACAAAGTGTAGTAGGGTGAAAAAAGTGAAAGAGTGAAAGAAAAGTATTGTTTCTCCCCAGTTATAAAATAATTATTAGGTCTACATGGTGTATTCCACATGAGAACTTGTAGGAAATTTATAAAGAAATTCATGACCCAGAACTAATCAGGTTGCACCAGTTGGCCTAATTTTGGTCTAACCTTACAAAAGGTAAACAAAACAAAACTAAAACCCAAGCATCATATGATAAATATATCATAATCAGAAATTATTGAATGCATTGGACAGAGCACTTAACATTTATTTTTGCTCCTTCATTCCCCTGCAATATCTTTCAGACTCTAAATGGATAGAATTAATTAAAAAAATACATTTTAACTGACTAAAATAGTCTTTGAACAGTCTTCCCTAAACTTATACCCCAAAATAGTGAGTGCTATCTGCCTGCCAGGCCAACTAACAGCCCACAGTGATTGAAGAAACAATCATTCAGATATCCCAAAGATGCTTTTTTCAAGAGGCAACTGGATTTTTTTTGTTTTTCCTTGAAGACATCTTGCTTTTTTGAAAAGCAAATCAAGTCCAGTTGCCTCTTGAAAAAAAGCACCTTTAGACAACTATGACATGGATGACTGAAAATCTCCATAAACAATTATTCAGATGGCAAATCACATTTACATACTATAAAAAACAAAATTAAATGAATCAAACCTAAAAAAACCCTCACTTTTTTGTTTATTCTGTAGATTGGACCAAGAAGCCTGTGTAAAGTACCTCGAGAGTTATAGAATAAGGAGAGTTTTATTTATATTCTGCTACTTTTTCAGACTTTGTCAGGACCACCAAGAACAGCAATGGTGATCTGAAGATGACTACATTTCATGGAGTTGATGACCACAGTGAAAAGAGGAGCCGTAAATGGATCAGCTCCTTGGAAATCCTTTGAGGATCGAGGAGAAAGCTTTTTCACAATTTGTTCTAGGGTTGAACTTCATATATGGCTCCTTTCATCATGAATATGGGACATTAAAAGAGCATCCAAATATGCAATAGGATGTGAGTTTCCTTTTCTGGGAAGCTTTTATAAATCCTCTGGGTCTTGCAGAAAATGAGCAACCAAATATTTTTAAGATGGTTTTATTTAGATTTCTGTTTGGACATAACGGAACAATAAGATTTTGAAAATATTATATTGTTACGGGCTTGATTTCAACTTTGAATTAGAAACAAAGGACTATTTTGGGTATGGAATATCCTTGACCTGAGGATTCAAAAGTTTTGGAAAATAAAATACTGTTCCAGAGAAGAAGGGCATTTAAGCAGCTTTTGACAATAAAATGTTGCATTCTAAATAAGGAAGGACATTAATTTCACTCCTCTATAGTCAGCTACCCAGTCTACACTTTGTGGCTGCCACTGCTATCATATATCTTCCTGTTTTCAACACTTTCCCTGATAACCTGCATCTCTAGATATATAATCTTTTCACATGTATTAACAGAGTCTGAAGGAGCACTGGTTATCCTATTGTTGGGATGATCTCACTATTTTCCAAAAAATATGGGTGGAAAAGAAACTTCTGAGATATTATGGAGAAGAGTTGTTGTCATAAATGCTGAAACTGGAGATATTCCCGATGCAGTATGGCCACATAAAATTATGACTACCTCATCCAAACAGGTCAGCTAAGTATATTTTCATTAATGCAAAAAGAGGCATTTTTTCTGCAGAAGAGAGAGGAGGATTGTGCTCACTGATTCCTCTCCAATATTTATATTTCTAGAGTCCCTATTCCCAACATCTGTGTGACAAAAGATGCACCTATGTCTGTACAACTGAATGGAAATATATTCTTTGTGTTTGATTTTATATACATATGCCCTCGTCACAGTAATGGGATTTAAAAAAAATATTACCAGTTCTGTGGGTGTGGCTTGGTGAGCATGACATGGCTTGGTGGGCGTGGCTTGGTGGGCATGGCAGTGGAAGGATACTGTAAAATCTCCATTCCCTCCCCACACCAGGGGAAGGATGCTGCAAAATCCCCATTTCCTCCCAATCAGCTGGGACTCGGAAGGCAGAGAATAGATGGGAGCGGGGCCAGTCAGAGGTGGTATTTACCGGTTCTCCAAACTACTCAAAATTTCTGCTACTGGTTCTCCAGAACTGGTCAGAACCTGCTGAATACCACATCTGCCTCTTCACCCATACAGCAAGTATATGAAAATCGGAAGAACATTCAATAAATGTAATTCTCCTTGTTCTCCATGTGTTCAATATGTAGGTGGGAAGGAATGTCCTCATAAGGTTAATACTTTGCAAATGTTCTTCTTTCAATAAAGAAAATTAAGCCTTTTTTCCCCAACATGAGATATGAAACTCTAACTGATGAGATGTGTCATCTCTCTGGTATGCTGCTACAAACAATAAACTAAGAGATTCAGAGAAATAGTTATGCTTAATAGGTACAACACTGGATATGATTAAACAGAGGCAAGTTCAGAGGGTTTGTGCTGTGGTAGTATGGTGAAATTGTTTCTCCAAAAACATTGAATCGGTAGAGCAGAATGATCAAACTCTAACTCGCAGCATGGGGATTGCTAGGTGTTGAAGTGTATCCATCTTCAAGTAGCCAAGATGAGAAACAATGCTGTAGACTAATCAACTGAGTGCCTTTGGGGGCCATGAACTATTTGCATTATAGATTCAAGAGTCATAAGAACATAATAATTTTAGCTGGATCAGGCACCTACTTTATCTACTCTAGCAGTCTGTTTGGGCAGAAGTCAACCAAATGCTTAAGAAAGTCCACTAGTCTTTCAGCAGATAGCCTTCAGAGGCAGCCACACTGCCATCAAGATTTAGCCGTGGATCTCCAGGTTTTTGGTTAAATGGTAGACCTTGAGCCTAGCTGAACAGATTAACAATGTTGGAAGGGACCTTGCAGGTCATCCAACTGCCTGCCCAAGCAGGAGACCCTACATCTGCCTCTACCTAGGATTGAACTCACAACCTCCTGATTGTGATGCAAGAGCTCCACCTCTAGGCCACAGTGCTGGGACATTTTGGATTGCACTCTGCTGGAAAAGAACCTGAAGGACTTATTTGTATTGGGTCACTAAGAAATCATCTGCATTTGAAAGGATTAAGGAAGTCCTTAATTTATCCTGCTGTGATTTCAGAGAAATTGGTAAGAGAAAAATTGAGGACATGTCTTTAAAACTCTAGTTATTAAAGTAAATTATGCTTGCAACATAAATTTAATTATTAATAGCATCATATTATTTATTTGTTTATTCATTTATTACAATTTTTTGTGAGGAACATGTGAGTTTTCCTCTCATTTTCTCCCAGTTAAAACCTTATGAAATATCTTGGGTTGGAGAGGAAACAATTGCCCTAAGTGAAGCCAGCAAATTGTGTGGTCAAGCAGAATCTAAAATTGAGCCTCATTAAATTAGGTTCAATATGCTAATCACTTCACTACTGGTTCCTATCACATTTTCATCTTAGCCTAAGTTCCAAAAATCCAAACAAGGAAACAAATGCATTACAAATAATTCAACTAACACAAGCCTTTTTCCAATGGATGCAATGAATTTTCATATTCAAACCCCAAATGTTCATATCCCAAATGAAATTTGTGATATAAACATAATATGGAAATACAGTAAACTGATATGGAAATATGAATTCCAAGGTCTCTCTCACAGTTTTGGATATGGAAATATGAATTTCCATATCCTAGTGGACAATCACTTAAATATGAGCTTGCCTTGTGCAACAGCAGCAAAAAAAAAAAAAAGCCAAAAAGACCAATCCTAGGTTGCATTAACAGAGGGATAGAATCAAGATCACATGAAGTATTAGTACCACTTAATAAAGCCTTAATAAGACCACACTTAGAATACTGCATCCAGTTTTGGTCACCACATTACAAAAAAGATGTAGAGATGCTGGAAAAAGTGCAGAAAAGAGCAATAAAGATGATTGGGGGCTGGAGGCTAAAACATATGAAGAATTTTTGCAGGTATTGGGTTTGTCTAGACCAGGGGTAGGCAAAGTTGGCTCTTCTATAACTCGTGGACTTCAACTCCCAGAATTCCTGAGCTAGCATGATTGGCTCAGAAAGTCTGGGAGTTGAAGTCCACGAGTCATAGAAGAGCCAACTTTGCCTACCCCTGGTCTAGACTAGTGAAAAGAAGGACTAAGGGTGACATGATAGCAGTGTTACAATATTTAGGGGCTGCCACAAAGAAGAGAATCAAAAATGATTCTCCAAAGCACCAGAAAACAAGACAAGAAACAATGGATGAAAACTAATCAAAAAGAGAAACAACCTAGAACTAAGGGCAAATTTCCTACAGTGAGAACAATTAAACAGCCTTCAGAAATTGTGGTTGCTTTAAGAAGAGACTGGAAATGCAGTACCAATTCAGAGTTTGTCCATTCATATCTTTCCCTACCAAAATAGTTGCACAGAAAAGAAAGATTTCAAAACCACAAACCCTTGGAAAAAGCAGGCCTTCTTTAAATTTACAAGCTGTGTAGGTGTCTTAGAGGTTAAAGGCATTAAGTAGATTGGGGTGAAAGCCGATCATTTATAATCAGCTATAATCACATCCAATATGCAAAACCAGATAAAAATTGGACAGCGGTGGTTTAGAATTAAACAATCATTATCCACCTCCACCACCCAACATCCCTTAAATTATAACACTGTTCTGGCATCTGCGTGTTCCATTAGAAGGGAGATGTATCTGTTTGAGGAGGGGGAGGTCATTCATGAACAACAGGTACCCCCAGGACTCCCAGTTTGCCAAAATGCAGGCACTTTGAACCTTTCCTGCTGGCCAACTGCTGCTTTTCTCTTGGTGATTGACTTGTCAGAGAGTGATTGAGAAGACTGGCAAGTGAAAACTGCTTTACTTGTTTTATGTGTCTTGTTGTGAATGTTGGAATATGTACAGGGCTTCCCATTCGGGATGACTTTTGACACCATTGAATGGAGATGGATGAGCCTGTCATTCCCTAACTTTTATATGTGACCAGCCAAATGTCCATTCAATCCCATTCAGTTTCTTATTGGTTAACCGGACTGTTTTTCTTTTTACTTATGAACAAAAATACATATACAGATGTGTGTGCAATGTCCTGGCATTGATCCACGAGCAAATGGAAATATGTGAGAGCAGATTTGCATTTGTTTATTTGTCAAGCATATATGATTATAAGCAAAGTATAAACAGTAAAAACATGATAGAATATATATGTAATAGTACAAGCATGAATAAGAGTAAAAGAGGTAAGAATATATGTGAACATTTGGACAGGAACGGTAGGCATGATTGTGCGCTTATGCAAGCCCATTACTGACCTCTTAGGAATGGGGTGAGGTCGATGGTAGATAATCTGAGGTTGAAGTTTTGGGGGTTTGGGGATGAAACTACTGAGTCAGGTAAAGTGTTCCAGGCATTAACCACTCTGTTGTTGAAGTCCAATTTTTTGCAATCAAATTTGGAGCAGTTTACATTAAGTTTGTATCTATTGTGAGCTTGTGTATTATTGCGGTTGAAGCTGAAGTAGTCGTTAACAGGTAGGACATTGTGGCAGATAATTTTGTGAGCTACACTCACAAAATTAGCAATTTTGTAACAATTTTCCCAAGCAGATTAATTTTTGCAACCCCCTCCTCTGATATGTACCTTTCTTAAGCTTTCCCAAATGTTGTGTAAGCATTAATTCCTAAAATATGCCTTGGCCAGATGTATCTCTGGCCAAAAGGATTGAATCAGAAAATGTGAAGAAATTGCTTTTATCATTTATTAATATTATCATTTATTATTACTTTCTTTTTATGATCCTGTAATCCCTTTTTATTGGGGTGGGGTCAGGGTGACTGAATGGATTTGAGCATTTACTGGCTGGATGCCCTTCCTAATGCCTACCCAGAGTTTGCAGCAGATATTTTCTCTTTGCAGCCTGACAGAGAAACATTTGCTGCTGTCTAGGATTGAACTCTCAACCTTCCAAGTGGGAGGCAAGTATCTTTATCTCCAGACCACCATGCTGCTCAATTGATTATTACTATAACATATATTCATTCAGGAAGTGCAAGTAAAGTTCATATTAAAATGTTAATCACCATAATGTTTCATTTCATTTCATTTTGTTTCGTTTACTTTATTGTCATTTACCTCATACAACAAAATTAAATAACGCATTCTTCATTCTCAATTAGGGCCAGATTTTGGGGGGGTGTCCATATTTGCTCCATTCTCCTACACCACGGGTACCAAACTCTCCATGTCACGTTGTCATCATGTGACGTATACAACATTTTCCCCTTCACGGAGCTGGGGTGGGCGTGGGCTATGAGTGCCGCATCTGGCCCATAGGCCGCCAGATGTCCTACAGTGTCAAACCCATATTGGGTTTCAGTAGCCAACTAAAAATTAAGAAACAAAGCATTATCTATAAAGAAAAAGTACTCCTGGAAATGAAAGCAGTAAGCAGTCGAACCAATCAAATGCTCTGTTTTTCATGCATAGCCAATTAGTTCTGCCATTTGACAGAAACGCTCATTAGTTGTACGCTCCCAAAAGTCATGTTTCATTGGTTTGATTGTGTACCTCACGCATTCTTCCTTTAGAGTATCAGTTGCACTGAACTACAGTAACAACAGAGGTAAGCTGTCGCTACTGCTGGAAGATAAAACAAGTGGAATATTTGGAAGTTTGGGGTAAGCAAGTGGAACAGGATGATTGTCACGGTGTGATTATTGCCTGTTACATGTATATGCAGGGAGATGCATCCCTATTCAATATAATGGTTTATTCCTGAACACGTGATTGATATGTTCTTGTACGCATGTGTGCATTCCATTCTCCGCTCTACCCTTTTTGCTCTGCCTTCCATTGAGAGAAGATGCACATTTTTATATCGGAGATGTAAACAAATGAGGATTTATTGTTTTGTACCGAAATAAATATTTTTACTTAGATTTTTAAACTGCGGTTTCATTTCTAATGTCTGATGTCCGGGAAAAGATCAAACATCTCCTCTGTGAGATTAATTATCACCTCTGTCAATGATATTGGGAGGCAACTGGGTGAATTGGAAGTGGGAGAATTGCCAGCTGACAATTGATAAGCCATGGAGAAGATAGCACCAAAACCCCATAGTTGACACATCAAAAACATACGTTTGACAGATGGGCAAGTCGTGAGAGAATAACCACACGAGAGAATAAATAGCAATATTCCAATATCTAACGGGCTGTCACAAAGAAGAAGGGAGGGTCAACCTATTTTCCAAAGCACCTGAAGGCAGGACAAGAAGCAATGGATGGAAACTAATCAAGGAGAGAAGCAACTTAGAAACAAGGAGAGATTTCCTGACAATTAATCAGTGGAATGATTTGTGTCTAGAAGTTTAAAAACACTGGAGTTTTTAAAGAAGAGATTGGACAACCATTTGTCTGAAATGGTACAGAATTTCCTGCTTGGAGCAGGGGGTTAGACTAGGTCTTCCAAGATCCCTTCCAACTCTGTTATATTGCTAGCCATGGATTGTGATAACTGAAGTCCAGTGAAGATATCTGGATTTCAGCTTCTTCAAATCAAACAAAAGGATGCCATTGCTTACTGAGAAAAAAACAAAACCTGGATCCTTTGATGCAGTACTGCACATTTTTTTTGTTTTGTTTTCACATTTCCTTACCTGACAAATACTAAAGCTATTGCTTGAGGTGACTTGAGTGATTGATGTGGTTGCTTGTTGGATTTATGACCTGCCTTTCATACAGGAACTCAGAGTGGCATACACAGCATTTCTTCTTCTTATTTTTTCTTAGAACAAGCCTCTATGATAGGCTGAGTTGTGACGGAGTGATTGGCCCAAAGTTATGCAATGAACTGTCAGGGCTGAGCATGGACTAGAAATTGGGTTTCTCCAATACCTGCCCAAAACTCTAATCACTACATCACATTTGGGTCTTGTGGTGGAAAGTGTCAACATATGGGTTCTGATATTACAAACAAAGCCCTTGGTTCTTCAGAGTTAAATAACATCTTTTATAATTTGAGCTTAAGTTTTGGTGATTTCAATCCTTTTTTTTTTAGCAACAGTATGGAAGAGTTAATAGACTACGCATTCTCATGGCTACAGTTTTGTCACGTAGTAAATATTGTCAGTTGTATGTCTATGCAGGGTGATGCACCCATATCCTAATATTATGGTACATTCCAATACAGGCAGAACACGTGATATGAGTTGTACACATGTGTGCATTCCTAAACCACCATTATTCTCTTTGACTTGGCTCTTGACCGAGACGGTAGCATTTTCTTAGCAAAATGTAATTATTAATGATTTATTGTTTTTGTACCAAAATAAATATTTTTCTATTAGACTTTTAATCTCGGCTTTATTTCTAACTGTCTGAATTCCAAGAAAAGATCTAAATCGCCTCTATGAGATTTATTCTCACCCTTAACAAGTTTATTGGTGAAATTACTTCTGTGAATGACATCAAATATCTGATGATTCCTTGCTACCGGTATTTGCTTGCTTATTTTGACTTTGCTTTCTTATTCTGGGATTTTTTTTAAAAAAAATTGCCACTCAGTCTAGTTAATAATCTTGATATTTTCTGCTGGTCTCTCATCCAGATATTAAACAGCTGTGTCTCTGCTTAACTTTTCAAGATCAACCAAAGTCAGCCAGATGCTCTTTCTTAGCTGGTTTAATTATATTAAAATGGCAGTGTGACCAAATTAGACCATCAGACTAGTTCATTCATTTATATCCTACAACTCCTTTATTCTCTATTGTTCTTGCAACAATTAGATATTTCCTTTCACCTGCTCCACTCATTTCTTCCTTCTGCAAACATGTGAGGTAGCAAGGTTGATTGAGGGGGTGACTGTGGACCTCCTGACTGAACAGCTATTTGTACCAGGGGTGAAATTCAGCAGGTTCTGACAGGTTCTGGAGAACCTGTAGGGGAAATTTTGTGTAGTTCAGAGAACCGGCAAATACCACCTCTGGCTGGCCCCAGAGTGGGGTGGGAATGGGGATTTTGCAGTCTCCTTCCCCCAGGAGTGGGGAGGGAATGGGGATTTTGCAGTATCCTTCCCATGCCACACCTACCAAGCCAAGCCCACAGAACCGGTAGGGAAAATTTTTGAGTTTCACCCCTGATTTGAACCCCGGGTGTTTAATTTCAAAAGCTGAGCCTTTGGTTGCTCTACCACTTAAAGGAAAGCAGATAATGAAATATTCAGCAGAGAATGTAGAGGACTGGACAAAACTAATTCTCCAGCTCTTTTGAGAATGACTCTGCCTTTACCTGCCACGTTGAATGAGTTACTTTGAGAAGCAAACATGAATGATATGCCAGCATTGTATCCAGTGTCTCTAGCACAAATTCTTCAAAGAGTAAATTGGTAATAACTTACCTTCTTCCCAAATCCATTCAGAATATTTATCCTGCCTCAGACTCAATTTCCAAAGAGCTCTGCCTGGCAAAACTACCTTGGCAGGTTTACCTCATCCCCAAGACTATCCAGATGGCCTGCATTTTTTTTGAAATCACAAGTTGGCAATGATTTATCTCATGCACAACCTTTGGTGCACATAGAGGGTATTTCTATATCCATCGTGGAATGTGAGAAGCCAGTAATTGGGATGAAAAGGTAACGTTTTGCATGGAATAATTATGGGGAGAAATTATGTTCAATAATGGATCTGGCACTAAACCAGATCCCTTGCAGTCTGCATTGGATCTCTATTTTCTCCCTACAGGCCTGGAAGCAATTTGTGAATAAAATACGTGGTAAGATGATTGATCATTCTTTGCATCTCATCCCTTTTGAGTTGCTCACCTAAGTTTGTGGTCTCCCAAGAACACCTCCAATTCCCCATATTCCCTAACTGCTCAGAGTTCAGCTATGGCTGTGATTTCTAAAGTGGATGCTATTTTGAGCATCAGCGCAAGTTGAGAGCTATTTTGTGGCTTTTAAACTGAGCTGTTTTACAATCTGTACTGGTATAAACAGACATTAATTTTAGCTGCAGGACAAGGGCAGCACTTGTAACTGTAATTAATAATTGCGTGCTGCAGAGAACATATCAGATATGCGAATGCAACAGGTATTTAGAAAGTACTTATTTTTTGCCTAAGGAAAGATGTGAATTGAAGAATGATACAGCCAAGTCATTAGGATCATAAGTGGATAGTTCTTAGGAAAATGTATTCTTTACAGTACTATATTAAAATTTGTGGAAAAAAATGTGGTGTAAAAATAGTTCCTGAATTTCAGGAAAGTTTCCCCTCCACATTTAAAAAAAAACTTTTGTTGATTTTTAAATAGAACTTATGAAAATGATTGTCCTTTTGTTGCAACTACTCTTTCTTTAACTTAATTTTTGTTGGCTTTTGTATGTATGTATGCATGTATGTTTATTTATTTATTTCATCATGCATGTATTACATAACAGATATTAAAACAGAATTATGAATACATGAAATGGATACAAATAAAATGTAAAATTAGGACAGGGACGGTAGTCAGGCTGGTGCACTTATGCACGCCCCTTAAAGACCTCTTAGGAATGGGGTGAAGTCAACAGTAGACAGCTTAAGGTTAAAGTTTTGAGGGTTTGGGGAAGAAACCACAGAGTCAGGTAGTGCATTCCAGGCATTGACAACTCTGTTACTGAAGTCGTATTTTCTACAATCGAGTTTGGAGCGGTTTACCATAAGTTTGTATCTATTGTGTGCTCATGTATTGTTGTGGTTGAAGCTGAGGTATTCATTGACAGGTAGGACATTGTAGTGGATAATTTTATGTACTATGCTTAGGTCGGATCGAAGACGGTGAAGTTCTAAGTTGTCTAGGCTCAAAATTTTAAGTCTGGTGGCATAAGGTATGCTGTTGCAAGCAGAGGAGTGGAGGACTCCTTGTGAAATATCTCTGGACTCGTTCAACTGTATTAATGTCCGATATGCAGTGCAGGTTCCAGACAGATGAGCTGTATTCAAGAATCGGTCTAGCAAAAGTTTTGTATGCCCTAGTTTGCAGTTCAATATTACCGGAGAAGAAGCTATGTAAGATTAGGTTAACAACTCTTAATGCCTTTTTTGCAATGCTGTTATAGTGGGCTCTGGCACTTAGGTCATTTGAGATGAGTACTCCAAGGTACTTGACAGAGTGAGGGTCATCTACAAGGTCGTATCCGCCCAGCTTATATTTTGTGTTCTGTTTTTTTTTTTTTTTGCGAGTGTGTAAGACAGAGCATTTGTTGGTTGAGATTTGGAGTTGCCAATTGTTTGACCATTCTGACAGATAGTCAAGGTCTTTTTGTAGGGTAGCAGCATTGTCAGTGGCGTTGAATAGTTTTACATCATCAGCGAAGAGAAGGCAGTTGCTTATAATATGATCGCAAAGGTCATTTACATAAAGCAGTGGTTCCCAAAGTGGGCAGTACCGCCCCCTGGGGGGCAGTGGGATGACTTAGGAGGCCGCCAAGAGACAAGGGGGGCAGCAGGGGGGTGCTAAGAGGCCACATGGAAGGCAGGAAAGCATGTTGGGGCAGCGGGGAAGGGAGGTAGCAGCCTACTCCCTTCCCCACAGCTCTGCCATGCTTGGCGGCCTTCCACGTGGCCTTCATGGTGGTCCCCCATGCCCACTTGCCTTCTGAAGTCGGTGTCCAGCCTGGCCTGGCCAGTGGGGGGGGGCTTGGTGGAAATGCAGGCACTGAGATGGGCGGAGGAAGGGCAAGCGGATGTCTCGGGGCTGCTGCACATGCACCCACCATGTTTCTGCAAAGGCAGAGCCTCTCCCTTGCAGGGCAATCCAAAGAAGGGAGTGGGATGCTGCAGAAAAGGCCATCTTCCACCCGTGCTGGCTCTGAGGTGCATGAAGCTCTGAAGCAGCCCACTGGCTTCTCACCCGGCCATCTGCCTGCTCTGTTTGCGGATCAACCTGGCCATCCGCTGGCACCACTCTGGGAACTTGGCCCACGGTACTGGGTTGGAAGCCAGTGGGCTGCTTCGGAGCCCCAAGTCCCGCAGAGCTGGCATGGAAGGCATGGGTGGAAGGCGGCCTTTTCTTCAGCATCCCCCTCCCCTCTTCAGATTGCCCTGCAGGGCTCTGCCTTTGCAGAAAAAGGGCAGGCGGTTTGTACGGAGGATTGCTGGGGGGGATGTGTGGCCCTCCGGGATGGAGAGTGAGGCAAGAGAAGGCACAATAAGCTGTTCTGCCCCACTCAACCACACTTCTTCCAGCCATCTGGCCCACAGTGCCATGAACAAGACAATCGGACATGCCTCCCCGCCCGGCCTTCCTCGCTGGGCGCTGCTGCACTGGCAGCTCCGCCCTGCCCAGCTCCACCCACTGCCACTTCCTGCAAACTTCCTGGGAGACTGCCGGAGTGAGGGGTGGGCGGGAGTACATGGGCCCAGCTGGTGGTTGGCTTACCTTCCTGGCGAGGCTCGGAGACCTTTTTTCCTGCCCCCCAAGGCCCCCACCAGCCCAGAGACTCCATGTCGGTACATGACATGGGATGCGCCGCTGCTGGGCCGGAGTGTTGTTGCTGCCGCCACTGCCCCTCTCGCCTTACCAGCTTCGGCTCCGGGACCTATGCAGGCTGAGAAGCATTGGGGTGTGCACCTATGGAGCTCCGCTGGCTTCAGGGGTCCGATAGAAGACACGAAGAAAGAAAAGAAAGAAAGAAAGAAAGATGGAAGGAAGGAAGGAAGGTAGAAAGAAAGATGGTAGGAAGGGAGGGAGGCAGGGAGGGAGGGAGAGGGAGGGAGGGAAGAAGAAAAAGAAAGAAGAAAGAAAGAAAGAAAGAAAGAAAGAAAGAAAGAAAGAAAGAAAGAAAGAAAGAAAGAAAGAAAGAAAGAAAGAAAGAAAGAAAGAAAGAAAGATATAGATGGTAGGTAGGAATGAAGGCAGAAAGAAAGAAGGAAGGAAGGAAGGAAGGAAGGAAGGAAGGAAGGAAGGAAGGAAGACAAAAAAGAAAGGAAGATGGTAGAAGGAAGGAAGGCAGAAAGAAAGAAAAAGAAAGAAAGATGATAGGAAGGAAGGAAGAAGAAGAAAAAAGAAAGAAAGAGAGAGAGAGAGAGAGAGAAAGAAAGAAAGAAAGAAAGAAAGAAAGAAAGAAAGAAAGAAGAAAGAGGGAGGGAAGGAGGGAGGGAGGGAGGGAGAAAGGAATGAAGACAAAGAAAGAAAAATGGTAGGTACGAAGGAAGGAAGGAAGGAAGGAAGGAAGGAAGGAAGGAAGACAGAGAGAAAGAAAGAAAATGAAAGAAAAAAAGATGGTAGGAAGGAAGGAAGGAAGAAAAAGAAAGAAAGAAAGAAAGAAAGAAAGAAAGAAAGAAAGAAAGAAAGAAAGAAAGAAAGAAAGAAAGAAAGAAAGAAAGAAAGAAAGAAAGAAAGACTTATGACCACAATTGAGTCCAAAATTTTGGTTGCTGAGCAACAGCATTGTTAAGTGAGTTTCACCACATTTTACAAGTTGGCCTCGCCCACCCAGTCACCTGACCACCAAGTCACACCCACCTGGAGGGAGTGGGGGCACTGAGGATGAGTTTGTAGCCAAGGGGGCGGTGGACTGAAAAAGTTTGGGAACCACTGATGTAAAGTATAAAGAGTGTGGGTCCTAAAACCCTTCCTTGGGGACACCGCTGTTAACAGGTGCAGGGTTTGATAGGGCGCTCCCTATTTTGACTACTTGTTGCATGTTTGATAGGAATGCAGCTATCCACTTATGCAGGGATCCGGAAATGCCATAAGATTTTAATTTTAGAAGTAGTTTGTCGTGTACTACTGAATCAAACGCTTTACAGAAATCTATATACAGCGTCTATTGCTGTACCCTGGTCGAGCTGTGAAGTCCATATGTTTTTATAGTGTAAGAGTTGCAGGTTGCAGGACAATTTTTTTCTGAAGCCAAACTGCTTGTTAGAGAGTAGGTTGTTTGTCTCTAAGTAGAGGGTAATGGATTGGTTTATGACTGATTCCATGACTTTGCATGTGATGCAACTTAATGAGATTGGTCTGTAATTTTCAACTAGGCTGGGGTCACCCTTTTTGAAGATAGGGATGACTGTGGCTAGTGACCATAAGTTAGGCAAGGAGTTGGTTCTGAAATATATTTCATAAATTATGCTAAGAGGTTCTGCTATGGTGGTTGAGAGCTTTTTAAACAAGTAGGCACATAATCTATCAGGGCCATTAATTATCCCATGAAATCTGGTTATTTTCCAATTCCCTTTGATTTGGAGCTGTTTGTGATCATCAGATTGCTTTGTTATTAATGAAACATGTTTTCACTAATGAATGTATTAGAGGCAAGATGGATATAGAAAAGGTATTTTGTTTTTCCAAGAGCTGAGAATGGATGTATTGCAAAAACTGTTTATGCAAAACTGTTTATTTCTGATCTAGGTCCCTTCCTGTAGAACAGATGGAAGCTGTTACCATGTGGTTTGCAGGTTATGTATGAAATGGACATGAATTAAGAAGACTGGATTTAGAAAACTCAATCTACCACCTCTATATGATCACCGTACTAGAATAGGACTCCAGTGATGCATGTTGGCACTGAACTAAAAAAAATATTATCTTTGTCAAATCAGAAAAAACAATGCTTAGGGAGCAAATTTGGTTTGGATAGTCAGTCAGTGTGCTAACTTATTTGAATACATTCTCAAACCATTCTTTAGTATAGATTTACCCCCATTGTGAATGAGTGAAAAGAGTAACAATGGTGGTAACTGCCACACTGTTTGATGCTGACAGACAAATAGCTGGAGAAACGTACATAATTGTGATAATTGGTGTTGAACTAGAACATCTTGTCTTCTCTCCCATACATTCTGCAAATGCCAGCAATAGCTCTCATGTCTTTATTATTTTCCATTGATGAGTCCTATTTCTTTTGATCTGTTATGCAGTATTTTAATGAGGTTTAGTTGAAAAATTACATATGAATAAAAATTCAATAAATGCATCTGTGGTTGGAGGCAAGATGGCGAGTGTGAAACTTGTTCCAAATAGTCAGATCTCAAGTGAAGCATGAAGTTTGGTGTCCAACAGTTCACTGATATTCTGAATGGATGTAGTAACACTCCAACTTCAAAATAAATAAAAAAAATTCTAATTAATTTAAATAAAGCAGGGAGCTGAAAACATTTTACTACCTATTTGTCACCCATGGAATGCAGGTAGCCTTAAACTTACAACCATTCATTTAGTGACTGTTCGAAGTGGCAACAGTACTGAAAAAGGGACTTCTGCTCATGTTTTTCACACTTATGACCATTGCAGCATCCCCAAGATCATGTAATCAAAATTCAGACACTTGCCAAGTAACATAAATTGAACCACAGTGGCGCAGTAGTTAGAGTGCAGTACTGCAGGCTACTTCTGCTGCCTGCTGGCTGCCTGCAATTTGGCAGTTCGAATCTCACCAGGTTGATTCAACCTTCCATCCTTCCGAGGTGGGTAAAATGAGGACCCAAATTATTGGGGGCAATATGCTGACTGTGTAAACAGCTTAGAGAGGGCTGTAAAGCACTGTAAAGTGGTATATATAAGTCTAAGTGCTATTGCTATTTATGCAGTGATGGGTTCTAAATCCCATCGCTACTGGTTCACACACGTGTTCAAGTACGATGCTTCTGCGCATGCGCAGAAGCATCCGGGGTGGGTGGGTGGAGCCTCCCACCACTGCCACTACCGGTTTGTAGAACTGGACCAGACAGGTAGCACTGCTGTATTTATGATAAGCTGCTCTGTGTTGGCATCATCTGATCAGCATTTGTAATCTTCCCAGCCAGCTTCCAACAAGCAAAGTCAATGGGGGAAGCAGGGGTGGGTTCTACTTACCTTCCCCACCAGTTTGCATCATGATGGAAGTGCACATTTTGCTCTCGCGCCCACGTCACTTCCCAGAAATGACCTCTGCGCATGCGCAGTACTAAAAAAAGGGTTCTGCACATGTGCAGAAGCAAAAAAAAAGATGGCAGCACCGAGAGAACCGGCTCGGGGGCGTGGCAGGCCTTGGTCGCTGCTGGTTCCAACCACCCAGGCCGCCAAGTTACTAACGGTTCTATAGAACTGGTCCGAACCGGTAGGAACTCAACTCTGGGAGGAAGTCAGATTTGCTTAATGATCACATGAGTCACTTAACAAATGCAGTGATCTGCTTGACAACTATGGCAAAAAGGGTCATAAAATGAGGCATAGCTCACTTAACAATTGCCTTGCTCAACAACAGAAATTTTGAGCCCAGTTGTGATAGTAAGTCAAGGACTACCAGTAAGAGAGAATGAGAGGTTTTTTTAAAAAAAAAAAACCTCTTTTCAACTGTATGTGAAAGGTAAATAAGATTTTGTTCTTCTTTAAAAATGACCCAGTAGTATTTTTATTGACATACAATATCATTATAATAACTCATAGAGGAAAATATGAAGGAAATCTGACTTGTCTAGTGTGGTAAAGCAAAATATTTTACTGGAAAATTTATGATATCGAACTTCTGTAAGTTTGGAAATGATTCTGCGATTCTGCAATCCTACTGTTATCACAAAATCCAGATCCTGAATCCAAATTTTTGTGTTAAAATTTTGCTCCAAGTTTGATTTGAAAAGGAGAAAGTATTATCCCCCCCCTTTTTTTAGAGCAAGGGAATCAGATTGCTTCAATCCAGGGATTACTGATTAAAAATAGATTGAGTAGCCTATTTTTATATTATGTAAGATGGGATTTTGTACCTGCTAATAGATTTGTTTTAATTGAAACTCACTTAAAATAATTCACATTATTAACAAAAAGATAGCAAATCCAGAGTTGCCTTCAACAAAATAGAAGTTGGGTATCTCTGTGACAAATTCTGTATTTCCTCTCTTAAACTTGATGAAGGATTACAAACGGAGGGCTAGAAGCATAGTTTGACTTAGTAATTTCTAAATAGATAATTTGAAGACATAATTGTTCTTGGGGTTAAAATATGTTACATATAAGCTGTAGAATTAAATTAATTTCTCATCTATTTTTTAATTCAAAGCTTGAAGTCAAAATGGTAGGGTTATATAATACTTTCTCCTTCCCCTCTTTCCATTCTTGGGGAAATAAGGAAAACATCAAATATACATTGCTTTGGTGGGGGGGGGGTGGCAGCTGTCCCTTTAAATCATAAGCCTGCTTTCCATGCCCAGAGAGAGTCATCTGACACCTTGTCACCAATCAAGGGAAAGGAGAAGGTTTTGTCAGGTTTGGGCGGGAAGAGTTTTGGCGGCTTTTATGAAGGAGTTTCCCTAGGCTCCTGGAGTGAGAGGGGCCTCAGACAAAGTAGAGGCTATGCTCCTTAGTTGTAGTTAAAACTGTATCGGGTTTTTCTTATTTCTTTTATTTAATGTCTTTTTAAGTGTGTGTTGTGCCTGTGGAAACTTTTCTTTAGCTACCTTTCATGAAGATGATTTTTGTTTAAATCAGAGGTTTCCAAACTTGGCAACTTGAAGACTTGTGGACTTCAACTCCCAGAATTCCTCAACCAGCCATGTTGGCTGGGGAATTCTGGGAGTTGAAGTCTACAAGTCTTAAAGTTGTCAAGTGTGGAGATCCCAGGTTTAAATCATGGAATTAATCAGTGACTTTCTGCACACACACCCTCCATTTGGCTCAAACGATGAACTTCCCCAGTCTTTATTTTTATTTTTATTTTTGTGTTTACACATGCCCAGAAAAGGATGAGAATTTCCCCTGTCAATGTTTTCCTGGTTCCCGAGAAGGCTGGTGGGGATATTATAACTTAAGGGGGCAGGAAACTAGATTATAACCTGAGGGGGCAGGAAATGGCCTAATTTTCCCATCGCTGCTCTCTTGTAGTTGGGGAGATTACCTCAGAATCAAAGGTTGGTTTATCTCTGAAATTCTCTTTTTCTGTGACACTGACTTACACATTAAAAACTGCATTGGGAAAGAGTATAAAATTATATTTATGAAGGAGAGCTGTGCACAAAACCTCTGGGGTTTACTCTAAATTTGAACTATGCAGGCATTTTATTTTTTATTTTTTAAAAAGGTTTAAGGTCTAGAATCAAGATACTGCCTTAAGAACTGCCCCTCCCCAATACTTAGATTTATACTGTTGTTTTTGTAAGCTGCCATTTTTCAAATTGGGTGGCCATATACATTTTTAAATTATATGTATTTTTAAATCTGCTGTATTTCTGAGTCTGCAGCCCTCTATCTGGGAAGAAAAACCCCTGAATTCCTTGAGGTTTCTAACATACCGGTTTCCCTTCCTTCCTTTGTAAATGTTGCAAAAGCTGACCACAGTGTGAGGCTGTTACAAAAGTTCTTTTTCCATTACGGAGGATTCATAGAGCTTTCGATTTTATACCAGGGAAATATCAAAGCGTGCCATACAAATTGCACTTGATATATGTACTCTGTCACAGTGTAAACTGCTAAAGCAATGAGGCCATCATGATTCATGTGGAGAATATGCTTGAGTTACCCTCTGCAGAGAAAGGGGCTGGGGTGAGAGGAAGATCACAGTTAGGTCTACAGCTGACTGAACACAGCAGGAGCTTGTATTCCATGAGTCATGTGGGCCATATCGAGGTAAAATGATACAAAGGGCCCTAATATGCTGACCTTCAAGCAGGAAGCAGAAATGGATGTAAACAAAAACTGAGGAAGTCTATGTAGTCAATGAATATGTATGCATTATATATCCCTTGACAAAGTATGGTGTGGTGAAAATATGCCCCAATAAGGCACAAGGACCAATTCATGTATGCATATAAGCTGCAGTCTAGTTATTGACCCACATGTGGGAATAAGCTCTTAAAGAAAAAATGCGAGAAAAATTAAGTATTTCACATTAACTGTCCTCACAGCATAAGCGTTTATTATGTGCATACATTGATCAATTAATCTGTTGTTTGAGCACATACATTGTTAGTCATGTTAGAGCACAAAGCATTCAGTTGCAAGCTATCACTGTCATTTCCATCAATGGGTATGATGGATCAATTTCCCTTTGCATACATAGACCAATTTCTCTAAATAAAAAACACATCCAGATAAAAAAAATCAATATGAATATTTGCACAAGTACGTCTTGTGCACCAATTGCGACCCTACTTGGAGAAGGAAGCACTTCTCACAGTCACTCATGCCCTTATCACCTCACGGCTGGATTACTGCAACGCGCTCTACATGGGGCTACCCTTGAGGAGTGTCCGGCGACTGCAATTGGTGCAAAATGCAGCTGCGTGAGCTGTGGTGGGTGTACCCAGATGCACCCATGTAACACCGATCCTCCACCAGCTGCATTGGCTGCCCATTAGTCTCCGGATCCAATTTAAGGTGTTGGTCGTTACCTTTAAAGCCCTACATGGCTCAGGGCCAGGTTACCTTCGGGACCGCATCCTGCCGCATACCTCCCTACGACCGGTTGGTCCCACAGAGTTGGTCTCCTCCAGGTCCCATCGACCAAACAATGCCGGTTGGCGGGGCCGAGGGGGAGAGCCTTCTCTGTGGGAGCCCCCTCCCTTTGGAACCAACTCCCTCCAGAGATCAGAATTATCCCCACCCTGCTGGCCTTCTGTAAAGCAATAAAAACTTGGCTCTTCCGGCAGGCGGGGTATGAGTGAAAGTTCTTTTAAAAATATTGATAGTATTTTAACATGGTTTTTTTTAAATTGCTTTTATTGATTATATGTTTCTATACCTGTTGTTAGCCGCCCAGAGTCCTCCAGGAGTTCGGCGGCATAGAAATTTTAATAAATAAATAAATAAATAAATAATCAAAGGAGTGTCTTGCTAGATCAGATCCTGGCTCATTCAGTTCAGCAGTTTGTTCTCCCAGTGGCCAAGCAACTACCCAAGGAAGCTTCAGTCTCCCAGCAGAGGGCCTTCAGAAGCATTACTGCTGCTATCATAACTAATAACCATTGATTCCTCATGATTTCCAATAATTGATCTACACCTCATGGTAGCAATTTTCAAAGTTTAATGATTAAATTCCTGGAGGGATCACCTGGAACATAATTCAACCTACATGTTGATTAGATTAGTCAGAGTTCTTTGAAATCTACTATAACAGGGGTGTCAAGCTCAAGGCCCGGGGTCCAGATCCGGCCCGCAGGGTGCTTAGATCTTGCCTGTGGGGCCAGTCTGGAAACAGCAAAGGACCAGCCTGCGGTGCCTCTGCCAGTGAAAACGGAGCTCGGGAGTGCCTCCAGAGCTCCATTTTCAGTGTCAGAGGATTGCAGGAGGCCGCCACTGCCGAAAACGGAGCTCAGGAGCCCATTTTTGCTGGCAGAGCACTCGGGCCACCACAGGGCCACCCGACATGAGTGATGTCGAGCTGGCCATGCCCACCCCGGCCCCCCAAGGTCCTGATGTGGCCCTCAATGAAATTGAGTTTGACACCCCTGTACTATAAGCGCCAGCAAAACCCCTTCCCCTTGTGAAACTAACTTCGGAGTCATCTTTGCATCCTCCTAATCATCACATGAATTTGATACGCTATCATTATTTAAACATATATTGTCACAGTATCACTTTCATGTAAACCTGTTCTTGGAATTATTTCCTAGCTGAGATATGGTTGGCTTTGAGAAAGGCAGTAAAAACTTGGGTTTTTCATCTGGCCTTCAGGTTGAGAAGATTGAAGATTCCATCATCTAGAGTAGGTTTCTTATTAATTTTTTAAAATTTTGATTGAAATTATCTTGTACGGAGGCTTATTGTATACTACCTGAAGTCACAATGTTTGAATTGGTTGGCCATATAAATTCTTTAAACAAATAAATCACATTTTCAGTCTTCTGCAGATAGCCTAAATAAATCTTATCCATTCAACTGATAGGGTTTTCTACCCCCCCCCCCCCAAAAAAAAATTAGTGTTGTTATATGAATGACAATCTTTTATTGATTATCTTGATGATGATCTTGATAATGTCATGACCAGAGTCTGAAATCTGCCCAAATTCTGTTGGCCACTTTCAGTTGTTGTTCCTATCTCATCACCAATTACTGCCCTTGGTGCCCATCACCAATTACTGCCCTTTTGGCTTGGGCTGTTGAAGAGAATGAAAATTCCTTCAGAAATAGCTGCCAATGTAATTTATTTATTTTATTTATTTATTTGTCAAACATGTATAGAATAGTAATAGTTTGTATAAACATAAGTAAAAAGTAATGATAAAAGAGGACAACAGGACAGTAGGACAGGGATGGTAGGCACAGTGGTGCGCTTATGCACGCCCCTTATAGACCTCTTAGAAACGGGGAGAGGTCGATTGTAGACAGTCTAAGGTTAATGTTTTTGGGGTTGAAACCACAGAGTCAGGTAGTGCATTCCAGGCATTGATCACTCTGTTGCTGAAGTTGTATTTTCAGCAGTCGAGCTTGGAGCGGTTTACATTTAGTTTGAATCTATTACGTGCTCATGTATTGCTGCGGTTGAAGCTGAAGTAGTCATTAACAGGAAGGACATTTTGGTATATGATTTTATGAACTACATTTAGATCAGATCACAATGCTTTGGAAATAATTGTGAAGTATTATGCAGCTTCCTTTGATACATATCAAAGATTAAAAGGAGCTCTTAAGAATATACTGTATGTAGTGCATATGAGCTTCTCCATGCTAGCTTTCATTCTCTGCTTTTCACCTGTGACTTCTCATGCTATCTTTTCCACAGTGGTGAATTTTTCTGGAATTAAGGAGCTACAAGACAGCTTCTGGTAACTATCTGATTACTAATTTAGATAACCTCTCTGCTTACATTAGCTGGAAAAATCATGTGGATCAATGATGTGCACTTCTAATTAGTTGTGCTGGAACTGGGAACTGTATTAAAGGGATAGCTGTATTCAAGCTTTGATTCAATAACCTATGTACTGTGTATTATTACCGTATTTTTCAGAGTATAAGACGCACCTAGATTTTAGAGGAGGAAAACAAGGAAAAAAGTATTCTGAACCAAATGGTGTAGTAATATATTATTTAATAAAATACCAGTGTAGCAGAATACTTTTTACAACCATGTATACTTTTTACAAACTTCAAACTTGACAGCTTTAAGACTAGTGGACTTCAACTCCCAGAATTCCTCCTCCAGTCATGCTAGATGGGGTAATTAGAAGGCAAAAACTCCCCAATTTTTACAAAAAATGGCCCATTTTTTGCTCATTTTTTTTTTGCAAAAACAGGGCATGCAGAGGATCTGGGAAGCCTGCAGAGCACTCCTAGGGGGTGGGGGAAGGCAACCCCCATTTTTGCAAAAAAACTCGGCCCGTTTTTTGCAAAAATTGGAGCGGGGGCGGGGCTTCAGGAGGCTAAAATTTGCTGTATTCGGTGTATAAGATGCACTGACATTTCCACCCTCTTTTTGAGGGCAAAAAGGTGCGTCTTATACTCCGAAAAATACGGTACCTTTGCTCAAGTAAAGATCCTGAAAGAAGACAAAATATGTTCACTATCTCCCCTCCCCAACCAAGAGTTAGACATATAATTTAACACATATTTAATACTGTAATTTTCTGAAAGAATGCGAGACCAGCCTTAGTTGATGTAAACAGGGTTCTATCAATTGCTTGTTGATGGCTCCTATCCCAAATGCGTTCATTGGATGTTTCATGCTACTTCCGGTAAGCAAAGATTTTTTTTATAATTTTGATTACTTTGGAGGAAGGGATTTGTCATTTTCCTTACTTTATGGGTTTTCTGGAAGCTGTTGGCCATAGCCACTTGCTGCTAGCACTATTGTTTATGGAGAATCTCAGTCATCCAGGCCATGGTTGTCCCAACCTTTTTTCAAAAGGCAACTGTACTTTTTTTGTTTTTTTCTTGAAGATGTTTCACTTCTCATCCAAGAAGGTTCTTCAATTCTGACTGAATGGTGAAGAATAGAAAGATTTATATTCCTTGCAGTCATCTGGTCATTAGCACTCTCTCTGAGAGTCATTGCGATTACTTGGAGGTTTATCTGTGCTCTCAGGTACACTTGAATTACCTGAGGATAAAAACAAATCTCCATGTGTTCCCAACGACTCTCAGAAAGAGTGCTAACCACCAGGTGACAGCAAGGAATATAAAACCTTCCATTCTCCACCATTCAGTCAGAACAGAAGAAGCTTCTTGGATGAGAAGTGAAACATCTTCAAGGAAAAACAAAAAAAAAGTACAGTTGCCTTTTGAAAAAGCAAATTTGACATGAGTGCTAGCACTGTTGTGTCCTTACAGCAGATCATTCTTTCTTGCTTTACACTGTATCCATGGCTGAGAAATATGAATGAATGAAATGGAAGGGAAGGAGTAATGAAATATGAATGACTGAATGAAAGGCAAGGAGCTCTCTTGATACACCAGCTCTATCCTTCTTTAGCATGTACCCATCCATTGCCAGGCAATTGGGCAATTCTAAGATACAGGTTTAATGCTTTTCCAGAAGAACATTAGATATGTGTTTAATGTTCTAATGCTTTTTCAGAAGAACATTAGAAGGTGTTTAGAAATAGCCCAGCTAACAAGTCTTGATGTATAGCTATTTTATGCTAGTGAATTACACCTGAAAAGTGGCTGAATTCTTCATTCAGCCTACATTAGCCCAATCCCATCATATCTTATGTTAAGAAGAGTGATTGATGGTTGTTTTAATTGCCAAAAGGCAATGCTTGGTTGGGAAGAAACAATTATTGCAAAATTATAGTATCTAAGGTGCTATAATATATAAGGCAGTGTTTCTCAACCTTGGCAGTTTGAAGATGTGTGGACTTCAACTCCCAGAATTCCCCAGCCAGCGTTGCTGGCTGTGGAATTCTGGAAGTTGAAATCCACACATCTTCAAACTGCCAAGGTTGAGAAACACTGATCTAAGGTGTTGGATGAGGAGGCCCAGGTTCAAGTAAATCCTAATGACAAGGAAAGCATACTGGGATGTTTTGAATTGGTTACCAGATTGGCAGATAGAAATTGGTTTCTTGCCAATTTTATCATAAAGCTCTTGTTGAGGAAAAATTGAGGACAGAGCATTACCTTGAACTCCTGGAGGACAGGTGGAATATAAATGTAATAAATTAATAAAAGCTGTAAGGACACATCATTCACAACCTGTGTTACTGAGGCATATTAGACCTTGACTATTGAGGAAGTGTAATTTATAACGGCTTAAGAGCTCTTTTAGTTTAAGCAACTGTTGCAGAATAAAAAGTAATGACTTATCCTGTTTGGGAAATTCCACTAAATATCTTCAAAGGTTACAATACTAATAGGTTAATTACTCGAGAAAGGGAGAGAGATGGTAAGAAGCATTTGATAAATATATAGAATGGAACTGGGAATTCAGTCTTTTTACCTAGCTTTCATCTCCTTAAGAACCAGGTAAGTGTGTATGTCTTACAACCTGGCACATAAATATGTGTATCCTAGCTACACATGCAACAATATTTTCTCTAAGGATTGCAAGAAGACATTAAAGCTCAGGAAAAGACACAAATGCTGCATCTATCTATCTATCTATCTATCTATCTATCTATCTATCTATCTATCTATCTATCTATCTATCTATCTATCTATCTATCTATCTATTTATCTATCTATCTATCTATCTATCATCTATATCATCATCTGTCTATCACCTATTTATCATCTATCTATCATCTACCTATTGATTTCACGATCAAGTGGTTTTCATATGTAAATCTCTCTCATCCCAATCCAGCACTCCACTATACTAATGAAGACAACTACATAAAATAAACTAGATAGTTTCAAATGGCAGTGACATTCCCACCCTTGTTTTATTGCAATTCAATCTTAATTATATCCAACCAACATTAACATAATTTTTGTATCATGCAAGCAAATTTATCTCTCTGCTTGCAAAACAGCAAAAGTGGTGCCCTAATTGTCTGCCAACTCATTCTGTACAGGCTCTTGGTGTGATAGCTACTATCTCTTTTGGTAAAGGAGCTCTTTTCTTGAATAAAGAGCAATTACTGATCCCAAGAAAGCAATGAAGGGACAAACTAGATATCTACTAATATCCCTGGAGTTGGAATGAAATCTAATTCTACCAGCTGTGGCACTATTAACCAAACCTTTAAGTTCATTAGTTTGCCTTTTCAATTCCTTGCCTAGTAGTAAATGTTCTGTAGAGTTAATCAATGAAACAATAACCTTTGGAGCAAGAATCTTAAAAATGATTGCATCCTTCATCTATTTCTTCCCCCCTTGTGATGTTGTGTTTCAGTTTAGAATAACAGGCATGATGATTTTAGGCAACTGGGGGAATTTGTGCATCTTTTCTCAGCATTTCTCATTTATTGACAGATGCTTGATAACAGCCGCCATCACTGATGGGAAGAGGTTGTGTCAAGATAACTTATCCTAGGGGGCTATTAGTCTCTGATCTGAGATATGTTGTGAGGAAGGAGGGGAAAAATGAAAGCAGTCATAAGTGCTGGCAGTGGTACTATTTATCACCTACTGCTGTGTGTGGAATAAAAGGATTCACTTTGAAGACACTCTATTATCGGCTTCTCGCCAGCTTCATGCTGTCATCTATGTTTTTCCTCCCTTTTCCTTTTCCTTTCAGAAGTCAATAAATTTAGGAAGGCCACATTTGGAGTGTAAATACCGTTATACTTCTAGTTTATATATTGCTCTTTTATGTACAGCTGCTTTGCCCATTTTTCAAGAACAAAATAATTCATTCAGTTAGGTGTTTAGAAGTACTTTTTCACGTTGTCTTTTCCTTTCCTCCCGTCCCCAAAGAGTCCTTGAATTTTTGTGCTATTGGAAAACTAATTCTCAAACCTCAATATTCTACAAAAATCTGGGATACAAAAGAAAAATTGAAATACTGAATTTGTTGTCTAATACTAATGCTAGAGATTTATTTATTTATTTATTTATTCATTCATTCATTCATTCATTCATTCATTCATTCATTCATTCATTCATTCATTCATTCCAAACCACCCATATCCCTCAAAGAGGTTCTCTTGGCTTTATACAATATAATTGATAAATAAAACAAAGAATAAAAATTAACAGTAAAATTAAAATTAAATTTTGATTAAAAAAATAAAATTATAGAATAATGGCATTATAAATTTCAAAAGGATAAAAACCCAAAGATGGCCATTTAAAAGTTGGTTATTACAGGGACGTGATGGCTCAGTGGCTAAGACGTTGAGCTTGTCGACCAAAAGGTCGGCAGTTCAGTGGTTCGAATCCCTAGTGCTGCGTAATAGGGTGAGCTCCCATTACTTGTCCCAGCTTCTGCCAACCTAGCACTTCGAAAGCACGTAAAAAATGCAAGTAGAAAAATAGGGCCCACCTTTGATGGGAAGGTAACAGCATTCCAAGCGCCTTTGGTGTTTAGTCATGCCGGCTACATGACCACAGAGATGTCTTTGGACAGTGCTGGCTCTTCGGCTTTGAAACAGAGATGAGCACTGCCCCCTAGAGTCAGGAATAACTAGCACATATGTGCAAGGGGAACCTTTACCTTTATTATAGGTGGGAGGCTCTCTTCAGGCTAAACATCTCCATGGTTGCCTTGTCTTCTGCACTCCTCACACAAGGCTTGACCCCTCTGCAGAAGGCCAAGAAACTGGGGGGTTTCCTCATCTCTTGGGCAAAATGTTCCATAATGTGGAGGCAGTGGCAGAGAAGGCTCTCTTCCTAGACCCTGCCAGATGAAATACTTTGACTGACAGAGTGTACAGCATACCTTCCCTGTCTGAAGTGAATTGGGCTGATGTGACTGGGTGAAGCTGGTTCTGCAGGTAACCTGGCCTCATGTCATATAAGGCTTTATGTGATGACCAACACCTTCAACTACACCTGGAAACAAACTGGTAACAATGTAGTTCGCAGAGCAAGGATGTTAAATGTGCCATTCTACAGGCACCCAGTATGGCTCACACAGCCATATTCTGCACTACTAGAGTTTCCAGATATTTTTCAAGGTAGAGCATATTGTAATAATCCAATCAGAAGATGACCAAGGCATGAGTGACTACGTGAAGAGCCTCCCTTGTAGGAAGGGGCAAATTGGTGCACAGATTTGGACAGGGGCCCTCCAGGCCACAGCTACCATTTGCTCTATGAGCAGTAGCCATGAGTCCAAAAAGGTCCCCAAGTTACACATCAGGTATGTGCATCTAAGACCAAAGATGGTCTTGAACCAGCACAAATTGTGATGGCCAACCTCAATTCCTCAAGTTGGCCCAAAAGGTTGATGGTATCAAAAGTGATAAGAGGTCAAAGACAATAAAGATGGATGACCACCTGTGTTCCAGTCCTGCCAAAAAATCATCCATGAGTGTGATTAATAGGTTAATTAATTAATGCAATTAAATGCCCATACCTGAGGTTTCAGATTTTCCTCCAGGATCCTCCCGAGTTGCAATGCCATCACTTTCTTGACCACCTTTCTTAAAAAGTATTGGAGGGAGACTGGATAAATAATTGTTCAACAGGAGGGATCTAGCAATGGTTTCTTGAATAAGAGACACATCAGGGCCTCTTTAAAATGAGCCAGAAACACTCCCTTTGACAAGGATGAATTCACCAACATGTGGACCAACATGTGGACCTACCACATGATGCCTCCCAGGTGGCCTTAAGCAGGAAGGAGAGGCACAGATCTAATACTTAGTTGGTGGTATTTGTATTTTGCAGGATCCTATCCACTTCTTCAGATCCAACAGAATCGAACTGTACCAAAAAACTGGATAAGAATTACAATACTGCAGGCTATTTCTGCTGACTGCCAGTTGCCTGCAATTTGGCAGTTCAAATCTCACCAAGTTCAAGGTTCACTCAGCCTTCCATCATTCCTAGGTGGGTAAAATGAGGACCCAGATTGTTGGGAGCAATATGCTGACTCTGTAAACCGCTTAGAGAGGGCTGTAAAGCACTGTGAAGGGGTGTATAATTCTAAATGCTAAATGCTATTTCCATAGGATTTGCATCATGCTTGAAATCCAATTGTGAATTATTCTGAGCAATTTTATTATTTAAATGCCTCAAAAATTTCTCCATGTGGCTCTGGAGATGGATATCAACCTTCCTTAAGAGGGTCTGGTGGGATCTAAACAGGGTCGCAGTGTGGATGCAATAAAAGCAGAGAGGTATTGATGTTGTGCTGCTTGTATCACCACGAGGTAAACCATAATAGCAGTTTTAGCTTGTGTTCAGTCAAGTTCGTTTTCTTCCAGCAGCACCCCATTTCAGCTCACTCAACTCCTACATGAACCATGGAGAGTAATGTGTGTGATCTGCATAGAGCTCTTTATTCCAATCAGCCACATTGAACATTGTTCATTGTACATTTCAGAGTTAGATTTTGTATGAGAACAATAGCAATAGACTTAGACTTATATACCACTTTACAGTGCTTTACAGCCCTCTCTAAGCGGTTTACAGAGTCAGCATATTTCCCCCAACAATTTGGGTCCTCGTTTTAGCCACCTCGGAAGGATGGAAGGCTGAGTCAACCTTGAGCCTGGTGAGATTTGATCTGCCAAATTGCAGGCAGCCGGCAGTCAGCAGAAGTAGCCTGCGGTACACCACTACGCCACTGCAGCTCTTATGTTACTTTGCCATTTTCCACCAAAACAGTTGTCCACCGTGATTTATGTTTCACATTCCTGCTTGTGGTCAATATTTTACAACTTACTATGTTATGAATTTAAGTTTTAACCTTGAAGAGGCTTCTTTGTTCCATCTAACCAAAAATCACGCAATAAAAATAAGAATAACAGCTCTACTCTTTATCCTTGGTTCTTGGTCTCTTCCCTTCCCTTATTCCAATTATCTTACCAAATGCCATACTATTCACCCTATTTGCTCATGTTTATGATGTGAAAATTATATAAAAATATAATAGCAATAATGTAATTTGGATCTGATTGGAAATGCCCTACTAAAACAGTAAGCATACCGATGAATTAAAAATAATCCTTTAAGACTAGATCCTGTCCATTTTAGTAAAAAGCAGTGCTTATTTAAATAAGTTTATTGCACCACTCAGTTATAGTTCTGGTTCAGGGTTGTTTCAGAGCAAGATTTCAAATACATGTCTAATTTGTTTCCTTTCCCCTTGTTCAGCTTGACACTTTATCTTAAATTAAAGAAATCCAATAATTGTCTTTTCAGTGACAGAGAATTGCACAGATGGACTTGAGTTCTAGAATTAGCTGGGTGCCAGGTAATTTAAGGATTCAGCAAACCATAAATTTCACACTGAGAATGCTGGAGGCATTTATACCTTTGCTTTTGTTGAATGCAAGAATATATTGCATTAATTCAGGCAGGTTATTAAGTTCAAAATGTGGATTTTGTTTCCATCCATTTCTAAGATCAGGCATTGTTGGCAGGGCTTTGCCTCTCCCATTTTTTTTCTTATTTTACCAACAACAGAGTTACCCTTTTGTTTTCATTTGATCTGCTGACAGACATAGTGCAAAAGTATGAGATGAACACATAATAAACATCTGTATCAGTGGTGGGTTGCTACTGGTTCGCACCGGTTCAGGTGAACCGGTAGCGGTAAGTTGGCCAGGGTTGCCAAACCAGTAGTGACCGCTGGCTGGCCATGCCCCTGAACTGATCCCCCACTTGGACACTCACCTGTCTTGCCTTCACCACATGCATCCACAGAACTGCCTCCTCCTGCCTACACACAGGTAAGCATTTGCGCTAGCCTATCCCCCTCCCTGCCAGGCCAGCGTCTCCCGAGGCCGCCGCCATTGCAACCACAGCGGGGATGGGGGAGGCATCCCAGCAAGCTTCACAGCTATGTGGCTATGAAGCTTTCTGAGCTGGCAGCCTCCTGCCGCTGGCTAACGTCTCCCGAAGACTGTGCAGCTGCGGTGAGGATGGGGGGGAGAGGGCAGCCCAGCAACTTTGCAGTCACATGGTTAGAAGCTTTCCAGGCTGGTGGCCCTCTCCTGCAACCAGCCAGCATCTCCTGAAGTGCCCTCCCCACCACCACTGCCCTCTCCTGCCGCTGCCCTGTTCTTCCGCCGCTGCCCTCTCCTGTTGCACCCATGAGGACTTGAAAGTTGAGCCGGTGATCTCGCGCTAAGATGGCCATTCTTCAGCAAGACCAGCCAGCAGGCCAAGGAGATGGGCAGCTGAAAATGGCACCTAGGCATGGGCAAAGGCCGGAAGGAGGGTGGGAGGGGGTGCAACATGCGGGAGGCTCCCTGCAGTTCCTCAGCTCATCCAGGCTGCAGCTGAACCCGCTGCCCTGAGCCGGCGGAGGCACCATGACATGGCGAGGCTTGCTTGCCTTTTGGGCCTGGCACGCTTGGCTTCCACAGGGCTTTTGGGTGACTGCCACCCGCATCCGCCTCGGGTTCCGCGTATGCACTGCTTTCTACCTTCTCCCGCCACTGCTGCTCTTATGATCTGGAGAGAGAGAAAAACTCTGTGCTATTATTTTTAATTGTTCCATTATTTATCATGTGTTAATATTTTACATTGTCCTTACACCTAGAGTGATTTTACTGTCTTTCTTTTTCCCAGGGCTATCACATATTTTTCAGGGATTTACATGCATTCAATGTCCATAGTCCAGGGCATAAATATGTGTGTGTTTATTTTGTACATCAGGTTGCAAAAGTCCAGCTTAATATGCTATTCCTGGTATGTGATGTTTTGTATACAGAGAAAGAAGCACTCTTGTGATCTTTGACTTTTAGGCTTGCTGTCAAACATCAGCCATAATACTAATTACTGTTTTGAACAATATGCAGGTTGTATTACATGAATGGCTACTTTATATGTGAAATTATGACTGAAATATTTCTGCACCTATATTGGTTCTCACTGTCAGGAAGTTTCTCCTTAGTTTTAGGTTGCTTCTCTCTTTGTTCAGTTTCCATCCATTGCTTCTTGTTTTGCAATCTGGTGCTTTGGAAAATACATTGCCTCCCCCTTCTTTCTGGCAGCCCCTTAAAAGCCTGTTGCCTATCACACGCTTGGGCAAAGCATGTGAGCCATTTCCTCCTTTCAGTGGTCCATGAAAATACATCTATAGTATGTAGATAATAAGGCCTATAAGGGATCCAGTGGAGTAGAAAAGCTTGCGAAGAACCTGATAAGAAAGGATAGGGGCAGAAGGTACTGAATCATCCCTGTGATGGATCATAAGGGCAAATTTATTGAATTTTGTTCACATGAACACAGGGCTGTTACAGCAGCTGTAACTTCGAAACTGGGTAAGTAGCTTTTGGGGTGGGCATTGTAACTTTATTCCCTAAGTGACAGGTAGGATGAGCTGCGGTGGCGCAGTGGTTAGAGTGCAGTACTGCAGCTACTTCTACTGACTGCCGGCTGACTGCAATTTGACAGTTCAAATTTCACCAGGCTCAAGGTTGACTCAGCCTTCCATCCTTCCAAGGTGGGTAAAATGAGGACCCAAATTGTTAGGGGCAATATGCTGACTCTGTTAACCACTTAGAGAGAGCCGTAAAGCACTATAAAGCAGTATATAAGTCTAAGTGCTATTGCACGTTGAGCAGTACCTGCATTTTATCTGATAGACCAAATCCCTGTAGTTAGATGCAACCTGAATAGTTGAATTAAGTATTGTGATAGCTCTATTGTTATCTTGGAAGGACACAGAAGCTACATTTGGCCCAGTTTCTTAAACTGACAAAACTGACTGTTCTCAAGGAGATATTTCAGGGTCATAATGCTATTCAGATTCTAAAGACTTTTGACTTTGGGTGGGTGAATATAAATTGCTGATACAATTGCTCTTTAATCCTTTTAATCCTTTTCAGTTTCATTAATTTGAATACCCTGATCTTATCAGGACACTATATATTTCTTCTCCCTGAAAACTGTTATACAATAAGGCAATCATCAAACACCACTTTATATATGGGGCTGATGACTGTCCTGCATTAGCTGTTCAGTTTAATATCGACAATCAATATGGGTGCAATTGTCAACAAAACAAGTTATTCCTTCTCTTTTTCTGAATTTCCCATCTTAATTACCAAACTTTTCTTCTTCTTTTTCTTTTTTGCCTTCACACTCTGCTTGCTCATTATTCATTCTCAGTTATGATACAGATTTCCCTTAGACTTTAATTACTTCTTGCACTTTAAAAAAAAGATGAATTGATTTTCTTATTAACCCTCCTGACATCTAATTAAGGTCACAGAATAGGACAATGATGACTCTTGGATTGTAGATAGGGACCGGGACTGGGGAATCTCACTGGCTTTTATACTGAGGGACAGACTTACTACAGCTTTCACATTCATGGATCAATGAAGAGATATCATGATTAACTTTTATTCTTGGTTCTTATAATATGCCTCCATTGAGCTCTATTAAGGCTCAGGAATTTGAGTGCAAGTAAGTACTTGTGAGAGTTTTTGATTCAAATTATCATATCCCTTCCCCCTACCTATAATATTTTCACTAGACATTGTTTTTATGATTAGACAATTCATAGACTAATGTAACTTCTGACTCATTTTTCTTTGTGGCCTCACAAATTCCCTGAAATCACAGTCATAAATGTTGGCAACGCATTAGTGCGAAATACAAGCACATCATTGCCTGATGATTTGGTGAAGACATTTAAACTATTTGAAAGGTTTAATGAAGTGATAAAAATGAAAGAAGGAGGTGATTGTCTAGGAAGAGCATGTGACTCTTTGGGAAATACAGGTAATCCCCAATTTATAACTACAATTGAGTCCCACATTTCCATTGCTAAGCAACACAATTGTCAAGTGAGTTTTGCCCTATTTTATGACCTTTCTTGCCACAGTTGTTAAGTGAATCACTGCAGTTGTTAAATTAGTAGCATGGTGGTTCAGTGAATCTACCTTCCCCATTGACTTTGTTTACCAGAAGGCAACAAAAAGTGATCGCATAATCCTAGTTCCAAGTGAATTTTGATTATGTGACTGTGACAATGGTTGCAATGGTTGTATAAAAGTGGTCATATGTCTGGTCACTAAAGAAATGGTTGCAAGTCAAGGACTACCTGTATGGTACAGATAAGTATGCCAGTGCTTTGGGCCATTCATAGGTTTTTTTCTTCTGATTTGTTACTCAATCATCATTCATCATTCATCCATCCATCCAATTTCTAGGCTACTCAATATCAGAATAGCTTCACAATTAAAAACAGACAGAAAATAATAATATATCAGAAGTGTTACGTCCTGAGGAGATGCTGTGTCTTCCTAGCAACTACCAGCTATTTTCTCATTGGCTGTTTTCCCACCAGCTATTTTCTCATTGGCTGTTTCCCACCTAGCAATTACTGGGCATTCTCCCATTGGCTGAAGCCTGACAGCTCAGCCAGCAGGAGAAATAGACAGCTACCATTGGCTGCCGCCTTTTGACAGTTGCTATAAAAAGCACAGCTGACCGAAAGAGTTTGCCAGTTCTCGTTTGTTCCTGTTCTGTTAAGGTTGCATTGAATAAACGTTACTTCTTGTACTACCTAGCCTCAGAAGTGCCTTCTGTTGTTCCCTCAGATAGAACACCTGGCGACGAAAGTGGGATTTCTGAGGCAATGGTATAGAGAAGGAGAGCTAGTCACTAAGAGATTTGACTGCGTCTTGCTAAAGGCAATTCCATTTCCTTACTAAATCAACTACCTTTTAAGGATGGCCTCTCAGGCAACCTTCACACCCTATGAACCAGCCACTGAGACATGAAACACTTACTTGGAGTGTTTCGAGTGCTTCCTGCAAGCTAATACCCTGGCCAAACTGCCCAGCGATCAGAAGCAAACACATTTTCTAAACATGTGGCCCGCAGATCTTCATTATGGCCAGAGCTTTGGTGGCACCACAGTTTGTATATGTAGTGCCCTGGGACACTTTGCTGGGCAAACTGCAGAACCACTATGCACAAGCTCCTTCACGTATATCAAGGCGCTTCACGTTTTGCCAGAGATTCCAGAGGGATGGAGAATCCATAAATCACTTCATGGATGCCCTCAGAGATGCTGCCATTCACTGTGAGTTCCCTGACCTAGATGACTCCCTGTTAGAACAACTGGTTTGTGGCGTGAGAGATGTCCAGCTCCAATGCTGGCTGCTAGCAAAAAAGGACATCACCCTCCAGTCCACGCTGGATGATGCCTGCATGTCCGAGATGTCTGACAAATCCATTGCCGAGATGCACCGGACCCCAATCCTGACTACGTCAGACCGAGGAGCCGCCGTCCATCATGATGATGCCATTTCCAATGACATGCCAGACGATGAGGACAAGGTGAGCCACCTCCAGTCATCCCAGGCACAAAAGGTCCAAATTGTCAGGCGACCACCCCAAGCACCATGCCTGGGCTGTGGTAAAAACCACCCTAGGTCACTCTGCTATTTTAAAATGGCCATTTGCCGGTGCTGCGGGAAAAGGGCCATTTAGCCAACAGGTCTGCCCTGCAGGACCTCCCTCAACAGTCTACCCAATGCCATGACAGGAGACCCCGGGGTGGATTTCTCAAACCTAGGGAAGATAGTTTCACAATCTTCCATGGGAACAACCATCCTGCAGTATCGATCAGCCATGCATTGACAGCCTCCACTAACAAAATTTTCCTGTTAGAATAGAAGGCTCCCCTTGGCATATGGAGGTGGACACAGGCTCTTCTAAATCACTCTTTGCCTGGTCACCTTACATAAATTGGTGCCCAACATAACCAGGGCACAAATGCAGGTCTGTCATACCAGCCTCAGAAACTGTCAGGGCAATCCTATCCCTATCCTAGGGCAGGCCAAATTTTTAATTGAAAGGGGCTCTACCTCGGCTCGCCCTCCCTTAATCATAGTTAGGGACAAATTGCCCAGTCTGTTAGGCCTTGACTGGTTTCAGGCTCTAGGTTTCTACATCTCTGGCATCTACGTAACTGTCTCTGATGACTTTGAAGCACTGACCACCGAATTCGCTGAGGTCTTCAATGACAAACTCGGTAAATATACGGGGACATCAATCTCTCTGAACCTAGATCCCCAAGTTGCTCCTATCAGGCTTAAGCCTAGATGGGTGCCTTTCACCCTCTGCCCTAAGGTGGACAAGGAACTGGATAAGTTGATTGCCCAGGGCATCCTTGAGCCCACAGACCATTCAAAATGGGAGACACTTATTGTCCTTCCCATCAAAACGGATGGCTCCATTCGCATCTGTGGTGACTTCCGTTGTACCCGCAATCGTGTTTCACAAGCTCACCCTTATCCAGTTCCTGTGGTACAGCACCTGCTCCACTCTCTGGGCCAATGCTTCGCTAAACTGGACATGTCCCAGGCATACCAACAACTGCCTGTGGATGATGCCACTGCCTTAGCCCAGACCATTGTCACCCACAGGGGGGCATTTAAATGCTGCTGCCTGCAATTTGGCGTCAGTGTGGCTCCAGGACTGTTCCAGAGCTTTATGGAATGCCTCCTGGCTGGCATTCTTGGAGTCATCCCATATTTTGATGACGTTTTGGTTTCTGCCACCTGCCTCTCAGACCTTCTCTGCCAGTTACATCAGGTTCTTACTAGGTTTAAGCAACATGGTTTGAAGCTTTAAAAAGCTAAATGCAAATTTGGCGTTCCCCAAGTGGAGTTTCTAGGTTTCCTCATTGACACCAAGGGCATACACCCAGAGGTGGGTTCCTGCCGGAGCTGCCTAGTACGCAGCTCCGGTAGGGAGCGACAGATTTCACAACCGCTCCGGAGCCCTCTCTGCCAGTCCACCCGGCACATCGCCATTTTTTTCGCTGATTTTCAGGCGATTTTGCTTCTGCACATGCGTGGAAGCAAAATTGCACCAAAATATCGCGAGGGGACGTGCGCGTGCGAGAGATTTTGGTGAGATTTTGCCTCTGAGCATGTGCGGAAGCAAAATCACGTGAGGGGGCACGCACACATAGCGAGCACGCCCCCAAAGCGTGCAGATGTGCGCGCATGGCTCCGGCAGCAAGGTAAGTGAGCAATCCGCCCCTGGATACACCCCACTTCTTCCAAGGTCGAGGCCATGAAAAATGCCCCTCCACCCACTTGAAAGGCTGAACTGCAGGCTTTCCTGGGCCTGCTTAACTTTTATAGTGTCTTCCTTCCCCATAAAGCCTCTGTAGCTTAACCTCTCCACAGGTTACTAGACACCAAGGCCCCTTGGGTGTGGGGCAAAGCCCAATCCACTGCTTTCTCCACCGTTAAACATCTCCTCTCCTCTGATGCTGTCCTGGTCCAATACAGCGACAGCATCCCCCTCACGCTCGCGTGCGATGCCTCCTCATATGGCATTGGGGCTTTACTGAGCCACGAGCTTCCCAACGGCACTGAGGCCCCGATTGCATATTTCTCTAGGACCCTCTCTTCCACCGAGAGGAACTACAGTCAGACAAAGAGGCTCTGGCCACTGTAGCAGGGCATTAACATATACCACATATTTCTTTTGTTTAGCACATAAGTGATGTGTTATATATAGGTTTTTTTTCTTTATTTTATTTTTTGTTATTTTTGAAGAAATGAAGGAGGATCAAATTGCAAGAGCATGAAGGGATTCATGAAGAAAAGAAAAACTGAGAAAACTTGACTTGCCTGGTGTTAATTTTTTTTTTAGAGATAAAAGGAAGTAAGAATGCATTACTTTGTGGGCATAATGGAGGTAAGGATGGTTTGCAAGATAGAAACATTGAGAGAGGCAGAAAAATGGTAATGCTATATTTACATTTAGCCATATTTTCTTTCCTTTTCTTATATCATGCCTTTGCTTTTTTGTGTGTGTAGGTTGCTATTTTATTGCTTCTTTTCTGTACTTCGTGTCCAGATTACCCCAAAAGACAAATTGAATTATGAACATATATGCATGTAGGTATGATCCTTATATTTCTGTGCTCACAGTTTGTATATAGTTATGCATTAATTAGCTCCATTGATAAGATATTCTTGATTCCAATATTTTATTAATATGTGTGCCCAAATTCAGGAAATGATCATAAAATTTAGGAAGTACAATGGGCCCTCCCTCAAGTAAGCCATCCCAACTCCACAATTTGAATCAAATCAAAATATCTTTCAGATTGGTCCAAGGTTTGTATCTGGAGTTGTAGAGTAGAGTAGAGTAGAGTAGAGTAGCATAGCGTAGCGTAGCGTAGCGTAGCGTAGAGTAGAGTAGAGTAGAGTAGAGTAGAGTAGAGTAGAGTAGAGTAGAGTAGAGTAGAGTAGAGTAGAGTAGAGTAGAATTCTTTATTGGTCAAGTATGATTGGACACACAAGGAATTTGTCTTTGGTGCATATGTTTTCAGTGTACATAAAAGAAAAGATATATTTGTCAAGAATCATGAGGTACAGCACTTAATGATTGTCATAGGGTACAAATAAGCAATCAGGAAACAATCAATATTAATATAAATTGTAAGGATACAAGCAACAAGTTACAGTTGTACAGTCATAAGTGGGAGGAGATGGGTGATAGGAAGTGCTCTGCTAATGAATTAGGCTTTCATGGCTTGTATGCATGTGTTCAATGCAACTTGTATTTATCCTAAAGAATGCTTCTCCTCCTCCTCAACACACAAACATTTTTTTTTGCAGATAAGATCTTTAAGAGAGTGATAGGTACCTTTTGATTAAGAGGGGAATGAGCATTTCAGGCTGTTTATCATCATCTTTCTACCAATGTGACATCTTGGCTGATTACACACATTATGGTTAATTTGCAGCTGATAATCATCCCTAGTTTCTTAATAAACTTCTCATTAAGTGACTGGAGCTGTCACTTTGCTTCCATGTTGCTGTTCCTAAGTGTAATCTGTGACCATTATGCAAAAGGAAGGACTGCTGGACGTCACAGGTGCCATCTGCAATCATGTACAGAAGCTTCAGAAGGAGCTTGTTAAATAAATGCCCTTCACAATTAATTAGGGCAAAATGGACGAGTATAATTAGTCACCATATTGCCACTTTGCTATTTGGTTTGCTTTCAGTTCCACAGATTCGCATGTATGAATGTGTACACATAACCATCATACTTTCCTAAACGACATGTGTAAACTGTTATAATATGTAAGCACTTAATCGTGTTTTTCCAACACGTCTCATAGTCTGCTTGCAATAGAAATTGTGTTAAAGAAATTATTTCAGAAGATATTCTCATGAGTCAAGTGCAATGATCCCCACGACAAGTCCAAAATTTTATCTTGCCTTGTACCAATCTGTCTCAAGCAATGTGTAACTTTGGTTTATATACTGCAATTCAGTCCTTTTTGTTTTAATAATGTTTTAAACTTTAAAATTATTAAATTGAATATAAACTTTAATAGTTTATTAGATAAAACTAATACAAACTATAAAAGAACAAAGAGAAAAAAAGATTTTTAAAAAGAGGGAAAAAAGAAATAACTTTCCCCTTCCTCCCAACTAGTAGAAATAACTTTAGCAACTCATCATCTTTTAAAATACAACAAAGAAAGCCGCCTTCTCATATCCTACCTCTTTTTCCATAAACAAATCTTTAAAATCTCACCATCCATCCTAATCATCAAAAGCCCATTGTGTACCAGAAATAATGACATATTTATCATAAATTTAATCTAATAAATCCACTTGTACTTTTCCCTTTTTTATCGATTAGCAAATTCCCCAAATCTCAACATTCAAATGTGGTCAGTAAAAATGAGAAACATCATGTGGCCATCCCGCTTAGCAGTGGCAGTTCCAGCAGTCTCAGTTGTAGTTACTAAGTGAATCATTTGCAGTCATTAAGTGAGATATCATGTGACTGTGACTTGTGACTACCTGCCAATCTCCTAATTGTCTTTACTTGTCAAAAAGACAGCTGCTGGGAAGAGCATAAATGGTGACCACTGAACTGCAGAAGTCGCGACCATCGTAAATGCATGATGGTTACCAAGGGGTCAAATTACAATCACATGAATGCAGGGATATTGCAACAGTTGTAAATGCAAAGACTGGTTGTAAGTGACATCAATTGTTAAACAAATGGTCATTAAGCAAGCACTACCTGTATTGTATTTAGACAATGCAGAACCAACCTGCTTCAGAGGGATTTGGGGAAGTGGATAAAGGTCAAGTTAATGGGCATGACTGCAGAATCAAATTTTTGCTCCTTTGTACATGAATGCAACTTGACACACATGTGAAGGGGCAACGTTTTGATTGTATAACAGTAATCACAGATTGTACATGTTGTCCTTTTGTGTCCTGCATCTCTTCAAGCCTTATTGTTTGTGCAGAATACGACTTCAGCAACAGAGTGGTCAATGCCTGGAATGCACTACCTGACTCCGTGATTTCATCCCCCAACCCCCAAAATTTTAACCTTAGATTGTCTACTGTTGACCTCATCCCATTCCTAAGAGGTCTGTAAGGGGGCGGGCATAAGCGCACCTGCATGCCTACCGTCCCTGTCCTAATTTCCCCTTTTACTTTTATTCATTTCATGTATTCAAATTATGCATATACTTATATGTGTTATCTAATACGAGATTGACACAAATAAAAAATAAAAAATAAATCTCCACTAAATGCTTGGAAGAGTTATCTCGAAGCCAAAACACTACAATTACTCTGCCAGCTATTTGCAGGAGATGTAAAAACCACTATTTGACATTTAGTAACTTTCCATCCTACTTTTTCCTGGAATTTATGCAGATCTAAATATCTTGGAAATTTGTTTTAATATGCTCACTTAAATTAAACTTAGATTCATAGTACAGTATCTAACCTAAATCTCTTAACTCTTCTACATTTTGGCTACTGCTTTTTCAGAGATAAAAATTTTCAGCGTCTCCTTGTTTGATATTTTATTGAACATTGTGATATTTATTTATTTTTTAAAATGGAAAAGAAAGTAATTAAGGCTGGAAATGAATTACAGGAGATACTGTATCTGGAAACTTTAGGTGACATGAATTTGCTTATGTGGGTGTACTTGTATTTGTGTGTTTGTGTGTGTGTGTGTTTCAGAGGTGTGAGCATATCAAATGGCAGATTTATGGCCCATATCTCCATATCAGTATGGAAATAAGTAAATACTTATTTGGTTTTCATTCAGATACAATCAGATTTAATTCACACTTCCTAAACTGGTATTGAATTACATTTGGGATATTAAAAAATTATTTTAATTTTGCAGTGTATATTTTTTTAATGTATTTTTGTTTAAGAATTTAGGAAAAGCATATATAGACTGCTATCAGGTTTACCAGTATATTTCAATCCAATATATATTAAGGCTGCATAGCTGTTCTTTATCTGGGATTAAAGTCCATTTGGATCCAGGGGGATTTGGTGTTGAATAAATGTGTTTACAGTGGTACGACAAATGGATATTTGAGTAAAAGAAGCATCTCCTGCAAGCAGAGTTGACTTGCAATTTCAGGAACCCTTGGGGAAACATAGCTATCAGCAAGCAAAGGTAGAAGCTGTCATTTCAATTCATCATGATGCCAGGAACATCAATCTGTTGGGAATGTTCAGGTGAATAAAAATAGTGAATCCAAGCTAACCGGCTGGATGACAGAGAGTATACGGAGTATGCAATAAAGTCACAGTTGCTATTTGTATGTCCTGTTCACTTGGCCTAACTTACAAATTGCCACAAAAGTACTTTGGTAGAAAACAGAGATGCTTGTATTCCAGAATAGTCATGAATATTTGTCAAGGGTACCTAGGTTTTTAGTTATTGTAAGATAGAAAGCAGCTATTAGTCAAGTCGGTTTTCTTTTGAAAGACATTTCAAGAGTAAATTTAACAAAAAAACATAGGAAACCTTTTCCTGCAATTATTATATAACTGCTGTATTAGATCATATTACAGTACTTATATAATAATTGCAGAAAATGTTTCCTGCATTTTCTTGTTAAATTTACTCTTGAAATGCCTTTCAAAAGACAACCAAAGATATAGATGTGAAATTCCTCTATTTTACTGTATGGAAATTAACCCAGAGGCTTGCAACCTCCTTGACTTTCCACAGCCCTATTGTGCAAGACTTAAAATTTTCTAACCAGGATCTCTGCATTTTGTCAGGAGGAATTAATGTGTATTGTGATGTTATGATGCAAGCAGTAGTGTCAAACTCAAGGCCTGGGGCCAGATCCGGCCTGTAGGGTGCCTAGATCTGGCCCATAGGGTTGGCCTGGAAACAGCAAAGGACTGGCCCACGGTACCTCTGCCAGTGAAAACAGAGCTCAGCAAAGCCGTGTGTGGTCTTCCCAAACTTCGTTTTCACTGGCAGAGGGTTGTAGGACTCCATCGCAGCCGAAAACAGAGCTTGAGAGCCTGTTTTCACTGGCTGAGTGCTCGGGCCACTACAGGAGCCCCCGACACGAGTGATGACATGCCCACTCTTCCCCCCCTCAGATCCAACACAACCCTGATGCGGCCCTCAATGGAATCAAGTTTAACACCCCTGTTCTATAGAGTAATTTCTGATTTTCAATGAATGAAGTCATTAAGATTCCTTCCTTCCTTCCTTCCTTCCTTCCTTCCTTCCTTCCTTCCCCCCTCCCTCTCTCACTTCCACCCTCCAAGGCAAAAATGGCTTTTCAAAAATCCTGATCAAAAGTGTGGAGAGAGAGAAATGGAATAGATGGAATAGAGGAAGAAGGAAGAAGGAGAAATTCTTCCAGAAGATAGGGTGTACACACACACACACACACACACACACACACACACACACACACACACACACACACACTAACATATACTAACTATATAACATATACACACATATACAATCTTTTACCTCTCTCATCCCTTCATCCTTTTACCTTTCGTGATTGAGATGGTGGAAGAAATGCAGAATTTTTTTCCGGTTCTGCATGAATGGAAATGTTTGTGTATGTATATGCATGGTGGCGCAGTGGTTAGGATGCAGTACTGCAGGCTACTTCTGCTGATTGCCAGCTGCCTGCAATTTGGCAGTTCGAATCTCACCATGCTGAAGGTTGCCTCAGCCTTCCACTCTTCCAAGGTGGGTAAAATGAGGGCCCAGATTGTTGGGGGCAATATGCTGACTCTGTAAACCACTTAGAGATGCCTGAAAAGTGGTATATAAGTCTAAGTGCTATTGCTATATTATATATATATATATATATATATATATATATATATATATATATATATATATATATATATATATATATATATATATATATATATATATATATATATATATATATATAGTGTGTGTGTGTGTGTGTGTGTGGATAGATAGATAGATAGATAGATAGATAGATAGATAGATAGATAGATAGATAGATAGATAGATAGATAGATAGACAGATAGACAGATAGACAGATAGATAGATAGATAGATAGACAGATAGACAGACAGATAGACAGATAGATAGATGATAGATAGATGATAGATAGATGATAGATAGATAAATGATAGATAAATGATAGATAGATAGGTAGGTAGGTAGGTAGGTAGGTAGGTACGTAGGTAGGTAGGTAGGATGGTGTGCTTTAGGCATTTCTGTTTGGCAGAAGATGGAAGCTGAAGAACAATGAATATCTTGGTTTAGGGCTGAGATACATTTATATCTTCCCTCAGTGCCCTGCCCACCACATGAATCAAACACCATCCCCAAAAGATAAAATTGAACCTTCTGCCAGTCCAGAAGCTTTAGGTGTACTTAAGAATCCCCATGAGGCTTTTAATGAACTCTGACTATTCTGAAATTATAGCTGCATTCTATATCCATTTTTTTCATATAGTTTTGAACTGCAATTATTACACCCCAAGGACATATTACTTCTTGTTATCAAACAAGCTGAAACAGTGAATTAAGGAACAGTGCTCCTGCCAGTCTTTATAATTTCTTGGATTGTTAGTAATCCAAGAAACAAGTCATTTTTTTGAGAAACCAATTGTTTTTTTAATTAAGGAACAATGGCAAAGATTCAATTGCCGTGCACATTTTGCAAACACATTTTCACTGTATTAATTTTTATTATTTTCTGATTATCATTCTTTGTTTTTCCATGCCATCATGAACTTGCTGTCACATTTAAGTATCGCAGAAGGGTTTTTTCTGTCACTTATTCTGCATATTGTATAATTATTCACTTTTTTTCATTTGTGCTTTTTGTATTTGTTTTAAACATCATTACTTGCTTCGCTGGTTTTTCAGTTTAACAAATGCTGTGATAAAAATTTCTATCAATTGCCTTTTTCTTTTAACAAAAATAACTAAAGTTCTACCACTGCAGTTTAATATTTTATTTATTTATTTATTTATTAGTTGCATTTGTATGCCGCCCACTCCACAGAGACTCTGGGCGGCTCACAACAGTAAAAAACAGTATAATGTCAGAGAACTGAGAACAGGTAGAAATAATTTAGAAACTTTATATATCTAATTAATAGGCTTTAAAAAGTATGCTGCAGCACTTGATAGAACCAGCCTTTTGTAAGTCATTGTAATCTACAGTATCTATCTATCTATCTATCTATCTATCTATCTATCTATCTATCTATCTATCTATCTATCTATCTATCTATCATCTATCCATCCATCCATCTACTGTATCTCTCTCTCTTTCTCTCTCTCTCTCTCTCCCCCATCTCCATCTCTCTCTCTCTCTCTCTCTCTCTCTCTCTCTCTCTATCCATCCATCCATCATCCATCATCCATCGATATTGATATTGATATCTATCTATCTATCTATCTATCTATCTATCTATCTATCTATCTATCTATCTATCTATCTATCTATCTATCCATCCATCCATCCATCCATCCATCCATCCATCCATCCATCCATCCATCCATCCATCCATCCTCTATCATCTATCTATATCTATATCTATATCTATATCTATATCTATATCTATATCTATATCTATATCTATATCCATCCTATCTATCTATCTATCTATCTATCTATCTATCTATCTATCTATCTATCTATCTATCTATCTATCTATCTATCTATCTATCTATCTATCATCTTCCAGCTGATTCTGATATGCTCCAGGAACTGGGGTCAGTAGGTTACATGACATGGTCTTTGGGAAGGTTTTGGAAGTTAATTTGTCTATAATCTTGGTGATTATTGTAGAATTTTAAATTGGAGTTGGAACAGACTTTTAAGAATACTAAGGATTGCCAAGAAAACAAAGAAATGACTCATATGACAAATAAATCTAGAGTTCTTACTTGAGGCACAAATGACCAGCTCAAATTATTACTTTTTAGGAACATCATGCAAGACCCTGGTCCCCTGGACACATCTGTAATATCTGGAGAGGTGGAAAAAAACAGAAGAGAACAACCAGAGGCAAGGTGGGTTAATTCATTTAAAGTGGCAATAGGTGCAGCATTGGAAAACAAGGGCAGATTATTCTGGATAAGGTCTATGTGATCGCTAAGAGTTGCCACTGGTTTGTTGGCACATAGTCAAAGGAAGAATGCCATTTATATTTGGAATATTCCATCCAGTATTGTCTTCCCATAAGATAATTCCTAGAATTATAGGGCTTTAAGGGACCTTGGAGGTCTTCCAGTCCTACCTCCTGCTCAAGGCAAGAGTCCTGATACCATCTTGGACAAGTGATTATTCAATCGTTTCTTGAAAATGGCCAGAGATGGAACACTCAACTCCAGAAGACAAGCTATTCCGCTGCTTAATAGTTCTTACTGTCAGAAAAATCTTCATTATTCCAGGTTAGTCCCAAAGGTGCTTTTTCAGGAGGCAACTGGACTTTCTTGTTTTTTCTTTGAAGATGTTTTACTTCTCATCCAAAAAGCTTCTTCATCTCTAACAGGATAGTGGAGAATAGAAGGATTTATATACTTTGCAGACAGCTGGTCATTTGCATCCTTTTAGAGGGTCATTGAAGCACTTGGAGGTTTATCTTGTCCTCAGGGTCACCTGAGTGGTGTTCCTAGTTCCTGTAGTCTGCAATTTTTCTCTGGAAATCCATTCCTACTCCTACACTTTACATGAAACCGCTGGGGGAGACCATCCGTAGACACAGGGTGAGTTTTCAACAGTACGCTGATGACACCCAGCTGTACATCACCACCCCGTCTCAATTCAGGGAGGCAGTCGACGTAATGTGCCAATGCCTGGACGACGTTAGGACCTGGATGGGGAGAAACAGACTCAGACTCAACCCCGACAAGACTGAGTGGCTCTGGATATTGCCTCCTAAGGACTATGTCAACTATCCCTCCTTGGTTTTTGAGGGAGAAAAATTAACTCCTTTGGAACAGGTTTGCAATTTGGGAGTCCTCCTAGATCCACAGCTAAAATTAGATCAACACCTTACAGCTGTGGCTAGGGGGGCTTTTGCACAGGTTCGCCTGGTGCACCAATTGCGACCATACTTGGAGAAGGAGGCTCTACTCACGGTCACTCATGCCCTTGTCACCTCCCGATTGGACTACTGCAATGCGCTCTACATGGATAATTCAAGTATTACTACGCAATACTTAAAGAGTATTCGGAGACTTCAGTTGGTGCAAAATGCGGCTGCGCGTGCTGTGGTGGGTGTGTCAAGATACACCCACGTAACACCCATACTCCGCCAGCTGCATTGATTGCCCATTGGTCTCTGGGTACAATTCAGGGTGTTGATCATCACCTTTAAAGCCCTACATGGCTTAGGACCTGGTTACCTCCAGATCTGCATTCTGCCTTATACTTCCCTCTGACCGGTTAGGTCCCACAGAGTGGGTCTCCTCCAGATCCCATCAGCCAAACAATGCCGACTGGCGGGCCATAGGGGGAGGGCCTTCTCTGTGGGGGGGCCCGTGCTCTGGAACCAACTTCCCCCAGAGATCCGAATTATCCCCACCCTGCTGGCCTTCCGAAAAGCCATTAAGACATGGCTCTTCCTGCAGGCAGGTGTCTGAGACAATTTTATACCCGAGATCTCCCCCTGTATGCATGTTGTTGGATGTTTTTTTTAACTTTTTAAAAACTGTTTTTAAATAGGTTTATTGTTTAGTGTTCTCTTAAAATGTTGTATGTCACCTTGAGTCCTTAGGGAGTAGGGCGGCATAGAAGAACCTAATAATAAATAATAAATAAATAAATACACCACAATTTGGAATGAACACTCTTTGAATGGAGTGGGAATAGGAATGCCCAGAGTGCTATTTCTTTTTATCCAAAGTTATTTAATGATGGTGTACAGAATGGCAAGATTAAGGAAGGCTACCTTTTAATGCATCATTTCACATAATATTGTGCAGAAAGAACAAGAGAAAATTTCAAAAGAATTTTTGATTTAGTGCCAACCTGCCTACTGAGATACCGTTGTTTTACAATCAGATTAATAAAATTGTTCCCATTTCATGGGATTATTCCATTCCTGAGCAGTCTTACATCTTTATTTGGCCTAATTCGATATCTTTCTGCAGTTTTTATTACCAAATGCAAATAAGCAGGTAAGCGACACACTATTATAGTATGAATTTCTTAAATAAAGAAGGATATAATATGTAGGATAATCTAACTGGAAACTTTAGTTAGGGAAGTGACAGTTATGATTGATTATTTGTCTATAAATTCCCATAGCTGCTCTCATCTAATGACTCTAAGTGACTCATAGTACAAATAGTCCTTGTTTAGAGACTGCTTTGCTTAGCAACCAAAACGTTGGTGATGAAAAAGTAATTTTATGACCAATTGTCACATGTATTATTATATTCGAGTGAGAAGACAACGATGAGGAGGCAGAACTAACCTTTTATTAACATTCATTAACTAACACCCGAGTGGTCTGACAGGAGAGCGAGCTTTCGTTTGACAGTTCTCTATTTATACTGTAACACAGCCTTAGAACAACCAATCACGGCGTCCATATCTCCCGCTCCTTTTGGAGCCCCCTGGTGGAACTCTGGGACATTACACCCCTTCCTCCTTAGCTGAAGCATGCGTACTACGCAAGGTATGCTGGCCGCCTTCTGATTCGGCTGGATCTTCTCAGCTCCTGTAGCTGTCCCAACGGAATGCTATCTCCCTCCACAAGTTCCTGTGGCTGACTCGTCTCCCCCGCTGGGGGTGGTGTATTTTCCCCGACGCTTACATCACCCAGCTCAGGTAAGTTAGCGAGAGCAGGTTGGCTCACGGTTCATCGCGCCCCCTCATCCCCCGGTTGAGGCTCTGCTGCAGGGTTGCAGAGCTCTGTGGGTTGCGGGCTGGGCTTAGCTGCTTCTCCCCGCTGGGACCTTAATTGATCGAGGTGGCGGTGCCACTCTTGGCCATGGTCTTAAAGGATTCAATATGAGCAGGGCCCCCACAGACCCACTACCACTCCCGGGACCCATAGAGGACTGCCTGCATAGTTATGGGCATACACAGGGCTGCCTATTTGGAACAAATGCCCCAGCCGGGCTGAATCAAGGGGTTTTTCTGCGGAATACTAGGGATGCAATTGGTCGAGCGTGGTTCGTAAGCGCCTACCATAAGTAGTTCCACTGGCGTTTTATTTGTGGCTGTGCATGCTGTTGTGTGCTGTGTGAAAAGTAGCTCGGCCACCTTATCTCGACAATCCCCTGGGCCTAGTTTATGAAGGGATTCTTTAGTTGTGCGAACCATGCGTTCTGCCATGCCGTTCCCAGCCAGGTGCCATGGCACTATAAGATCGTGCCTGATACCTAAGTTTGCAAGGAACCCCTCGAATTTCTCTGCCATCAATTGAGGCTCGTTATCTGAGATTAGCACATCTGGATAACCGTGTGTTGCAAACAATGACTCTAAACACCTTATCAATGCATCAGTGGTGGTGGAAGACATTAAATGAACCTCTAACCATTTAGAAAAGGCATCCACCACCACCAAGAACATTTGGCCCTGTACCGGGCCCGCAAAATCCACGTGAATGCGGGACCATGGGCTCGCTGGTGTTTCCCAAACCTGTGGGGTTGCTTTAGGCGGGGCTGCTCTATTTTCCTGGCAAGGGGAGCACCTGGACACCCTTTCTTTGATGGCCTTATCCATCCCTGGCCACCAAACATATCCCCTTGCTAGGGCCTTCATGCAGACCATTCCAGGATGCGCCCCTGTGCAACAAATTCAGAGTGGCCTGCCTGAATTGCTGCAGAATTACCACCCTCTCAGCCCACAATAAACATCCCACAATACAGAAAGCTCAAACTGGCGTGCTCTGAATGGGGCAAAATCGGAAGTCAATTTGTCCATAGGCCAGCCTCTCAGCACCCAAGTCATTACTCTAGACAATATGTGGTCTCGTGCCATTGATCTGGCGATGTCAGCAGCAGAGATAGGTAAATGGAGGTCGCTCAGGTGAAGCACCATAGATGTTGGAGCTGGGTCTTCTAGCAGTATAGGTAGGGGGCAGCAGCTTAAGGCGTCAGCATGGGCGATGTGGAGTCCTGGTCGGTAAATCAGGTGGTACTCGTAGTTGGTGAGGAAAATGCTCCAACGAGTCATTCTGGGAGATATCCTCTGTGGAGTTGGATGGTTGCCTGCGAGTAGCTCTAAGAGTGGCTGGTGGTCAGTCACAAGGTCAAAACTTCAGCCATAAATATAGTGGTGGAATTTGCGCACCCCCGCAATCAGAGCCAAAGCCTCTTTGTCAATCTGGCCATAATTTTATTTATTTATTTATTTATTAGTTGCATTTGTATGCCGCCCACTCCACAGAAACTCTGGGTGGCTCACAACAGTAAAAATTCACATGCAACAACAAATATAAAAGCATTAAAAACAATAGATATTAAAACATTTAAAAACATTAAAAACCACAATTTAAAAACCCATACAATAAATCATTCATAGGGCCATGAATGATCGGTGTTGTATTAAAATCATTGGCCCCAGGCCTGTCGACAAAGCCATGTTTTTACTGCTTTTCTGAAGGCTGGCAAGGTGGGAATAATGCGGATCTCGGGGGGTAGTGTATTCCAGAGAGCCGGTGTTGCCACAGAGAAGGCCCTCATTCGTGGGCCCGCCAGCCGACATTGTTTGGCTGACAGGACCACCAGCAGACCAACTCTGTGGGCTGTAATCAGTCTTAGGGAGGTATGTTGGAGAAGGCGGTCTCGGAGGTAAACTGGTCCTAAGCCATGTAGGGCTTTAAAGGTAATCACCAACACCTTGAATTGTGCTCAGAGACCTATAGGCAGCCAGTGCAGTTCACGAAGGATGGGTGTCACATGGGTATATCTAGGGACACCCATCACCACACGCGCCGCCACATTCTGCACTATTTCTCTCTTGCCCGGCTAAGGTTCGGGAAAAGAATGCGATTGGGGCTTCCTCCCCGTTTGGTAAGCAGTGGCTAAGGACAACCCCCACTCCATAGAGTGATGCATCGCAGGTAAGGACTAGTGGCAGGTGGGTGCTATATTGAGCTGTTCTTATATATGTTGTATGCTGCCCTGAGTCCTCAGGGAGTAGGGCGGCCTATAAGAATCGCAAAATAAATAGATAAATAAATGGAAGGCTGAATCAACCTTGGATACCATTCCCTAAGGATACTGATCCCTTAGGACAGACATTGTGGCAGATAAGAGAGCTTCCCAGGTCTCACTAGAAAACACTGTTTCACAAAAGGGTCTTGGAGCATGCCAAACCTAACAGATCTAGTGAGACAGACAGAAGCTGTGTTTCTGGAAAACTGCGAAAACTCCTTAGCTTGCTATAACCACAATTTAAATGCAATGCAAAATGTTGCCACTGCCACCTAATTAAAATCCAACTGTTAAATGATTAGAATTACAATGTGATAACTCTGACCTTCTGCTTTCCTTTCTCCTAAAGGAAATAGATGACTAGGAAAGACAGTGTCGCTCCACGTATTGGCTGAATTTTTCCTTCCTTCCTCCTCCCTCCCTCTCTCAACTTCCTATTGCACATTTTAATGCAATCAGAAGAGTTCACATCTGCACAGCAATCAAATTATGAAGTCAACATAATTCAATGAAATTCTGAAGAGCCAAATAATCACATGCAGGTTAATATTAATTGCAATGTTATTTTCCCTGCACCTGGATTTATTCTTTTCACCCTTTAGAAATACCCAGCAATAAAAGGATCAGTTTGCCCAATTAAGTGGTGTATTAATGATCTAACTCTTTTTTTTCCTTTCCCTTCAGCACATTTTTACCTATGGTCATGGACATTTATTTACTTTTAGTACAATCCCATAACAGTCTAAGACACCACAGCCTTGTATTATCTATATTCAATGTTCTACTTCGGGGGTGTCAAACTGGCGGCCCGCGGGCCAAATACATCATGTGCTGACCACGCCCACCCCAGTTCTGTGAATGGGAAAAACATTGTGAAACATCACATGATGGCAATGTGACGGCAATGTGAATTTGGCCCCTCTGTGTACCAGAGGTGGTATTCTGCAGGTTCGGACGAACTGGTTTGGGTGAACCAGTAGCGGTGACTGTTTTTGAGGCAGGGCGCATGCGTGGAAGGCGCGCATGCATCGAAGGCACACACACAAGTAAAGCTCATGCGCGGGAGGCTGTGCTCATGTGTGGAGCACACGCGTGCTCACATTTGTGAACCAGTAGGGAAGGTAAGTGAATACCACCTCTGCTGTGTACTATATCCATTGGTGGTAATTCAATTGCGCTTTTATATGTTTGTTCCACTCTCATACTCATCATAGATATTGAAAGCATCTAACCTTCTGATAAAAAGATGTCACCCATTGTTGAATCACAATTTTGGTCAGAGTAAAGATTTGCTTTTCCTTTGTTCCTTATTCCCCATTCTTAAATTTTGTTTATCCTGAGTTAATTTTTTAGAAATCCATCTGAGTAGACAAGACACGAAAGTGGCTGGGGGATTGATTCCAGGAAAGCTTTAAAGATTTTTCTTTTCCCCCAGGAAGGGATGATGTTGACATCATCCACAACTGATTAAAAAGTGTGTGTGTGTGTGTGTGTGTGTGTGTGTGTGTGTGTGTGTGTGTGTGTGTGAGAGAGAGAGAGAGAGAGAGAGAGAGAGAGAGAGAGAGAGAGAGAGAGAGAGATCTAGTTCAATCTACAGCCTGAAAGTATATCCATTTTTTTCTGAGACAGTATAGTGATAGAGGACTGAGAGACTTACTGTATTCCTGGAACTATGACCCTCACAACAACTGTCTCTGTCTTAGCTGAGTTTGTTTAAAATGCTGTTTAGGAAGCACTTGTGTTACAATATTGGTACCACTGTTAGGATGCCGGAAGGTCTGAAACTCCTTAAAAAATTGATGGGAATTGGATGAGATATAATTTTAATTATATTATTTAGTTGTTATTATGGTTCACTGCATAGCCACCCAGATGTTTAGACTACATTTGGCATTTTTATCCAGCTATTGAGTATTTCCCAAGGATCTGGAATAGGTGGCTGCTGCTGTTTGATGGTGTTAAAGATATTGTCACAGGATTAAGCTACTGCAGATAAAACTGCCTTTTGTAATCAACTGATGGTGATTTTTGTCAATGCCAAAAATGTTCAAGTGGCACACCAGATGTTTTGAGATTGCACCAAGGCACCTATAATTATTAGTGCTATCCTTGTTTTCTTTTGCCAGTTATTCTTATTTTATTACAGTTCCTTGTATTTTGCAATTTTCTCTAATTCTTTCTCTTCTGCTGTCTCCAAGACATTGCTAAACTGCTTGGCAATAAGTGGGTGTAGACCGGTCATGCTTAAAAAAAATGAGTTTTTTTTTCTTTTTTAGGTAGGTGACATGATTAGAAGTTAGATAGGATAGAAAAAAAAGTCTTTTAATAAAAGGATGACATGAATAAAAGTTAGAATAAGAGATAGAAATAAGAGAAAGGGGGAATATTAGTGTATACACTTTTATATAATAAAATAAAAGCAATAACAAGAGAAAACATGGAATAATTGAATAATGGCAGACTACAACTTAAAATAAATGTGTATTATTATTAGAAATATATAAGTTGGTTGAATGTAATAACTATGATTAATTTTACTAGTTTTATTTGTAATTAGAATGTATGACACCCAGGTGCCACATTATTCACGCATTGAGATAGATAGATAGATAGATAGATAGATAGATAGATAGATAGATAGATAGATAGATAGATAGATAGATAGATAGATAGACAGACAGACAGACAGACAGACAGACAGACAGACAGACAGACAGACAGACAGACAGACAGACAGAGATAGAGATAAAAAAATAAAAATAAAAAAAAATAAAAAAACTTGAAACAAAAAAACTGAGTTTATTTTTACTTGACGCTGGGTAATTTTTAATCTTCCTTGCCTTTCTCCACATTTTTTGCTATTGTTACAAGTTTTTTCATTCTAACTTCTTTTTAAAATTTATCCATCTCCTTTATCAAAGCTACAATTTTGGATACTCATAGCTGCATTTTTTCCCCCTTCTTTATCAGGCATTGCAGTTCATTGCAGTCTCGTAATTGATGGATTGGTAAAACATTTCGGATTCTAATGAAATTGGAGATTCTTCCTATGGTTTGCAATTTGAGCTTCATATCACATTATTTTCTTAGCTGTAGCTGTTATTTCCTGCTTTATAATCTCCGGTGCTTGCTTGATCTTCCTTGTTTCTAGGTAATATTTCTTAAAGTACTTGGTCTTCTTGTTTTTCAAACTTCTTTTCTTTCATCTATTCTAGCTTGCATCTGATCTTAGAAGCTGATCTTATTTTCCAATCTGAACTTCTATTTTTGTAGTGCACTGCTTAGTTTTATTCTTGGTTTTTTTGCATCCAAAGTGATTAGTTATAAGTGCAGACATGCTATAAATTAGTTCATTTCTTGCAGTGAGTTGGTGCTTATATTTGATATTACAGTATTGACATTTCTTAATACTTGGGCTAGTGGTTTCTTTGGAAGAAGTTTCAAAGCAAGTAACCTTATTTTGTTGTTTTGATGCTGTTCAGTTCAACTGAAGATGTTCAGTTATTCATTATTTCAGTTTCTCTTCTTTTTAGTTGGAGGGGGTTTGTTCTTTTGGGGAAAAGGTAGAGGAGAGGTTGCCTGGTGAGAATGAAAATAATTCAATAGCTATGCTGATTTTCTCTGCTGTCATCTTTCCCTATTTTGTCTTTATAGTCTGAGTTACTTCTGGCAAGGTTTTGATTTCTTTGTCCTGGATATATCTTTGCAATTTTTCCAATTTTGCTACTGTTATGTTGTATAAACATCAACATTGATCTTAGAACATAGAACATAGAATAACAGAGATAGAAGGTCATCTAATCCAACCTTCTGCTAGAGCAGGAGACCCTATATCATTTCAGACAAAAAGCTGTCCAATCTCTTCTTAAAAGCCTCCAGTGATGGAGCACCCACAATTTCTGAAGGCAAGGCATTCCACTGGTTAATTGTTCTCACCATTAGGAAATTTCTTCTTAGTTTTAGGTTGTTTGTCTCCTTGATTAGCTTCTGTTAGCTTCTTATCTTACCTTCAGATGCTTTGGAGAATATATTGATCCCCTTCTTCTTTGTGATAGCCTCTCAAATATTAGATCACTGGTAGCCTCTGTTTTGTTATGTCTACTTTTGGATGTTTTTCATTCCAGAATTATTGCAGTCCCTCTTCTTCAGTGATGGGTTGCTGCTGGTTCGGACCAGTTCGCCCGAATTGGTGGTGGGAATTTGCCCCCACTCGCCGAATCGGCAGCGATGGCCGGCTGTCCACGCCCTCGAACTGGTCCTCCAGTTGCTGCTTCTTGAAAGCGACTGGCAAAAAACTCTTTGCACATGCCATGACATCACAATGCGAACTGGTAGGGAAGATAAGTGGAACCCAACCCCTGCTCTTCTTCTTAGACTTGATTTATAATAACATATATTTCTTTGTATATTTGCAACAGGAAACAACTTTTCTTTCAATACTCATGCAGCTTTGGCCATGGTTGCTGAGCCAACAGTCCTGAGTTCATCAGTCCTAGTAGCCCATTTGCCACTAGGGGCCCAGGAACTCCATCACCTCTCATGGCTCCTATGACCTGGGTGATAGGCAATCTTGTATGGGTTTCTGTAAATTACATCTCACTATATTTTTATGGGTGTGGCTCTCAGCTTCTTCAGAACACACAGTTCTGACAACCACATCAAGTTAGTGCCTTGTTTTCTTGCATCTGTGTAATTCTTGAATTGGGAAAATGAATGACACTAACACATTTAAAAAGTGCATGTGTGTGTTGAATCCATTTCTGTCAGCAAAACTAAAATTAGTTAGTTTAATTGACCAACTTGCTTGAAATCAGATTAATTTGAGTGCTATGGTGATGCATTATGCATTTTTGCCCCAACTGAAAAACTAGTATGTTATCAACTTTCGGCTTCAGTTTCTGATCACTTTGCTTTTGGGTAGACAACTTGTAGTCTCATATGGAAGAGAGGGGTATAAACACCAGTATAGGGAGTGAAGGGGAGAGAGACATTCTTTTTTATTCTTTCCTACTCTTTTATTTATTTATTTATTTATTTATTTATTTATTTATTTATTTATTTATTTATTTATTTATTTATTTATTTGTCAAACATGTATAGGATAGTAGTAACTTGTATAAACATAAGTAAAAAGTAACGATAAAAGAGGACAATAGACAGTAGGACAGGGACGGTAGGCACAGTGGTGCACTTATGCACGCCCCTTACAGACCTCTTAGAAACGAGGAGAGGTCGACTGTAGACAGTCTAAGGTTAAAGTTTTGGGGGTTTGGGGAAGAAACCACAGAGTCAGGTAGTGCATTCCAGGCATTGATCACTCTGTTGCTGAAGTTATATTTTCTGCAGTCAGGTTTGGAGCGCTTTACATTTAGTTTGAATCTATTACATGCTCGTGTATTGTTGCGGTTGAAGCTGAAGTAGTCATTAACAGGAAGGACATTTTGGTATATGATTTTATGAACTACATTTAGATCAGATCGGAGGCGACGTATTTGTAAATTGTCTAATCCCAGTATTTCAAGTCTGGTGGAATAAGGTATTTTGTTGTGAGCAGAGGAGTGAAGGACTCTTCTTGTGAAATATTTCTGGACTCTCTCTCTCTTGACAAAGCATACAATGTAAAAATTCAGTATTGGAGATTTGGTGCACTTTAACCTCTTGAATTACTTCTCCACACACAAGGACAGCCAGATTTGTTGCTAGCAAGAAAAAATCTTGTTCTTTGCAAGATAGTTTGGTTCTAGCTTCTAGCCTTCTGAGACAACAATTCAGCCTTCTGTATAGCTTGCTTTATAAGGTTGAATTGTATATTCCTGGACTTGTACACCTGACTTAGACTACACTGAATCAATTCAGTGATCTGTTTTAGCCTGTTTTGTTGACTATCCCTGGCATCAGTTCTGAGATAAGAGTTTTCTGATATCCAAATATTATTTAATAGTCAAAGCTAGAGAGTTCTTAGGCATTGCATTCACCAGTTAATCCTTCAGTAGCAAAGGAAAAAGGAAACTGATCTGTGATCCAATAAAAAAATATTCCCTTTGCATGTTTATTTTCTTATTGTCTTTAATTTCTCAAATCAAATTTATACAATTAGTGAAAGTGGCAGTATTGAATGTGGAGTTAAAAAGAAAATTTTATTGAAAATTATTATAACAAGCAAACACACACACATGTATTTGTATGTGTTTATATGCACATATACATACACTTACCTTAATAATCATTATCTAACTCCAACACAATTATAATTCAAACTGGAATTGGGCAATGCAACACCAAAGCTTCACAAGGGACCTCTAAAGTAATTTTTTAAAGAATCTTTTTAAAGCTCATGAGTTCAAACTTCAGACATCCTTTGTGGGGGATTTAATTTAGAGCTCTTAAAAAAAACCTAAAATGCAGCTAATCCTCTCTTAACAATGATAAATGAGACTGGAATTTCTTAGTTGAGTGATGTGATGATAGCAATAGCAATAGCACTTAGACTTACATACCGTTTTACAGTGTCTTTCAGCCCTCTCTAAGCAGTTTACAGAGTCAGCATATTGTCCTCAACAATCTAGGTCCTCATTTTACCCACCTCGGAAGGAGGGAAGTCTGAGTCAACCTTGAGCCTGGTGAGATTCAAACTGCCAAATTGCAGGCAGCCGGAAGGCAGCAGAAGTAGCCTGTAGTACTGCACTCTAACCACTACGCCACTGTGGATCATAAGAATGTGGCTCATAATAAAGTGAGATCGCACATGACTGCAACACTTAGTGACTGAAATCCTGGCAGTCTCTGTTGCGATCACTAAGTGAGAATTATAGGTTGATAAGTATCACTAAGTGAGGATTATAGGTTGATAAGTATCACAAGTGACCACAACTTGTGACTTTCCGCCAGCTTACCACAAGTAAATTCAAGTGGGAAACTGGCAGGAAGTTACAGGTATCAGGCAGCACATAAGCAGGCTGGTAGTCAGGTGAGTACCACAGAGTAAGATGGGGCAGGAGGTGTTCTGTGGCAACTGTGTAAGGGTTGTGGAGGGAGCGTTGCTGTGATTTATGACTATATGCTGTCTGGGGAGGGAATACTGCAGGACTATGCAAGTGCATGCAGGCGGGAGACGGTGAGGGGGCGTCTGGAATCTCATATACTCTTTGCAGGCCTTCTTGAAAGAAAAAATGGCAGGAGAGATTGGCAGCTTTGCCTCCTGGCTTCCCCATTGAATTTTCTTGTGGGAAGCCAACAGGGAAGGTCACAAAGGCCAATCATGTGACTGCAGGCTGCTGCAATCATTTTAAGCATGAGCAGTTGTCAAAGAGTTGGATCACAATCATGGGTCTGCGAGGGCACTGTGACCGCCAGAACTTTGAGATCTGGTCATAAGTACCCTTTGTTCACTGCTGTTGTAACTTCAAACGGTTGCTAAACAAGTGGTCTTTAACTAAGGACTACCTTAGGTATTCTGGTGGTATTCTGCTGGTTTGGACCGGTTTGCCTGCCCTGGCTTATGGCATCCTATTGGGCACATTTTTGAGGCCGTGCACATGTGCATAAGGCATGCGCACAAGTAAAGTGCATGCGTGGGAGGCCGTGCACATGCGCGGAGGTCACATTTGTGAACCGGTCGGGAAGGCAAGTGAAAACCATCCCTGTACCTGTAGCAATTTAATAAAATGTAATATTGCAACCATGGAGAAAAGTGAGTCAATGTAGACAGGAGCACTGAAGAAGAAGCACATTAGACAGTTACTTTCCCACAGTAAAAAGTATTGATGCAGAAATTCCAAAGGCTACAACTCAACCCAACCTAAGGAATGATGTTGTCATTGCCCCGTTGGAGCCTGGGTCTGAGGACGAGGATGAGACAGGGCTAGGGCCAACAGTTTAATGACTGGAGGACAGGACGAGGGAGTCCCGGGTCCTTCGGGCCTGGGAAGGGTTACTAGTAAAGGAGAAAAAGCACAGGATGACCAAGTGAAGGGAAAGGAAAAGGGCAGGCAGCAGAGATGAGGAGCAATGGAGCTCTGGCGATGAGCAATTACCTCCACCCCTGATCCCCGAGCACAGAGAATGGAGAGGAAGCAGGATCAGCACAGGGTGACCTGACGACTTGGGAGGAGGGTGCCCTGACCCTCTTTACAAGGCTCACCTGGGGAATGAGATTCAAAGAGATGCCGCTTGGAGGGGCACTTGTTGGGAACAAGAATTGCCTTTTTCCAGTTTCACGTGCTGTTACAGATGTCAGGATATTTTGCTGTGCCTTGCCCTGCTTGCCTTGCTTGCTTGGCCTGGCTATGTGCGAGTTCACAGTGACACAGTTCTACTTGGGGTTGTGTTGCAGTCCCAGTGAACTCTTCCTGTGATGAGGACTCCCTGGAACAAAATTCCCTGAACTGTGGCTGCTCTCAGAACTGTGCTGCTTCTCTGGACTAATAGCAGCCAGGAACTATTGGAGGTGCCGGTTTAGCGCTTGGCTCCTGGACTTGCAGTGAGCGGTGGAACTTTTGGGGGAAAGTTGGAGCAATAAAGTTAAGCCTTCGTTCCAGTTGTGTTGCTTCTGTGCCCATCCCCGGGTCATCACAGATGTGTACAGGTTATAGTAAAAAAAAAAAGTCAAGTTGGAACTATAAAGGGACACTGATAAGAAGATGGATTCACACATTCTTATTTGACCTTAATCAATCTTATTTCAGTCCTGACAAACTGCAGGAAGCATTTTTCTTTTTCTAGACCACCAAGGAAGTACCTCTATTTCACAAACACAAACCTTGCCATCTGTGATTAGACAGTCTGGTTAACAAATTGGCCACATATCTCTTAATATAACCCACCAAGGGGAAAAAAATATCTTTCCCTGTTAATTACTGACACCATAGCAGTTCTCAATCTCCTGCAGATGGGATGAAAACGCTACCTCTGAAAGGGAGCAACATTTTTCCTGGTCATATTAATCAGTACTTTATCCTAATTGGATTTCACTTGATTTTTATTTTATGTAGCCTTGATCTGCCACAGAGTCTCTGCATATTACAGCAGATTTGAAAGCCTGATCTACTGGTTCATAATGAGGTTAGAAACATAGAAGTACATGCATTCAGATTAAAGTAAGCATTTCTTTTAGTTAGCCCAGGGCATTGGAAGAGATAAAAGATAAACTACTGTTACCCCTCCCCTTTCCCTTTATGATGATGAACGGAAAAGTAAGATTCCAAGTGTATTTATAGCAGGCATTCATCTCCTCTCCTTGTCAAGTCTTAAAAAGGGAGTGTTTGACCTAAATACTTAAAACTAGTGTATAATTTGTAAGGAAGAGGCAGTTTTATGGCAGTGGTCTAGATTGCGGCATGTTCAAACAGCATACTTTTCAAAAGCACAACTTTAAGGCTAACAGCCTTGTCATAAAATTACACACCCCCTCTCCATGTAAACAATAAACTTCGCATCCGCAACAAAGAACATCAGGCTACCAATTACAAAATGCAACCAGCCAGTCTACCTAAGTGTTTCATATCACTTGCAAGCAGGTGGATGGTTACGGGTGGTCCAATCTTTCTTTGGGCGCTCTTAATAAATACATGAATGCTAAATTGCATTGAGGGTACACACATATTGAGTGTTAAAAAAGAAAATCTTGCCATGGCTCCTGTTGTGGATCCATGGCTGAGTAAATGCTCGATTGAACAAAATTCAATTGACATTCATTCTTCCCTGGAGGAACAAAACTAATGGGGTGGAGAAGGGTTGAACTTACTGAATAAAATGTACAAGGAGGCCAATAGGGTGCCCTCTGCCTTTCATTCTTAAAAAGTTGACTCCATCATTCCTGAGCCCTTTTTGACATCACGAGATGTTACATGGTCAGTGGCCATTCAAGGGAATGATGTAAAAGAAGCTTCCACGCTTCTAAGAGCTGGGCTTTTGAAAAAAATAAGGGAGGAATTTGATGAAAAAAATAGAAAGTATCTATGCCTACCTTCATGTGCAATCTGGACAAATGTTCTGTGCTCCAGATATTTAAATAAATATTATGATTTTAAAAAATGACCAGAATGGACAATCAAATATGCCAAATCCACTCTGGTCTGCTGTGCCTTGGAACCTTATTTTCTAAGTGCTTGAGCCAATGACTATAGCCTTGGTGGTGCAGTGGTAAGAATGCGGTACTGCAGACTACTTCTGCTGACTGCTGGCTGCCGGTAATTTGGCAGATCGAATCTCACCAGGCTGAAGGTTGACTCAGCCTTCCATCCTTCCGAGGTGGGTAAAATGAGGACCCAGATTGTTGGGGGCAATACGCTGACACTGTAAACCACTTAGAAAGGGCTGTAAAGCACTGTGAAGTGGTATATAAGTCTAAGTGCTATTGCTATTATAAGATCAGAATGCAAAGTATATTTCACTTCACTTGAATATCACCTAAACTTCTGTCAGGCAGAATTCTGGTCACATAAAGAAGTCAACATAGCATCTAGTAATCAAACAGGGATGAAACAATAATCAAAGGACCTTCAAGAACTACATCGCAGTTAAGACTGGAAGAGCAAATTACTACACAGCTATTCCTCAACTTACAAACAACAATTGAGCCCGACTCTATTGTTGCTAAGCAAGGTAGTTGTTAAGTAAGTGTTGCATCATTTTACAACCTTTCTTTCCACAGTTGTTAAGTGAATCACTGCAGTTGTTAAGTTAGTAACATGGTTGTAAAGTGAATCCAGCTTCCAAGTTGACTAATGCTTGTGAATGCTCCAAAACTGGAAGTTTTTAAGAAGACAGTGGGCAACAATTTGTCTGAAATGGTACAGGGTTTCCTACCTAAGCAGAGGGTTGGACTAGAAGACCTCCAAGGTCCCTTTCAACTCTGCTATTCTATTCTATTCTATATTCTATTCTATTCTATTCTATTCTATTCTATTCTATTCTATTCTATTCTATTCCATTCCATTCCATTCCATTCCATTCCATTCCATTCCATTCCATTCTACTCCATTCTATTCCATTCTATTCCTACTGTACTGTACTGTACTGTACTGTACTCTACTCCACTCTACTCTACTCCACTCCACTGTACTCCTTTTCATTTGTCAGAAGGTCACAAAAGGTGATCACATGACCTTGGGACACTACAACCAATATGAGCTGATTGCCAAGTTTTGATCATGTGACTAAAGGGATACTGCAGCGCTCATAAGTGGGGAAAAAAGACCACATGTCACTTTCTTTCAGTTCCGCTGTAACTTTGAACCACCACTAATGAATGGTTGTTAAGTCAAGGGCTACTGGTATAGAAAAAACAGCAAACTCTTCTAGCCCAGGCACTGATGATATTATCATGAAATGTCTGTAGAAAAACTATCAAACTCAGGGAATAAAGTTCACCTATGATTGTCTCTCTTTTTCTTCCCAGACCCCCATTAAAATACTTCTCTAAAATTCCCCAAGCTAGTTCATTTCTCATTATTTTAATTTGACCTGAAGAGATTTGGGTAACTGAGCAATGATGACTTCTGTTAGAAGTGGCAAGAAACACTGCCCAATGTAAACAGTGTTGGTTTTTTAAATCATTTAACTGCCAACCTCAACAATGTGCTTTGCTTCTTGTTCTGCCTCATTGTTCTCTATGGCCTCTCTTAGACTTCTGACAAACAGCATTATTTAAACAGACATTAAAAGTTATTGAAATCCTTGCACATGCTGCACTGCATAATTTATTGACAGGCAGATGTTAAATGATGGCTTTCAGAGCTCTGATAGCAGGAAATCTTCAGACCAGGGAAACTTCAGACCAGCCAGAATGGGAATATGCTTGCAAGGTGAGTGCAAAGCATTGTAGAATGGAAGAAATGGGTGAGGTAATAAGGAAGCAGCCATATGCATGCACATGGAGAACAAGGCTGGAAGGAATGGAGAGTGGGTAAATTGCATTTTCTAATGAATAGAATGACAGATACAAATAAGGAAATAAAAATCAGAATAAAAGAATAGCAGCAGTTCTGAGGCTCAAACTTTAACTCCTATTCTTCATTTTTTAAAAAATTATGTATCCAATGCTGCAATTAAATAACTTCCACCTCCCTCTCAGTGGTGGGATTCACAATTTTCTATTGCTGGTTCTATGGGCATAGCTTGGTGGGTGTGGCTTGGTGGGTGTGGCTTGGTGCTCATGTGACTGGATGGACATGGCTTGGTGCTCATGTGACTCGTGGGCGTGGTCAAGTCAACATCACTTCTTTAACTGTACCCACCCAGACAACACCATATCAAACAACAATTATTACACTCACTACAAAAACACACAAAAACTCATCAAGCTGCACAAATTTCAAAATATAAAAGCTATAGAGTCACATAAAATTTGCTTGCTGCAAGCAAACTCACAAAATTAACTGTGTACAACACTGAATTTTTTATGCTAAATTTTAAAAAAATAGCAACTTACCCAAAATTAGGTGAAGGCAGGCAGGCAGATTCAGTTGCTTGCAGGCCAATGAGTTGGATGCAGCTGTGGGGGATGCAGACGAAGCAAGGCAGTGGGATTCAAGCAATGCTCGGGATTCGGGAGTCGCTCGTGAAGGTAAGCTGGAGGCTGGGAACGGGGGGGGGGGTTAGTTAGCTAGGACCAACTGGGATGGAGCCGTGCCAGTGGCTTAGCCAGCCAGGCAAGCCCAAGAACAGTGTGGGGAGAGCTAGCTAGGCCACAGCCAGTGCCACCGCCATCAGAGCTGCGCTGGCAGCTTAGCCAGCCAGGCAAGCCTGGGGATGGTGGGGGGGGGGCAGCTAGCAAGGCCACAGCCAGCACCACCACCATCAGAGCCATGCCGGTGGCTTAGCCAGCCAGGCGAGCTCAGGGGACAGTGGGGGGGGATAGCGTCACTCACAGGCTTACGTGTAAGCAGGCAGATCAGGGCCGCTCAGTTGGGGCACAGGCACCGCATGGAAAGTCAACTTAGGCAGGCAAGCCGCCTAAGAGCACAGACTGTGTACATGCACAAGCGAGGACCCAGTGTGCTGCATAGGAAGTGAGGAGTGTCTGGGTGGGGCAGGACAAGTGGGCAGTGCAGGGCAAGCGATGAGCGGTTGGCCAGAGTGAGCGGGTGGGTTGAGCGCTGAGTGGGTGGGCAGGGGCGAGCAGCAACCGGGCAACCGGACAGGTTGGGGCGGGGCCAACCAGAGGTGGTTTGCAAGTTCTCCAAACCAGGTAAAATTTCCGCTACCAGTTCAACCGGTAGCGGACTGGCCCGCCCAAACTGGCAGCATTTCACCACTGCGGCTATTCCATTTTGGACAAATGGTTGTCCAATCTTTTCTTAAAGACCTCCAGTGTTGGAGCACCCATAACTTCTGGAAGCAAGTTGTTCCACTGATTGGAATACTGAAATACTCCAGTATCATAGGTATCATGGTTCTGAATCTCAGTTGCAGGGAGCAAGATGCACAAAATACTCTCTGGGAAAGAGGATATTGGACTAGATCAGGGTCTCAAACTTGTGATGTCACATTGTCATGTGATGTATTGTGACCTTTTTCCCCTTTGCTAAACCGGGGATGGGTGTTGCCAGTGTGTGACGCATCTGGCCCGCGGGCCGTGAGTTTGACATCCCTGGACTAGATAGTTTCATGGTCTCAATTAGTTGGATTTTTATGGTTTTTATTTTCAGAAACCAAGTTGACTTGATTTTGAAAAGCCTTTCAAGTGTTATTTCTCTTTCCGAATTGAGAAACAACACTCTGAAAGAGTAATGTTTGTCATATATAAAAGGAAGAAATGAGGCTGATAGATTCAGAGAAGGATAGTTACAAAAGGGGAAGAAAATATCAAGTAACTGCATAATTCATACAATTAGCTAATTTTATCCAGAGTTAAAATTACTAATTGTTATTTATGCAATCAAGCCTTAAGCTTAAAAAAATGGAATTCATTGTTTAGTTGTTATAGTAGGAAAATTAACAATTAAATAATTGCTCAACATTGGAAGATCTCAGATAGCCTAACAAATTATAAAGATCAGCAATGATAATTATCTAAGTTAAAAGAAACTGCATGAATGAAAAGATTGGCAGAGGAAAGGTATAAAGCAAGTATTCAATTGTCTTGCTAGAAAAGTTGTAGAGTTAAAATAATGACAAATCAGAGCGGGACCCACAATTCTACTAAATTGGATGGGCTTTATATATTATCTTTATTGTAACAATGTCAGCTGTGAACAACCAGATCCGGATGAGAAGAGTTTAGTAGCTGTTTTATTGCTCATACCTATACACAGAAATCTTCTCAGACTGACAGTTTGCACCTGGGTAAAACTACATAAGGTTCTAGCTGGGGCAGGATATCAGATTTGGTTCTGTTGTAGCCATGTAGGGATTCCAGATTAAGTCCACATTTGACTCCTCCAACTGACCTGACCAGTCTCTTTCTAACATGTACAATTATCAATATTTAAGACATATAGCAAATTTGAAGATGCATTTTTCTGTTTCTAATTTTAGTGTTTTTTTTCTATGCATTACAGATTTGTGTTATTCAGTTACGTGATAATATTAATTACAATTCAATATAAAGAAGATACAATTAGCTAATTTAAGCAAAATATTACACTTCTGTCTACAGCATGCAGTAGCCTTTAACCCTAGCAGCTGATCTCAAAAGCTGAGTAAAGTTGGACTTGCTTAGACTTTGGATGGTAGACATCAGGAAATGGAAGAACTTTTTACTGCACTAGGAATTTAAAAAAATAAAAATACCTTTAAGGAATAATTAGCTTTCAAAATCACATCTCTAATGATAAAATGTTTATCACTATCCCATGCGAAAAGCACATTTATATGTGTTTCATAAACACTGAGGTATTCATAACTATAGATGATTATGTGGTGGTTGGCTAAATTTTCACAGGATCATGAAAGTGATAAACCAGTGAAAAAGGAATATATTCAGTGGAAGGAAAGAACTGAAGAATCAGCTAATTTGCCACTATGGATTGGCATAAGAGGGTATCAAAATGATTCCTTTCCTTCCCACTGGCTTTGTTCCCAGGCTTTAAACATGCCAAGTGATCATAATAGGGCTGATTAATTCAGGCAATTTTCGCTATAAGACCAATATTGAAAGGTCCTCCTAGGTCTTTTTCTTAGACCAGTTCTTCAGCTTCCTGCCTTCCTTTCCCCAAGATCACTTTAAAAGACTTTTCTATCAGTCATTTTTCACTCCTTTTTTCACAACAACCCCACATACAACTGGAATATATAATGAAAGGTAACCAAGGATCACAAAAGGACTGTTTGTTGGAAGTGATAATCAGCTGAAACATAAGAAATGTGCTGTAGGCTAGACAAATCAGCCTGCAGCAGTACAAGATAAATGCTGCTTTGAAAAGTCTCATTGTCATTGCTAAAGCATCCTCTTTATGAGAACAGAAGCGTCAAAATGCCGCTGAACCAAGGCACAGAGGAATCTTTGGAGGGAATAGAACAAAACGCTTACTCTTCAGAGTTGATGGTGTTTCTTACTTTATCATTTGGTTGTGTGTGCATGGGAGCCAGATGTTTTACTGAGATCCCCTCCAGGTGCTGCTTGAATATTCCAGCCCATAACAGCTGTTTCCCTCCTTACATATTAGGTCTGCTTTAATGCTCCTCTTTATATAAAGAGACACAGATAGTGTCTCTATATAAAGATAGTGTTTATCTTAAATTAGACTCTTAGATTAGACAGATTAGACTCATTATATAAAGATAATGTCTCTTTATATAAAGAGATATAGATTTAAATGAGTGATGCATGCAAATAGGTCAAAATAGAAGTAGAGCAAGCAAGTTCTTCCTTATTTTTTCAGTTCCTATGGATTGGAACCTGCCGTATTTTTTGTATGAACCTTAAAACACAACAGCAAGCCTTTCTGGTATAGTGGCAAACATAGAGAACCAAGAGATAATGAGTTCTAATCTGGGTTTAGGAATGAAGTTAAATGGTGAGTCACACCATCACCCTCGGAAGAAGGCAACAGCAAACAACTTCCCCCACAATGTTTCCAAGACTTTCCCATGTATTTGGTAGAAGGCAAAACTTAGCAATAGCACTTAGACTTCATATACCGCTTCATAGTGCTTTACAGCCCTCTCTAAGCGGTTTACAGAGTTCAGCCTCTTGCCCCCAACGATCTGGGTCCTCATTTTACCAACCTCAGAAGGATGGAAGGCTGAGTCAACCTTGAGCCGGTGAGATTTGAATAGCTGAACTGCTGAACTAGCAATCAGCTGAACTTGCAGTGCTGCTTTTAACCACTGCGCCACCTCAGCTCCTCACTTACTATGGAGTAGGCTTTAAACTTGTGAAAAGGACAGAATAATTTGGATGATAACTTTAATTCACAGTTGAAAACACAGTTGGGTAGGTTTGATGGATCAAGCTGAAGCCATCTGAAAAATATAAGAATATGATACATATCAAATTTAAGAGATAAGGGACCATCACCTCCTTCCAAGGGAAATGAATTCCACAGAGGCTTTTTAATAAAATAAATACCAGCCCATTAAGGATAATGTATCTGTTACCAAATATTTCGTCACTGTGGTACAGGGATCCCCACCCCCGAGTCTTGGCCCACTCCTGGGCTTTGAGCCATTCAGAATCAGGCCTCAGAACCAGCGGTGAAATCTACTTACCTTCCCTACTTGTTTGGAAGTGCGCGGCTTGCGCGCACCACATCAAGCACACTTTTTCACTCTCTGTGCATGCGCAGAAGGCTTTGCGCATGCGCAGAGGGTTTAAAAAAAAGAAAATGGTGATGTCCGGATGAGTGGGCAGAGCCCCATGCTGCCGCTGCTACCAGTTCTCCAAACCACCGGAAGCTACTGCTACCGGTATGCCCAGACCGGGCCGAACCGGTAGCCTTTTACCCCTGCTCAGAACTGGTGGGTGAGCACATGCACCAATCCCCATTTGTGCAATACACACAAAAAGCAGCATGTTTTCAATCTCATAATATAGCCACCAAGAGCTGAGGTGGCACAGTGGTTAGAGTGCAGTACTGCAGGCTACTTCAGCTGACTGCTAGCTGCAGTTCAGCAGTTCAAATCTCACTGGCTCAAGGTTGACTCAGCCTTCCAACCTTCCGAGGTGGGTAAAATGACCCAGATTGTTGGGGGCAATATGCTGAACTCTGTAAAACACTTAGAGAGGGCTGTAAAAGCACTATGAAGCGATATATAAGTCTAAGTGCTATTGCTATCTTCACTTTTTGAGGCCTTTCACGGAGGCCCCAGTGGTAAAGAAGATAAAAGATGAAAAGATTTCAACCCTTCTCCTAAATATTTTTTCTTTTAAAAAAGAATACATTTATTCATCTTTAAGTCACTTTACATTTGACCATGAATAAAGATTAGCATTATCAGTATATGAATTTACATTGTGTGCGCATTGAAGGATTAATTCCCATGGAAAGAAAGGGAGGCACGGTTAAAAATTAGTTAAACTCTGGAAGGGAAGCTAAAATTAGTATACAGTGCCATGGGTAGCACTGGGCCAATGAGGATATTTCATTTCTGATAGAAATATTAAATTAGATGAGCTGGAAGACCCCATAAACATGTTGTTAGGCCTGTGTGCTATGAGAAAGATAATGGAAGTAATAACAAATAGAATGGAGAATCACATTTTAATTAGTCATATGAACTGCTCACTGCAGAAAAGCCTGACAAGGCACAAGTTAACATTGTAATGAAGCTGGTTATGAGTGTAAGATACGAAGTCTTCCTTCCGGCAATATAAATGCATTGCTTAATAAGATTTTTTTTTAATTATTCAGAATAACCATTTCACTAAAACACCATAACAAGAAGGCAGCCAAATGAGAGAGATGAAAGGCGTAATTCCATCAGCATTTCTCCAGTCTGTCCTCATTTGTTTATTTATTAAGCCCTTTGTCCTGTGCAAAGCTGAGCACCAGACTTCTCCAGTGTAGAGGTGAATTGACCTTAATGTGTAATTCGTGGAAGCAATTTGGGGTAGCTAACTGTACAGTTTTAGAGCAAAAATGTTTGTATTGTATAGGGGAGGTGGGGTGTATTCTTAAAATAGGAAACCTTTTAATTCTCAGACAATTGCTTGCAACAGCAATGAGAGAGAGAGAGAGAGAGAGAGAGAGGGAGGGAGGGAGGGAGGGAGGGGAAGGGGAAGGGGAGAGAGAGAGGAGAAAGAGGAGAAAGAAAGAGAAAGAAAGGAAGGAAGGAAGGAAGGAAGAGGGAGGGAAGGAGGGAGGAAGAGAAGGAGGGAAAAAGGAAGGAAGGAAGACAGGAAGGAAGAAGAAAGGAAGGAAGGAAGGAAGGAAGGAAGGAAGGAAGGAAGGAAGGAAAGAAAGAAAGAAAGAAAGAAAGAAAGAAAGAAAGAAAGAAAGAAAGAAAGAAAGAAAGAAAGAAAGAAAGAAAGAAAAAGAAAGAGCTTGCCATTTGTAAAAAAATGTTTACTAAACCACAGCTGGTTATACTATCCTAACATAATTTAATCTCATATTCATTTCATGTAATAAACTAACTGTTGTGGATATCAGTACCAAAAAAACTTGATCTGATTTTGGAAAAGCTAAACAAATTTGGACCTTGTTATTCGTTGGATGAGAAACCACCAGAAAATCCTAGGGCTGTAGGCTAGTCTGAGACATTTATTTACTTGTTTGTTTAATTTGTGCAGCTGCCCATCTCAGCAAGTGATTCTGGATGGTGTACAAAATTAAAGAGAAAATAAAAACAATTACAATAATACAAAAAGCAAAAAGCAAAAATAAGTCACATAGCATAACCACTAAAGTAACCAAAAAATGGGTCTCTGCACAAACTTGAAACCTCATGACTGGGCCTAGAGCCAGATGTTTAAAGACTTATGAAAAGCTATAGAAGTGTCCATCCTGATCTCAGGAGGGGAATGTTCAAAAGACAGGCACTATGACATTTTCTATGCCTATTTTGAGGTAACCCTTTTTTGCATCTCTGTAATTGTTCTGAGTTCTCTGAACAAGTCAGCATTGCTGAGTGCAGTCTGAACACTAAAAATGGTGACCTTGAAGAGGGACAGAGGCATCTTCTCTATCAGCACTTTTGGCTATATCTGGTGAGGAGGAAAAAAGAAAAGGGCTCAGCCATCATCTGTTAGCCACTCTTATTGGGAACAACATCAGGGATGGGTTCTAACTTACCTCGCTGCCGGTTCGCTTCCTCCCGCGCCGTATGGTCACGCCTCATGGGTACGTGCACGCTTTGCACACGAGCGCATGCGCAGTGCTAAAAAATCCAAAAGAATCCCCCCCAAAAAACAAAAAACAAGATGGCGACACATGCGCAGTGCCAGAAACTCGGCTTTTGCGCATGCGCAGAAGAAAAAAAATCAGAAAAAATCCCCCCCCCCCAAAAAAAGATGGCAGCGTCCACGGACCGGCACCGACCGAACCAGTTTCGTGACGTCCCCAGTGATTGCTACCAGTTTGGGCGAACTGGTCTGAACTGGGAGGAACCCACCTTTAGAAAGTACAAACATTTTTTTTAATTTTTCTCCCCCCTAACCCACCCCTTTCCCTCCCCCCTCCCCCCCGGACTTCCCAGAGAGAGTACAGGGCATAATATCAATAAAATAAATTTAAATTAAATTAAAAAATTTTGACTTCCACCTTATTTTTTTAAAACTTCAACTCCAAATTGTACACTAATAAAAATTCCTTCCTCCTCCTTTCAATCATCTACCCTTCACAACATTTCTTCACTGTTAACTAAGAATTAAATGATTATTACATAAATGATGACTAAGTATTAAATACAAAAACCTTAAACTTCATCATAAAATCAATCAGTATATAAATAACTTACTATTACTATATATCAGATTATAAGCACTAATTCCAAACTTTAAATAACCTTCCTCCCAAAAAAAAAATGTTAAATCTAATTGTAATATTTTATAACTGGATAGATAACAATTCCAAATCTTTCTCACAATTAAATAAAACTTAAATTGATATTACACAAAAAATAACTAAATAATAATACAAAAACCTTAAACTTCATCATAAATTCTACCACTCTATTAGTAACAAAATGTTACTATGTATTAAATTATTAGGTTCAAAAAGTTCTAAATCTTTAAAAAGAATTAATAATACTTTGAATAAGCCCCCCAAAAAAAACAAAAGAAAAAAAAAAGAATGCAAGAAGTAAAGAAAAGAAAAAAAAATTAAGGAAAGAAGGGAAAAAGAAAAGTACAGTCATAATGGCAACCATCTGTCCAATAAACTTCAACACTGCATCTTGTTGTATCTTGATGATGGTTGCATCTTTTTGTAACTTGATAATTTTGTAGTTGTCAGCTCGCCTCCCATCTGACCCCGATCTTCCATCTCCTTTTCCAGACTGTAGACATCTGTCTGGCTCTGCCAATCATTTAAATTTTGTAAATCTGTTTCGATTTGAAGAGGAAGGGATGGCTTTCCCTCCTCCTCCTCTTTTGTTTTCATACATCTTTCCTCTGGAATCTTGGATATATCAGCCTTTAAGACGTTGACATAAAATTCAGTAGCTTTCTTTGTTGTATTAAGCCGATATCTTTTTCCCAGAAATTTCACTGCAACTCCTGTTGGTGCTTCCCATTTGTAATGTAAATTTAACCTTTTAAATTCATCAATCAGAAAGGTATAATCTTTTCTGGCTTTGAGCATTTTAGAGGGAATTTCTTTCCATATCATCAGTTCCTGGCCATTCACCTGCAGGTTATTTTTAAACGTCGCCTGTATAATCCTATTCCGTAAGGCTCTTGTAGTAAAGTATATTACAATATCCCTTGGTAGGTGTTTTTGTTTTGCATACCAGGAGTTGATTCTATATATTTTATCAATTTGCCTGGCTAGTTTTTCTTTAGACAGTCCAGACACCTGCTCCATAGCTTCCACCATCCTTCCTTTCAAATCTTCATATAATCCTTCTTTCAACCCCCTGACCCTTATGGCAAATTCCATGGATCTGAATTGCGTCATTAACACCTCTGTTTCAAAATTTGCAATGTCATTTTGTATTTTATCTATATATTCTACTGAAGTTGTCAAAACTTGTTTGTTTTCTTCAATGCGGTTTGCCAAAACTTCAATATTTGTTGCTAGACCTTTACATACCTCCAACACATCATTTCTAATTTGTTGGTCAATATTCTTTAAAGCAGCCTGCATTTTATTATCTATTTCACTAATTTTTTGGTTAAATTCAACAATAAGTTCATCTTTCATAATCTTTAAGGTACTTATTAAATTTTCAGGTGTTAAAGACTTTGGGGGTGTTAACTCAGTGGTAAGTTGCATTTTAGAAATATAACCAGATGAATAATCCATTCTTTTATTCAAAACAATCTTTCCAGATTTTGAAGCCATTTTAGTATTTCCAGTGGTGAACAAAGAAAAAGCCAAGCCTCTAGTTAAAGTTCTTTTAAATTTCTTTTAAAATTCTTTCAAATTCCAAAGCCAGATAGAATTTTATTTTTAAAAAAATGTCAGTTATTATTTAATCCAGAATCGGGAGACAGAGAGAGTAAAGCCAACTTTCAAAATCAAAAATTTCCATAAGAAAAAAAGCTGCTAGGGAAATGAAAGTTACTTTCACTTCTCCTCCCACTTTCTCCGATCGCCATGTTGTAGCCTAATAACTGTTACTTAGTTTCTTCCGAAGTGAAAATCAGCAGTGGAGTTGAAAGAAAAAAAAAATCTGTACTTGCCCTTTAAAATCCTGTCTCTCTCTGTCTGCTTGTTTAAACAATTAAGTAGTTGTAATCCCATTCACGAAGCAGCGGGTGGTCACAGCATCTTGCTCCGCAAAAGCGGAGGTTTCCAAGTCCCCGGAGCAAGAGACAGGCTGGCTGGGGAGCCCTCACCTTTCGCGCCCCTAGCTGACACTTGGGGCACTAGGGGGGGCTCTACCCCACCTGTCCGGCTCTCATCTCTCCCCTTTGCCCGGGGCAGAGACTTTCAAGCCGCCAGACAGCTGTTCTGGCGGCTTTAACGGGGAAAAGGAAAGGCGCTCAACGAGGAGCGTCCGCGATGCAGCGATCCGGAACCGGAAGTGGGGAACCCACCTTTAGACAACATCATTGTGGGAAGATTTGGAGGATCCACCAGCAGGACAAGAGCAAAATTACAAAATCATGCATTATTTATTACATTTATTTCTTTGTTTCTGCAGATAGAATCCATTTCATATTGGAAAAGATAAAAAATGAAAATAGTATAGTATTCTGGATTAGCATTAGGACTACAATGTCTATAGATAGCTTCTTCCTTTGAAAACATGAAAAATTATTTCTGATGTACTTGGGAAGACCTTTAATGAAAATCGACAAAACATTAGACTAGTGTTTCTCAACCTTGGCAGTTTGAAGATGTGTGGACTTCAACTCCTAGAATTCCCCAGCCAGCGTTGCTGGCTGTGGAATTCTGGGAGTTAAAGTCCACACATCTTCAAACTGCCAAGGTTGAGAAACACCGCATTAGACAGACAGACATGCCACAAATATTCTTTCTGATTAATTGATCAGAATAGAGCTGGAAGGGCCCTTGGAGCCCAACCCCTTAATCAAGCAGGAGTCCCTATACTATTTCAGATAAGAATTTTCTTAAAGACCTCCATCAATGAAGGTCTGGAGGCAAGCTGTTCCACTGGTTAATTGTTCTCACTGTAAGAAAGTTTCTCTTTAATTCCAGGTTGCTTCTCTCCTTGATTAGTTTCCATTGTTTTTTGTCTTGCCTTCTGGCACTTTGGAAAATTAGTTGACCCTGCCTTCTTTGTGGCAGCCCCTCAAATATTGCTATTATGCATACTCAAATATTGCTATTATTGCATACTGCTATTATGAAATTATTAACTGAACATTTTAAGAAGAATGGACTTTTCTGTTAAACAGCCAAACCTCAATAGTCATTAAGTAAGAACTAAGGACTTTTATAGTCATAAACAACGTTGGCATTGTTGTTATTGCTATTGTTAATATTATTAGGTATCTTTTCCTTCATACATGTCAGCCTCAAGCAACCAGATCCACATATATAGAGTTCAAACTAATCACTTTGCTGTACAGGTAGTCCTTGACTTATGACCACAATTGAGCCCAGAATTTGTGTTGCTAAGTGACAAATTTGTTAAGTGCGTTTTGCCCCATTTTACGACTTCTCTTGCTACTTTTGTTAAGTGAATCACTGCCGTTGTTAAATTAGTAACATGGTTGTTAAGTGAATCTGGCTTTCTCATTGACTTTGCTTGTCAGAAGATCGCAAAAGGTGATCACATGACCCTGGCACTCTGCGATTGTCATATATATGAATCCGAAGCAAGCATCCGAATATAAATCATGCGACCATGGGGAGGCTCAGTGGTGGGTTCCTACCAGTGCGGTCCACTCTATAGCACAGGTAGCGGCCCGCTGGTGACGTCACAGTACTGGTGCCGTTGGTTGCCGATGCCTGGGTGCCGCCATTTTTTTAAATTTTTTTAAAAAAATTTTACATTTCTTAAAAAATTTCTTCTGCGCATGCCCAGAAGCCAAGCTTCCAGCACTCACTGCACATGCGCTGCCTTCCTACCCCACAGTGAGTTCAAGCAGGGGAGGATGGCTGAGGGAGCATGTGAGATGCTGAAAGAACGGGCGGCAGGACCTATCTCAGTTCCCCTCCCTTCAGCAGTCCGAGAAGCCACGAACACGCGGTGATGATCCCAGGCATTTTCGCACGTTCGAGGCTTTTTGAGCTGCTGAGGGGAGGGGGAACGGGCAGCAGGAGCCTAGGATCATAGAATGGGGAGAAGCATTCAGACTGGACGGAGCCTCCTAGAAGAATCGCTGCCATGATCTTGCTGCTCCCGCTGCGGGGGGCTGCGTTGTGGGTGGGCAATACCACGCTGCCAAGCTCCCGAGGCCCATGCCCACCCAGTCACATGGCTGGCAAGCCACACACACAAAATAAGCCACGCCCGCAGAGTGGTAGTAAAAAAATTAGGAACCCGCCTCTGGGGAGGCTGCAAAAGTTGTAAGTGTGAAAAAATTATAATTTTTTCAGTGCTATTGTAACTTTGAACGGTCATTAAATGAACTGTTGTAAATCAAGGACTACCTGTATTCTGTCTGTAATACAGGGATTTCTTCAGACTGCTTTCTTACCTTCCCTTGAGAACAAACAATTAAGGGGTAATGGAGCTTGTGGGTCAGTCCAGGATCTCTTGCAGCTGCACAACAATTAAAAGCTAATTCCTGTTTGAGCACTTAGATACTTAGAATAAAATTTTTGTCACTTTGAATGTACACTAATCGGCATACATCAAAACGAAATTTCATTTCATACAGCTCTCAAAGGGTCTCTACCTCCAATATATACTACATAAACATGACAAAATAAATAGATAAATAAGTACAAAATTATGCATATTCCCACATATATAGTAATATATAACATGGAGAAGCAACAGTCTAGTTCGGATGCATACATATACATGGCGAGAAAAGCAAATCTTGTGAGTTTACTCCTTCCTGCCTGAGTGTTTCCCAATATCCATTACTCAAGGTAGCTGTCAGAATAACTGGAAAGATAAGGTACTCCATTCTTATAAAATAGTTTTTACATATACACTTCTTTCCCCCTCTTAATAAATAATTTCCGCAATAGCAATAGCACTTAGACTTATATACCGCTTCATAGTGCTTTACAGCCCTCTCTAAGCGGTTTACAGAGTTCAGCATATTGCCCCCAACAATCTGGGTCCTCATTTTACCCACCTCGGAAGGATGGAAGGCTGAGTCAACCTTGAGCCTGGTGAGATTTTAACAGCTGAACTGCTGAACTAGCAGTCAGCTGGAGTAGCCTGCAGTAGCTGCACTTTAACCACTGCGCCACCTCGGCTCTTAATATTGCCCTCTTTCCCCACTTAATAAAAATACAGAAATAATAAGGATTATAGAAGACTTTCATGTATATTGGGAGGCAGAGCACAAAATCATCAGAACCCATCCTCCTCCAATATATATATATATATTCAGAGATCTTTTATACAAGTAACCTACCTTTCTTTTTCTGGTAATAGTGCCCACAGATCCATTCCAATAGGACTCAAGAACACAGGGAGCCCTTGAAGACCAATAAGCTTGATCTGACTCTAACCAGTATGCATTGTTTACATAAACCTGACAGAAGAGCCGAGGTAGCGCAGCAGTTAGAGTGCAGTACTGCAGGCTACTTAGCTGACTGTGATCAGCAGTTCAGCTGTTCAAATCTCACCGGCTCAGGGTTGACTCAGCTTTCCATCCTAAAATGAGGACCCAGATTGTTGGGGGCAATATAAATATACATTGCTTAATGGTGTAAACCGCTTAGAGAGTGCTTGCACTATGAGGCAGTATATAAATCTCATAAATAAATAAATAAATAAATAAATAAATAAATAAATAAATAAATAAATAAATAAATAAATAAATAAATAAATAAATAAAGAAAGAAAGAAAGAAAGAAAGAAAGAAAGAAAGAAAGAAAGAAAGAAAGTAAGTAAGTAAGTAAGTAAGTAAGTAAGTAAGTAAGTAAGTAAGTAAGTAAGTAAGTAAATAAATAAATAAATAAATAAATAAATAAATAAATAAATAAATAAATAGCAGTTTTCTTTAAACCCAGAAGGGGATCCCTAGGACGCCATTAGAATATGAGGGGCATACAGCACTTTATAAATAATTCAGAAAATATATATTTGAGGGTGTGAAATGCAAGCATAAAACTGTCAGTTACTCTTTAAACCAGCTGCCGTGGCTCTTTTGGTATTAACTGAAATTTGTTCTGGGCAGTAGAAATATTAGCGCTTTAGAAATACAGCCTTGTACTAATTTTGAGAATGTAATGCTCCATTATTTAGGACAGCTAAAAGAAACAATTTCAAAAATTTATAGGTTATTGCTGCAATTAGAAATAGGAGATCCACCATACAGATTAAGGGAAAGTTGGGATACTGATTTTGGTAATCCCATATAGGAGACAAATTAGCAGCAGATAGATTCACAAAAATGTAGTGGAGAAATTATATATTGTTAGTATTTCATTCCTGTTAGGCTGGAACACCTATATAAAAAAAATATTCTTCCAAAGGCTTCTGAAGTTGTCTAAAAAAGAAGGATCATTCTTTCATTTGTGGTAGTCAGGTGATAAAGATATAAACCCAAAAATGTTTGGTAAGATAAGCATCATCTCTGAACAAAAAACGGAATGCTCTCCAGAGTTAAGAGTATTGCACTTATTTACAGGATCAAAATATAATCTTAAAAATAAATAATGTTTATTTAATTATAGCAGCCAAAACAATAATTGTGCAACATTGGAAACCTTTAGATAATATATCAACTGAGTAAGGGGTGGGTTCTAATTTACCTCGCTGCCAGTTCGCTTCCTCATGTGCCGCATGATTGCGCCTTGTGGGCGTGCACATGCGCAGTGCTGTAAAAAAATTCCAAAAAAAAAAGCCATAAACAAGATGGTGATGCATGCGCAGTGCCGGAAACTCGGCTTCTGCCATGCGCAGAAGAAAAAAACCTGGGGGAAAAATCCCCCCAAAAATAAAAAAAAAATTACAAAAAATTACAAAAAAAAGATGGTGGCATCCATGGACTGGCACCAACAGAACCGGTTCCGTGACATCATCGTGATGTCATCAGCGGTTTGCTACCGGTTCAGGCGAACCGGTCCAAACCGGAAGGAACCCACCTCTGAACTGAGTTATGAATTAATAATTCCTCTTCAATTGTCACAGTAGGAAAAAAAATCATACATATAGTAATGAGATTTCAGAACCAGGAACCACAATTTTATCATACTTGGTTGGATTTTATGATTTATTTTAACAGCAACAGATTAAAATCTGGTGTGCTTCTTATGTATGATAATTTTTCACATGTATGGTGCCCAATTTTTTTTTTTACATTGTGGTAGATTCTTTTTGGATTTTCTTCTCCCCCCCCCCCCACACACAATGTATATATCTTGGAATTATGTAGATGCAGCTATTTGAAATTGTAAAAGAAAAATAAATAAATAAACTACTCCTAAATAAATAAGTGGGGGAAATACTTTTTTAAAAAGAGGAAATGTAAGAGTGGGGAAAAGGCAGATGCACAATTCTATAAAAAGACATAGCTGCTTTACAGGCTTAAAAACAGTGGCTTTGTTCACTTCCCTAATGTTACAGAACACCCTTTACAAATTATTTCTGAAGCAGTGTACAGCCTCAATAACCCTTATTCTACCTCACAAGAGGAAACAATATAATAAGACAATATAAAAACAGTGCTTTCAGGAAGGAATATGACAAGAGGATGTGGAATCAAACATAAATGATGAGTGTACATCCGTTTTTCTCTTTTCCTTGGTTCTCCTGAATGTAAATAATAGACTTCTTTGTCACACAAAATTAAGCTGTTTTTAAAATGTACATTTGGGGTTTTGTTAAATTATTCATTTAATCATTATTGATCTCAGATGAATTAGCAAACTGTGTGCTTTAGAACAGCTCTCTGTTATTCATCTTTGATTTTAATCTTGGAGAAGCCAAGTTACAAGCTACTAATGAAAGGAACAACCTGAATAAATTGGCAATATTTATTTTTTTCCAAAATGTCTGCGGAGCTGCTGCAGCCTGTCCCTTTAAGGCAGCGGTCACCAACTGGTGATCCATGGATCACTAGTGGTCCACGAGAAAATGTAGGTGGTCTGCAGAAAAATCTTAGCATTTTTGCATTTTTTATATTGCACTAAATCAGAGATCCTCAAACTATAGGCCCTGGGCCAGATACGGCCCACCAAAGCAATTACTCCTGCATGCTGATGGGATGAGGTCCTTCAGGCACTTAACTTGGCTGCCTGTTTAGTAGTTCAAGCCCTTCCTTCGCTCCCTCCCTGGGAGTCCAGGCACTTCAGTGTGCGATGCACAAAACTTTGGCCAGGCTCCTCGAAAGACAGAGTTTGCAGAGGGCTGATCTAGCACCCAGGCTGGCTACAAGACAAATATTCAGCTAGGAATATTTGAGATTCCTAGCTGCAATGGACAGCAAACCTAGGCCAAGCTAAGTGCCTGAAGGACCCCATCCCATCACATATTAGTGGTCCACAGGATTTAACATTATGAATTTAGTGGTCCCTGAGGTCCGAAAGGTTGGTAACCCCTACTTTAAGGTACTTCAACCCCCGGGAGGGAGGGGGCCGGGGGGACCATAAAGGGAGCAGCAGCTCCATTGTGAATGGAGGGGGAAAAATTGGCTTCTCTCTGCCACAGCATTCAACATTAAATGCTGCAGCAGATAGAAGCCAAACTTTTCTCCCTCCCCATTCACAGAGGACCTGCTGCAGACTGTCCCTTTAAGGTACTTTGACCCCGGGAGGGAGGGGGCCAGGGGGACCATAAAGGGAGCAGCAGCTCCACTGTGAATGGAGAGAGAAAAGTTTGGCTTCTCTCTACCTCAGCATTTACTATGAGCCCTTCTCATGCTCATATACACATTTTTCCCTACCGGGTTCTGTGGGCATGGCTTGGTAGAGGGGTCATGTGACTGAGTAGGCATGGCCGTGAGTGACACCCTTCCAAGCCACGCCCACAGAACCGGTAGAGAAAAATTTTGAATTTCACCCCTGCTCTGTATCTCTTTTGAGACAAGAGTACAAATAACTTCACAAATGATAAGTAGCCCCTAGTAATATTATAAGTTTCCCAGCTCAGATTTATCCATGATTAGATAGCCTAAAAAAAGAAGAAAAAAGAAACTTAGTTCACTTTTACAGATTTCACTGCTTATCATGAGCTTCTCAGTCATCACAGTAAACAAGCTGTTGAAAAGCCTGACCCTTACTACACGTTACTGATAATCTTAATCACAACTGTAAAGTTAATGAAAAGCTTGTCATTGTCACTATTCATCTTACCCATCATCAAATGAAGTCAAGAGTTAAGGCCAAGACCAAAGTGCATGGCCTGTTCTCCTCCTCTCCCTTCTTCTGCTCATCATCTTTCACACATAATGAAAGAACTCTTCCCATGGAAGATTTTTTCCCCCCAGCTTTGGAAGTGTGGACAGCCAAAGTGATGGAAAGATACATAAGCGAAAAGCAACTCCACCATCTGCCTCTTCCAGCAATAAAGAAAGATCAAAACCATTACTAGGATAAATTAAATAAACACCCTGAGTTTAACTTAACACCTTCTTTCTGAAGGAAAGAACGTCTTCTGAGAAATGGCAATGTTGGATTGGTACAGTGATCCATGACCCCTCTTATGCTAGTGAAGTTTTACAGATTGATTAATGCTTAAACTTACCACAAATGATTTGACATAACTTGATCTCAGGTTCTAGCCCTAAAAACACCTGCATCTTAAAAAGATTTTGTCAAAGCTCCATAAATAGGAGACTTCCAGGGACCATCATTCTTCATGAGAACATTAATAAAAAATATCATGAATATATTCCCGTGACTGCTTCACCAGTTTACAATGAATCATTAAATTTGGAAAATGGAAAGGTTGCAAACACCTAATAGTCTCAAAATAAATGTCAGAACTGACTTAGTGACTCCATATTTTACACATCTCTGTAGTTGTGGTTGTACATTCAGAAGGGAGGCAGGATGCTTAAAACACAGTGGAAAAATAAGGTAACCCATGTTCACTATGGAAACCCATGAGGATTCAGAGGGAAAACTCCCATTGTTTGATAGTAGTTACCCAACCTATGGTTTTCTATACATTTTGGAATGCAAATCTCATATATCACAGTCTTTTTAAATAAACAATAAATGCAGAAATTCCTGCAATTTTAAATTTTTTAAAGAATATATAATGGAGAAATATATATAATTGAGGACTAATGATTTAGTACTGCCAAATGAATATTTTAACACTCATAAGTATTTTGTGGGGTCTTCCTCCCTTTTCTTTCTTTCTTTCTTTCTTTCTTTCTTTCTTTCTTTCTTTCTTTCTTTCTTTCTTTCTTTCTTTCTTTCTTTCTTTCTCTCTCTCTCTCTCTCTCTCTCTCCCTCCCTCTTTCTTTCTTTTTCTTTTTCTTTTTCCTTCCTTCCTTCCTTCTCCTTGATACCTGAAGTGGAAGCAAAAAACCCATTGCATTGATATTCACCTATGATCACTTCCAGAATGGGTTCAAGGCTGAGATTCATACAAGTTTCAGCTTTCTGGTTTCATCCTGTTCCTTTTTTCTGAAGCTCATGTTTGAACTTTGTGACTTGGTTAATCTGCCATATGGGAGATCGTGTACCACTTTTGGGTAGCCGATGACAGCTAGAGTCTATTAAAGGCAATTCCACCATTTCTCGTGAAATGAGTCAGTTGCGTTAGCTATCATTGCTTTCTTGAAGATAGATGAATATCCCTGTCTTTGTCACCAAGTCCTTTGTTCACACTCTGATACCTGACATCTGGTCAGCATGAGGAGAATACTTGGGCACCCCTGGTACTTCAGAGTACTTAATAAATTACAGGTTGGGTACCCAAGCCTCCTACCATCTGTGCCCAAAATAAATGAACCCCAAAGTGATCTAAACCTAACAAAAAATAGTAAACTGATAAAAGTTGCCACTAAAATTGATCAGGAAATAACTCCAAAATTCTTATTCAGCTCACAATAATGGACAATAGACAGCTGTTTATTATCACAAGTGGAAAGTGGGAAGAAAATTTTACAGAAAGAAACCAGAACCTTGGACTCCTTATACAAATTATGAATAATGATAACTATGAATAATGAATACCTGAGGTCCTGGTATTGTATGTGCATCTTAAATTTCTTTTCTGCAGTTCTTAAGAGTTTCTTCTGTTCACAACTGTTGAATAACATAATTTCTCATCACAATAAGATGAGAAATGTATGAAAACAATAGGTTTAACCTTGAAACAAACATATTATGAAATAAAGAAAATCTCTCAACACTCCTTCAGGAGTTTCATTCCCCCTACATTTTTATTTATTTATTTACTTACTTAAATAAGAGGAAATGAAGTTTAGAGAGAACTTTTTTAAATGGGCAAGATCGATTTACACTTCACAGAAATCACAAATAATTTTTAATAGAGATCTAACAAAACTGTGAAATACAGAAAGGAACAAGACACAGATGCCTCTTTTTTCCTCTCTTGTTTATTTTGAATATTGAAATACTGAATGGAGTTATAAACCAAGATGAGAGGCATGCAGAAACAAAGATGAAAAGCTGTAAGCATAAACTGTAAGCATATAAATTAAGGGCTTTTGCAAATAACTTCTTGTTGGTTCAGGAAGATCCTTGAAGTTTGGTGGATATGTAAAAAAAAGGTAGAACATTTTGGATTCAAATCCATATGCTTATTCCAAGTATTTTAAAGATTAATATGCAATTGAGACCAGAGGTTTCTTCTTTGGGATTGATGAATAAACAGATGGGAAAAATCCATGGAAATATATTTTTGTACATGATAACTTCAGCAAAATTATTGTATGTGCAAAGATGAAAAGATTCAGCACTACCCATAATGGAGGAATGGTTGTTGAAGATGATGGAACTTTCTCAGATTGCTAAATTGACTTCTTTGATCAGAGGAAATATAATATTTATGTTTATGGCTTACTGGAAACCCCTTATCGACCCTTGTTAATTAGACAGGCTAGATTATAAAAAGAAAAGAGACGTTTTGTAACTTTACAGAAAAAGAAGAAATGATTTCTTGCACTTTTAGCTTTCTCTTTGAATTTTCTTTTTTTCTTACTTTGTATTAGTTTTCATTAGTGTCTGTCTGTCTGTCTGTCTGTCTGTCTGTCTGTCTGTCTATCTATCTATCTATCTATCTATCTATCTATCTATCTATCTATCTATCATCTATTTATTTATCTATCTATCTATCATCTATTTATCTATCTATCATGTTAGTTTGTATAAAAATGCAGTAATCCCTTTTTCCAAATAAAATGTTGATTTTACTGATTATGTCAGTCCCAAATGAACTTAATTAAGAAAGTGATAGGCCATCTGTACTGCCTTCGTGGACTTCTTATTTGCTAGGTTTTTGAACACAAGAAACCTTTCTTTTTCTTTAGAAATATCAACTATTTGAGATGGCTGCATATGTGAAAGAAAGAGCTGTAGAAATGTGAAAAGGAATATATGGATTACAAATATAATTGCACTCCTCTCCTGTACAGAGAGAAGCAATTTGTTTTAAAAAATCAGAGCCATTATAAAAGAAGAATATCCAATGAATAGTAGATATAATTCCTGTCAATACGATATTGAAATTATGTCTGTGAGTTGACTGAACATTACAATTATGGTAGCTTTAAGAAGTATGGAAATCAAGAAGATAGGAAAACAGCAAGAAAAGCTCTGAAACGGCAAAATTGCATCAATTTGACAATTGTACTTAGGTTGTGTGAGATCATTCACAAGACTGTAGGCCATTATAAGGTAAAATCTATCTGAGCATGAGCATTAGTCCCTCTAGCAAATAAACCTTGTTGAATGGATTTATATGGGAGTTCTGCCATGCCCTTAAATTATTTCAGATTAAGGAGAGGTTACAGTGAGCATCCATAAAACTACTATATAACTCTCAGCAGCCACAATACCTAAAAGTATAGCATCTCTAATTATTAATAAATAAATTACAGAGAAAGAAGACAACATTTGAATCTCTTAATTTTGTGCAAGCCATAGATCATCCAAGAACATTATGGCATCAGCTGAGGTCAAAAGTGGTTGCTCCCTGTTTGGACCGGTTCTATAGAACCGGTAGCGGGAATTTCCCCCCTCCAAACCAGGAGCGATTGCCGGCTGGCCACGCCTCCGAACTGGCTCTCTTGGCAGCAGCAGTGGCGGTGCCATCTTGTTTGTGGCTTCTGTGCATGCGTGTGCAGGCGGTGCAGCCACGTGGCATGCAATGTGCATGCACCCACGCGGCAAGGGAGGAACGAAATCTGTGGTGAGGTAAGTTAGAACCCACCCCTGGCTGAGGTGTATATACAGTTTCACCTCAGTTTCGTTTGAGTTGAGGAGAGAGTTAAAATTTAATGGTTTCTAGCCTGGATGGCCCCTGGAGTAGGAGTTTTAGATGCTGCCCATTTTCGATTTTGTCACACAACCAATACATTCTCTCTCTCTCTCTCTCTCTCTCTCTCTCTCTCTCTCTCTCTCTCTCTCTCTCTCTCTCTCTCTCTCTCTCTCTCTCTCTCTCTCTCTCTCTCTCTCTCTGTGGACATACAGTAACTTAAAGCATAACACACTTTCTGTGCACAGTGGGAAGCTCTACTTTTTAGATTAGAGATTAATCTTTAGATTAGAGATCATAGTTTGTATCCCTGGGGTAGAGCAGAGCTTTGGTTGAGCCTGTGGCATACTAGTGTCCTTACAATTCACAAGTCTGTTGTACATGGCAGGTATACAACTAAAGCTGACAATGCACTTCAAATAGTCTGTATCTGAGAAAAATAGGTTATACAATATCCTTGACTGAGCAGAGCCAAGATGTGTAATGAATGTCAATCTATATGGGCCTATCTATAGAAGATTACAACTTGGACTATAAGAGGAATAACTGGTAGCGAATTAAATAAATTTAAAAAATAGATATATTGTGTGCCTATGAAACTAAGAGAAAGAGAAAAAAAGATACAGTGGTACCTTGCTACTCAACTGCTTTGAAACTCATCAAATTTGTGGGGTTGGGGGTTATTATTTTATTTTATTTTCATTTTTACATTATTTTTATTTCTTTAAATTCTGCTTTTATTTCGTTTAAGCTACCTTGAATCGCTTGAGCGAGTAGGCAGCAATATAAATTTTCCAAATAAATAAATAAAATTTTATATTCAACGCATTTTGATGTGAAAATTTTGTCCCGGTACTTATGGTTTGTTTGATACTCTACACGCAAGCTAGAACTTGTCAGTGTCATTTGCCTTGTGACTCACTACATTATTCCTTATAGGAAAAATTTGTTTGGACTCATTATTTTTGGTACTCCTCACACATCCAATTAACAATGAGTATTGAGGTACCACTGTAGTAGACCTGAATGAAGGAGGTCTGATCTTGTAAGGTAGATGAATAAAAGCAAGGAAGTCAAGGTTTACATTTAATTATGAACGAGAGGGCTTAAATATGAGCCGAGGTGGCATAGCAGTTAGAGTGCAGTACTGCAGGCTACTTTAGCTGACTGTGATCAGCAGTTCAGCTGTTCAAATCTCACCGGCTCAGGGTTGACTCAGCCTTCGATCCTTCCGAGGTAGGTAAAATGAGGACCCAGATTGTTGGGGGAAATATAAATATACATTGCTTACTGGTGTAAACCGCTTAGAGAGTGCTTGCACTTTGAGGCGGTACATAAGTCTCACTAATAACTAAATAAAATAAATTAATTAATAGGTGCACAAAAGTAAAGATATAACCAATCACTTGATGATGAGAGAATGAAAGGGACTCATTTGTTGAGTTGCTTGGTTGAGTTTTCTCTGTAATGCACTTGAAATAAGTATAAATTTGTATATAACATACCATATTTTTCAGAGTATAAGACACACCAGAGTATAAGACCACCTTAGTTTTTTGGGAGGAAAATAGGAGAAAAAAATCTGGCATCCTTAGTCTGGTCAGCTTCAGCACATTATTTTATCTCCTGGTTAGGATTTAAAAAAACCTTCTTCTGAGAGAGTAACAATGAAAGAGCCTGCAAGCCAGTAAGAGCTGGGAAGATAGTTAGCACCTGGTTAGGGCTAGAAAAAAACTTATTCGGAGCAAGTAGAGCAATGAAAAAAACCCTGCAAAGACTTAGGGCTGGAAAAACATTCTTCGGAGAGAGTAACAATTAAAAAGCCTGCAAGGTAAGAGTTGGGAAGATCATTAGCACCTCGTTAGGGCTGGGAAAAAAGCTTCAAAAAGGCTACATTTAGAGTATAAGACGCACCCAAATTTTCAATATAGAGAGACCTGGACTGTCCTTTTTTTTGGCCGTTTTTTCCCCCCCTTGTGGCTGATCGCAAGGAGAGCCGAGGGGCCAGCGACAGCTAAGGGACCTAAACTCCTTTGAAGTCTCTCTCTAGGTCGGCCGGACTCGCGCAAGCCGTCCGCACCGACCGCGAGCCTCCCGATCCCCAGCTGACTGACCGAAATAACTTCTAACCGATCGGGAGAGCCGCAGGCCTCGCCCGTTACTCGGCCGGATTCGCGCAAGCCATCCGGACCGATAACGAGGCTTCTGTTTCCTCTAATTGTCTTGAAGCCTGCGGAGCGTGGCCGGATCGGCGCAAGCCATCTGCGACCCCTCCCACACTCCGAAAGACAGCTGATCGATTGAGGGCTAGATTGGCGAAAGCGATCGACGCCCAGGCCCGACGGAGCTCCAAATTGCCGCCTGACAGCGTTCTCCGAGGCCGACTGACAGCTGGGAGCAGCAGAGACCTGAAGGTGCCGCTTTCTGCCTTCGACGCTGACAGCGCTCCAGCAGTGCCCCCCCCACCTTCGCTGAAGCCTCTCAGCCTTTACTTACCTCGCAGCTAAGTGCCTGGCCTCTACAAAGGCCTCTCCTGCCCAAGCCGACCGTTTCCTCTGTGACTCGTGGCCGGCGGCCATTTTGAATTTCAAATTAGGCTAGGCGGCCATTTTAGGTGTGGGTTGGGCCTGGCAGCCATTTTGAATGTGGAGTGTGGCAAGGCTTCTCTAAGCGGCCATTTTGAGTGTCTCCCAGTTTAAAAAAAAAACAAAAAAAAAACAAAAAAACAAAAAGAAGAAAAATAAGAAAGACTTTTAACTTGGGAATTTATTTTTGACAAGCCTGCTTTCTAAGCATGGCTGAGAGAAGTCACCGCTCTGGCAAGGCCAAGGCCAAGACACCAAGGCCGCAAACTGACCAGACTGAACCAGCCAGGGCGGCCTCAGCCGAGAGGGATCGGTCCCCCATCCGACCTCACTCGCCTAGCCCTTCAACCAGGGACAGGGCCACTAGTGACAAGCAGGGTCCGCTGCCAACTGACAGGGGTGCCAGCAGACAGGATAGGGAATCCTTAACCAGGCACCCACAAACACGGTTCCCTGATAACGTCTCCATTGACGATGCCAACCTTCACAAATCTAGGGCGGATGTCTGGGGCCCGAAGGGGACCCGCAAGGCGACAGCCCCAACTAAGAGCTCTGCCAAGGACCCTCTCCGGTCCAAGGCAGTACAGGACAGGATTGACATGGCAATTAGGCAGGGCATTGAGGCAGGCATCAGAGCTATGGCCGGAACGTCTAAACAACAGACAATTACGGCTAAGCATCCACAAGACCAGCACAGGGCGGATCTATCTTGCCCTGAGCCTGAGGAGGAGGAGGAGGACGAGGAAGATTCCTCTGATCCTCTGATTAACCTCCAAGATGACTCTGATTCTGAGGAAGAATTAGGTATCACCATTCCTGAGTTAGCCATGTCGGATGACGAGGACTTGGGCCCAGAACCTGCAGTCTCCTCTGCCCTTTTTCAGCCTGCTCTTTTCAGGTCCTTATTACATAAGGCGAAAACCACGGCCAATTTAGTCACTCCGTCCGGGGCTTCTGATCAGACACCAGAACCTGACCCCATGTTTGAGCCCACGGCATCACAGACAGATGTGGTCCCGGCCCCAAAGCTTTTTGTGGAAGAGGTCCTGAAACAGTGGCGGAACCCAACATCTGGGTCCCTTTCCAATGCAACTGATAAACGCTTTTATAACGTTGACTCTGCTTTGGCCCAACACCTTACAGTGCCACCCGTGGACAGTCCGGTCCTGACCCTATTCACCAACGGTCAGATGCCAGGGGAGCCAGAGGAGCTTCTTCGCCCGGAGGACCGCAGAGCTGAGGCGACTCTCCAGAGAACGCACCAGTCGGCCGCATGGGCGTTGCGAGCCTCTTCCACCGCTTCCTTCTTCTGTCGTACATCGGTTAAGTGGCTCTACGCTCTCCAGGACCACCTGCCACCATCTGATCTTCGGGCCCACCAGGATCTTAACAAGCTCCTGGCAGCGGCCCAATTTACGTCTGACGCCACCTTACAATCTGCCCGCTTTGCGGCAAGGGCCATGGCGTCCGCAGTGGTGACCCGGCGTCTAGCTTGGCTGTGCAGCTGGCAAACTGACGCTAAGTATAAGTGGAAGCTAGCCTCTAGCCCCGTAACGAGCCAGGCACTGTTTGGTGAGCCACTTAACCGCATATTAGTAGAGACAAAAGATAAGAAGAAGGTCCTTCCTTCTACTAGCCGTAAGGGTCCGTCCCGTTCCACCTCCTTCCCCAGGAGGAGCTTCCGTGGGGCTTACCAGGGTAACAATAGAGCCCAGGGACCATCCCAGTCTAACTTCCAGGGGCAGACCCAGGGCCAATTCGGCTCCCGTCAGAGGTTTTCTTCTGACAGGCCGTTCCGGGGCAACCAATTCAAACGGCCCTTTAAGGGGGCCGGTGGTCGCCCCTTCCGCCGGAATAAATAGATCTCCGGCCGTTCCTCCCATAGGGGGTCGTCTGGCTCTCTATGCCAGCCGATGGGAGGAAATCACCAATGACGCATGGGTTTGCCAAACCCTGAAGTCAGGTCTTTCTCTGGAGTTTCTCTCCACCCCCCCGAGGTTCTTCCTGCGATGCCCTCTGTCTTCAAATCCACAAAAACGTGTTCTCATGAATCAGGCCATCCAGCACCTGTTGGACATTCGAGCCATCCATCAGGTGCCTGAGAACCAGCAGGGGCAGGGCTTCTACTCCATTTTGTTTGTAGTGCCCAAATCCTCGGGAGGGTGGAGAGCAATATTGGACCTTAAGCGCCTCAATAGGTACATAGTCCACAAGAAATTCAAAATGCACACCCTGCAGTCAATTCTGGCAAGTATTAGGAAGGGGGATCTACTGTCATCCATAGATCTCTCGGAGGCTTACCTCCACATCCCAATTCGGCCATCTCACCGCCAGTACTTGCGGTTTTGCTATGCAGGGGTGCATTATGAATATGGGGCGCTCCCCTTTGGCCTGTCCTCAGCGCCAAGGGTTTTCACCAAGGTCTTGGCGGCCTTGACCGCTCACCTCAGGTCCATCCCCATTAGGATCCAGTGCTACCTGGACGATATTCTCATCTCCTCAGCCTCTCCTTCTCAGGCTGAGAGAGATGTTCAGGTAGTGCTTACCACCCTTGACCACCTCGGCTTCTTGGTCAACCGACCCAAGAGCCAGCTTAACCCATCTACCAGGATCGTCCACTTGGGGGCTATCATTGACTCCCTGGAGTGTAAGGTGTATCTATCCCAGGAACGGAGAGACAGCCTATTGGATTTAACCAGACAAGTTCTGAAGCTAAATTTGGTTCCGCTGAACCTGCTGTCTTCCCTCCTGGGGAAGATGATTTCGGCTATTCATATAGTCCCATGGGCACACCTACACTCCAGGGACCTTCAATGGCTCCTTCTCCCCTATCAACGTCAAGGTCGAGCTAACGCCCCTACAAAGGTAAGGCCTCAGGCCTCAGTCAGGGAGTCATTAAAATGGTGGACCACGTCTGCGATTCACAGGGGCACCTGTTTCCTCCCCCCACAACAGATTGTTGTCACCACTGATGCTAGCCTGTCAGGGTGGGGGGCCCACTCAGGTTCTCTGGTGGCTCAGGGTACGTGGTCGCAGTCTGAGGTGTCCCTCAGTATCAATATATTAGAGTTAAAGGCAGTAACACTTGCCCTGCAACAGTTCCTCCCCCTTGTAGAGAATTCACACGTACTGGTCCTAACGGATAATGTGGCCACCAAGGCACACATTAATAGGCAAGGGGGAACCATGTCTGGCCAGCTGATGACCGAGGCCATGCAACTAGGCCTCTGGGCTGAACGTCACTTGTTGTCACTTGAGGCTGAGCATATATCGGGGGTAGATAATGACACGGCAGACTGGCTTAGCCGCAATCAAATAGATAATTCTGAATGGAGCCTGCATCCCACGCTATTTCACCAGCTAGTGCAGCACTTTGGTCAGCCAGTGATAGACCTATTTGCCACCCCTGGCAACGCTCAGCTACCCAGGTTCATGTCCAGATACCATTCGCAGGGGGCGGAAGGGACCGATGCCCTCCGCTGTCGGTGGCCCCGAGGTTTGCTTTATGCCTTTCCTCCAATTCCCATCATTCCGCAGGTCATCCGGAAATTGTTGGACGAGAGAGCCGAGATGGTCCTTCTGGCGCCCAACTGGCCAAGGAGAGCTTGGTACGCCGACCTGGTCTCCCTGTCGCTTTCCCCCCCATGGAGGATCCCTCCGACAGAGTGGTCGCTTGTGCAGGGGTCAGTGCAGCATCCAGAGCCTCACTGGCTGCAACTGACCGCCTGGCACTTGAGCGGCTCACTCTGACGAGCCGCCGGGTTCCCGAGGACGTCTTGGAGGTCTTAATGGACTCCCGCAGGCCGTCCACACAAAGAATTTATGCTGCCTCCTGGAGAGCTTTCTGCTCCTGGTGCGCCAAGGAAGGGCATTCCCCATTAGATCTGTCAATCATAAATGTATTGCAATTTCTCCGTCAGGGGCTGGCCAAGGGTCTTTCCCCTAGCACTCTCAGGCGTCAGGTAGCCGCCTTGTCTACGGTTCTATCCTGTCCATCCCTGGGGACACTCTCTGCCCATCCCCTGATCTCCAGGTTCCTGAAGGGAGCTGTCAATCGATGCCCCCCAGTCATACACAGGTACCCCACCTGGGATTTGACCAGGGTGTTATCAGCACTCACAGGGGGTGTGTTTGAACCTTTGGACTCCATCCCTCTAGAAATCCTGTCATACAAGGTAGTTTTCCTGGTGGCGATTACTTCTGCCCGCCGCATCTCTGAACTGGCGGCTCTTTCTGTTAGGAGTGACCTTTGTGTTTTCCACCAGGACAGGGTGGTCTTGCGATTGGACCCCACCTTTCTTCCGAAGGTGAACTCATATTTCCACCGGGCTCAGGAGATTGTACTGCCCTCCTTTTACCCCACTCCTTCTTCTGACATTGAAAAGCAGTGGCACCTCCTGGACGTGAGGCGAGCACTGGACATGTACATTCAAAGGACCTCTGCCATTCGCAAAACCGAGGCCTTGTTTGTATCTTTCCACCACACTTCCCTGGGGAGGAAAGCATCCTCTGTCATGGTGGGTCGGTGGATTCGCACTGTCATTACTGTTGCCTATGAACAGCTTTCTCTACCACGGCCCACCAGAATTACGGCCCATTCCACGCGCAGCGCGGCCACCACTGCTGCCTGGAACACAAGGGCTTCCATTGAGGAGATCTGCCGAGCTGCCACTTGGGCTTCTCCTACACCATTTGTCCGGCACTACAGATTGGACGCTTTCGCCTCTCAAGAGGCAGACTTTGGGCGAAGGGTGCTGGAACAGGTAACTTTGAAGGGTGGCGGTCCCAGCCAGAATCCGGAGGCCCTCCCTGGGGACTGAATTACTTTGGTATGTCCCACTCTTGGCGGCTAGCTCCACCCAGGATGGAGAATGAGACGTTGTACTCACCTGAGACGTCCATTCTCGTCCGGTGGAGCTAGCCGCCAAGTCCCTCCCTGTGTTTTTTCTGGCTGGACTAAAGTTATGTTAGTATGAGTCATTAGGTATTTAGGCCCTAGTTTCATAGAATGTATTCTCAAGTCTTAGGTAGTTAGTATTAGGTGCTTAGGAGTACTGCTCTGCAGGGTTGGTTTGTCACATTAACCTATATGTTTAATAAAGTTGTTGCAGTTTTTTTCGGCACATCGAGTCTGGCATTCGTTCCTCGTCAAAAAGAGGGGGAACCAGGGCCTAGAGCCGCTATTTATACTTTTCCAGACTCAGTCTCTATTGGCTGGAAGGCTGTGCCAATACCCACTCTTGGCGGCTAGCTCCACCGGACGAGAATGGACGTCTCAGGTGAGTACAACGTCTCATTTTACTAGATTATATGAATGCCTGAGTGGGAGAAACAAAGATGGAACAGAAAAATATTTGGGGCTGTTTAGACACCCAGCAATGGTGATTTGAGTACATAGGAAAAAGTCAGTTTGTTTCAAATATACAATTTCAAAAGTACAGTTTAGTCCTAGGCATATTATGTATGTTTGGCAAAGGAATGAATAAAGATCTAAAAGTATGAGTAATTTGATTGCTAATATGAAAGATTGGGATGATTTATAAGGAATATAAGGGTGATGATACATTATGGATATGGGACTGTATTGAGAATGGACCTTAGTAAAAAGTAGAAATGGAATAAAAGTAGGGGAAAAATCTAGAGTAGTACAATGACTGCAGAAAGAGAGATGACAGGTTTTATATAAAAAAGCTTTACAAGATACTGTAATACCCCCCCCCCCCCCGGGACAAAGAATAGACACAACGAAAGAAGATGTGGAAACCTTTTGAAACAGTGAAAAAAAATTACATTACACACTGGCAAAATGTATAGAGTTACATGAAATACAAGCATGAAAAGAATGTTTGATGGAACATTGAAGTGAAAAACACCTGTGGATGACATTTTAAAAAAACCTGCTGATTCTTGAAGAAGGTTTTGACAGGTGAGGTGCTCGTGCCCACCTATACTACAAAACATCTTTTGAGCTTTGTATCCATAGATCAACATATCCTTAATATGAGGGGAGGGTGAGTGTGTTGAGAGGAAGGGAGGAACTGACAACATTATTTTGAGATGCTGTGGGTGAGCTCTTGAAAAAAAAGTGAGCTGTTCAAACAATAGAAGTGAACACATGAATTAATGCATATATGTGATAAAAGCAAGACTTGTTCAAGATTGTCAAGTATGGAGCGTCATAATGAATAATGTTTAAACTATTGGATAGTTTTAGCTATTAGATTTTTCTTACTGTGTGCCTTTAATTCTTTTGATTCTCTATTTTCTACTCCCTTTTTCCCATTCTGCATACACTACCTATTGCAAAAAGAAAATCATGATGGTTATATTATTTATTTATTTTATTTTTGTCAAGTACGTGTTGGTAATATACATAGATATAACATTGTTTATATACATAAGATGAGTACTGATAAGAGGGAACATTAGGAGAGGGACGGTAGGCACGCTGGTGCACTTATGCCTCTTACTGACCTCTTAGGAATCAGGTGTCCATGCATATCTGTCATTTTCCACTATTTCCTCCTTTTAATTCTTCAGACCTGCTTTCGGGCATTCGTGTAGGACATTTATTCAAGAAGAGCAGTAAAGACAGCCTGTGGGCATGATCAATACAATGTTGTCGCATATTTTAATATAGGTTGACCTCTGTTGATGCCCCTGGAAAACGTGATAGAGAAGGTCTGGAAGAAAAAAAGAAAAGAAACAAGGAAACCTCTTGATTCTGAGACATGCACTTGCTAAGAGGTAGAAATAATATATATTCAAACCAAAGATATTTGGGGATTTACAATGCTATAAACTCCGGTGAAATTTATTAGAATAACTGCACAGCTGCTTGCAATCTTTTTTCTTTTTATTATGGAAAGTGGAATTCGGCACAGAAAGAACCACCGGGAAAATTAAGGTTGAAAGATATCATCCATAGCATTTAATCACCTGAAATGTTCTAGTTTGGATGGTTTCTGGAACAAAACCGGCTGGCGGGCCCTAGGGGGAGGGCCTTCTCTGTGGCGGGCCCCGCGCTCTGGAACCAAGTTCCCCCAGAGACCCGAACAATCCCCACCCTGCTGGCCTTCCGAAAAGCCATCAAGACATGGCTTTTCCTGCAGGCAGGGGGTAGAGACTAATCCATCTGAGCTCTCCCCCGGGTATGTCTGGTTGATGGATGTTTTTAATATTGAATTTTTAACTTTTGTATTTGGTTTTAATTAATGTTTATTGTTGGTGCTCTTGTATTTTTTGCTGTACGCCGCCCTGAGTCCCTCGGGAGTTGGGTGGCATATAAGAAAACCAAAATAAATAAATAATAAATAAATAAAACCCAACCAGCTCCTCAATCCTGTAAAAACAAATTTCAAAAAGAAAAGGAAAGATAATATGAGAAAGAAGCACAGCTTCCTTATACATCATGGCCTATGAAGAAATAATGTTTCGGGTTCGGGTTCATTCAGCTAAAAAAATATTTCCAGTAGATCCAGCTGAATTAGTCTTCAGAATGTGATTTTAGCATTAAAAAAAAAACCTGCCTTGAGTTTCTGCAGGGATCATCTTTTGTGAAAGAAGTGACACTATTGATTTTCCTACACTTTTCTGCAGCTTTCATACCGTCAATCATACTATTTTCTTGTAGAGATCATATGATTGCACGAGAAAGCTACCCTCTGATTATGACTTTACTTCTATTGTATGGCTGTTTCCATACAAACAGAAATGATGCTAGGATAAAACTTAACTTCTCTGCAATGATGTCAATGTTCCATTGTGCTGTCTTTTTCTTTTTTCTTTTTTTGGACACATACTGTTTGTACATGACTGTTGGGAGAGGTTAACCAAGTTTTAACCAAACAGAGATGAGCACCGCAGGGCCGGGTTGCTTACTTACCGGTGCTGGTGCGCTGCCCGTGCATCTCCATGATTCGGGCACGTGAGTGCTCGCTACGTGCGCGCACCCCCTCACACGATTTTGCTTCTGCGCATGTGCGGAAGCAAAATCTTGCCAAAATCTCGCGAGGGGACGTGCGTGTGTGCGGGATTTTGGCAAGATTTTGCTTCTGCGCATGAGCGGAAGCAAAATGTCGCTGAAATCTCGTGCACATGCATGTCCCCTCATGAGATTTCGGCAGGATTTTGCTTCCGTGCATGTGCAGAAGCAAAATCGGCCAAAAATTCACCGAAAAAGATGGCAATGCATGCGACGGACCGGCGGAGAGGGCTCCAGAGCGGTCGTGTGCAAATTGCGCAATCGGCCACTCCCTACCGGAGCTGTGTAGCGGACAGCTCCGGCAGGAACCCACCTCTGGAGCACCGCCCCCTAGAGCCAGAAACGACTAGCACATATGTGCGAAGGGAACCTTGACCTTGACCTTTAAGAGTGAGAATATTAGCTAAAGTTGGATATCATCTGCATGCTGATAACAAATTAGGCCATTTGTCATCAGTATGCAGATGATATTCAACTTTAGCTAATATTCTCACTTTTAAAGGTCAAGATTCCCTTCACACATATGTGCTAGTCATTTCCGGCTCAAGGGGGCGGTGCTCATCTCTGTTTCAAAGCCTTGTTTCCGGCTCTAGGGGGCAGTGCTCATCTCCGTTTCTAAGCCAAAGAGCCAGCGCTGTCCGAAGACATCTCTGTGGTCATGTGGCTGGCATGACTAAACGCCAAAGGAGCACGGAACGCTGTTACCTTCCCACCAAAGGTGTCCCTATTTTTCTACTTGCATTTTTTACGTGCTTTTGAACTGCTAGGTTGGCAGTTGGCACTCTCACTCTTAGTCTCTGTTTATTCAGTATAAGGGTAGGTTTTGACAAGTTGGAAAAATGAGCAGAAATTTTCAAAACGAATTTCAGCAGGGAAAAATACTAAATTATATTAAATAATAAAAATAATACTAAATAATAAAAATACATTTAAGGAAAAAAATCAAAGGCATGAATGTAGGCTGTAGGATGAACCAAGTTGGGAAGCAACATGTGCAAAAAAAGGATGTTTTCATGAATTACAAACTGCAGGTAGTCCTTGACTTATGACCAGCCACACTCGCCTCCACATGATTGTATTTTGGTTGATTGGTAACCTGCTCATCTTTATGGCTGTTTGCAAGAGTCCTGCAGTCATGAAAGTGTGATATTCAACATTTTTGCTGGGGGAGTATCATGCTGGAGGTGAATGATAGATTAAGAGATCTTACCTCCTCACCTGCTCAGCACATCCTACTCCCTCCTGCCCTGTCTTTTAATTGTAATTTGTATTTTTATTCGTATCAGAAATATTTATTTTTTTCTAGTTTTATTGCTTTTAATGTTGTAAGCCACCCAGAGTCACCTTGAGATGAGATGGGTGGCAAATAAATCTAATATATAGATAAATAAATTTATTCCAAACACCACACTTTAGGAGGATATTAACAAACTGAATCCAAAGAACAGAGCCCAAGATGGTAGGAGCTTGTAAAGGAGAAAAAAAATAAGAGGACTTATTGGAACTATTTAGTATATTTAGTGTTGAGAAAAGAATAGTAAATGGTTTGCCAATTCTGTGGGGCCAAATTATTAAGTCTTGTTCCAGAAAACATGAAAATCAATACATTTAAACTGATTAGGAAGCAAAATTCAGTTGGACACTTGGAAGAATTCTCAGATGGTAAGAGCTATTCAACAATGAAATATATTATCTTAGGATGTGAAAGTATTTAAGCAGAGCCTGGATGACATTCTGTCAGGGATAGTACAGTGGTGGATTTCTGTAAAAGGCAGAGGGTTGGACTAGATCAGGGCTGTCAAACTTGCGGCCCGCGGGCCAGATGTGTCACACGCTGGCCACGCCCACACCCAATTTAGCGAAGAGGGGAAGTCCTGATACGTCATGTGACGTCGCTGTGATGATGCAAGTTTGACACCCCTGGACTAGAGGAACTGTAAAGTCCCTCTCAATCCTTCCAATTCATTAAATTTATTAAACACTCAGCAGAAATGTAATAAAATAATAAAACATATTGACATTATTATTGAACTAGTCCTGAGAAAATTAAGCTTTTCTAGTTGGGTGACTAGGAAAAAGTGTTCTAGGAATAGATCTTCTTTTGTGTACACACACACACACACACACACACACACACACACACACACATGCACACACACAAATAAACACCCACAAACACCAGTTTTCCACCCCCTTTCCCTAACATGGTATTTTCCAGCTTTGCTAGACTTCCATTTTCAAAATTCCCAGCTACCATAATAGCTAAGAAAATATTTGGAGATTAATGGAAATAGTATTGCACTTTAAAAACTGACTCTTCCTGACATGATCTCAGTTAAGCATAAACTAAAACTTCTTCAGATCAGTGAAATCCAAATTACCTGCCAGGATTCAAGGCAACAAGATCCTGGACATACTGTATGAGTTGTAGATTGTTAGACTTCAAATGTGAACGGAGGTTTTTATGATACAGGTCCCGTCAGCCAAACAATGCCGACTGGCGGGGCTAGGGGGAGGGCCTTCTCTGTAGGGGCCCCTGCTCTCTGGAACCAACTTCCCCCAGAGATCCAAATCATCCCCACCTTGCTGGCCTTCCGAAAAGCCATTAAGACATGGCTCTTCCTGCAGGTGGGGTGAGTTTGAGACGACTTTATATCTGAGGTCTCCCCCATGTATGTATGTTGTTTATATGGTTTTTTTAATTAATTGTTTTTAAATTGCCTTTTTTAATGATTTGTTTGGAGTTTTATAAAATGTAGTACGCCGCCCTGAGTCCTGAGGGAGTAGGGCGGCATAGAAAAACTACCAAATAAATAAATACAGCAACTTCCTGTTACCATTATATTGTACATTTTACAGACTAACTAGGAAAAGCCTGATTAAGTTTGTGATAATGTCAGAAATAAGCATCTGAAGGAAAGGATTAATATTTACATCACTTCTGATACAGCTGATACAGTTCTACAGAGGAATCATTGAGTCTGTCATCTGCACCTCTATAACTGTCTGGTTTGGTTCTGCAACCCAACAAGACAGACACAGACTTCAGAGGATAATCAGAACTGCAGAAAAAACAATTACTGCCAACCTGCCTTCCATTGAGGACCTGTATACTGCACGAGTCAAAAAGAGGGCCGTGAAAATATTTACTGACCCCTCGCATCCTGGACATAAATTGTTTCAACTCCTACCCTCAAAACGTCGCTATAGAGCACTGCACACCAAGACAACTAGACACAAGAACAGTTTTTCCCCGAACGCCATCACTCTGCTAAACAAATAATTCCCTCACCACTGTAAAACTATTCACTAGGCTGCATTACTATTACTATTAGTTTTTCTCATCGTTCCTATCACCCATCTCCTCCCACTTACGACTGTATGACTGTAACTTGTTGCTTGTATCCTTACGATTATTTCATATTGATTGTTTCCTGATTGCTTACTTGAACCCTATGACAACCATTCTTGACAAATGTATCTTTTCTTTTATGTACACTGAGAGCATATGCACCAAGACAAATTCCTTGTGTGTCCAATCACACTTGGCCAATAAAGAATTCTATTCTATTCTATTCTATTCTTCATTGCAGTTAGATTGAACTGCCAATTTCATATTATTTAATGTTGCCATCTTGTGTTCTCTTCCTTCTGACACACTTTCTTTTTCCTGAAAGGATTCTGCTGCACATTGATAGACCAAGGTCAGGGGTAGGCAAAGCTGGCTCTTCTATGACTTGTGAACTTCAACTCCCGGAATTCCTGAGCTAGCATGATTGGCTCAGAAAGTCTGGGAGTTGAAGTCCACGAGTCATAGAAGAGCCAACTTTGCCTACCCCTGACCTAGGTTATGGATGAAAAGAATTTGTATTTATTTTATTTTATTATTTAACTTTATTTTATTTTTATTTAACTTTTTTATTATTTAATTTAATGTTATTATTTTATTTTATTTGTATCCTGTCATTATATTATTGTTACAACAATTCAAGGCAGCAAAAATACCCAACACATCTTTCTCCACCTATTTTCCCACAACTACCTTGTGGGGTTGGTTGGGTTGAGAGAGAATAATTGGCACAATCACCTATTTTACCCAGAACCACCCCTGAGAATGATTGGGGCAGCTGGCTTTCATTGTTAAGATGGTATTTGAACTCATAGTCCTCTGCTTTGTAGCCTGGTGCCTTAATTACTAGACCAAGCTGGCTTTTATCGAGTCTAATAATTGCATGGACTATTTGTCAGGGTTCCAGAAAACAGTCCCAACAAAATAAAACTCCAAGGCTAGAAGTTCCTCAAAGTTCCAATTTATTAGAGATGTCATGTTGGCACATCTGGGAAAACCCAAATCTGAAGCTTCCAGGTTTTCCCCACCCAGTTGAAAGTTCACAACCCTTCCCCACACCCACAAGGTCATCACATGATCCAATTCACACTCAACTGGAGACAATCCCCAGTCAGTCCCATCCAGGTGCAGGCAAGTGTCCTTGACTCCCAGAGTAAAGAATGTTGTTATGGCTCCACCACTCCAACCAAACCCTCCTCCCAATTTCCTAGGCTAAAATATGTGGCAGTTAGGAAGCTGAAAAAGAAAAGATGGCTTCCAAAACTGACACTATTTTTAATTGGGTCATCAACTTTAGCTTCATCTGTTTGGCTAAAATCATACTGATAATCTCTGTAAAATCAAAAATGGAACAGCGACAACCCTTGTTCTACATTAGTTAGATGTTGCAGTGAATGTTAACTTTGGATAAGTTTCCTCTAGAGTAGCTCCAGGCAACACAATGTAGAACAATTTGAATTTATTTCAGTGGGATCCCTGTATGTCCAGATGGACACAATTAGCCGAGGTGGTGCAGCAGTTAGAGTGCAGTACTGCAGGCTACTTTAGCTGACTGTGATCAGCAGTTCAGCTGTTCAAATCTCACCGGCTCAAGGTTGACTCAGCCTTCCATCCTTCCGAGGTAGGTAAAATGAGGGCCCAGATTGTTGGGGGCAATATAAATATACATTGCTTAATGGTGTAAACCGCTTAGAGAGTGCTTGCACTTTGAGGCGGTACATAAGTCTCACTAATAACTAAATAAAATAAATTAATTAATAGGTGCACAAAAGTAAAGATATAACCAATCACTTGATGATGAGAGAATGAAAGGGACTCATTTGTTGAGTTGCTTGGTTGAGTTTTCTCTGTAATGCACTTGAAATAAGTATAAATTTGTATATAACATACCATATTTTTCAGAGTATAAGACACACCAGAGTATAAGACCACCTTAGTTTTTTGGGAGGAAAATAGGAGAAAAAAATCTGGCATCCTTAGTCTGGTCAGCTTCAGCACATTATTTTATCTCCTGGTTAGGATTTAAAAAAACCTTCTTCTGAGAGAGTAACAATGAAAGAGCCTGCAAGCCAGTAAGAGCTGGGAAGATAGTTAGCACCTGGTTAGGGCTAGAAAAAAACTTATTCGGAGCAAGTAGAGCAATGAAAAAAACCCTGCAAAGACTTAGGGCTGGAAAAACATTCTTCGGAGAGAGTAACAATTAAAAAGCCTGCAAGGTAAGAGTTGGGAAGATCATTAGCACCTCGTTAGGGCTGGGAAAAAAGCTTCAAAAAGGCTACATTTAGAGTATAAGACGCACCCAAATTTTCAGCCTCTTTTAGGGAGGAAAAAGGTGCGTTTTACACTCCAAAAAATACAGTAAGTTCCTGAATGACCACTGATGGTAGTACAATTTCATTTTCTTGCACAGGAAAAAAAAGCTTTCTAAGCAAAACAACTGGAAATGGTTTATTCAATTGTTCTGTTTTACTTAATGGATGTTTGGTAATCGAGCACCTTATAACTGCTTGGGTCAAAAAGGTAACTGTAGGTTAACCGTAGTGTTCTGAGAGCAGGCGATAAAATGTTTTAATTTTGACCTTCGTATCAAAAATGCCTTTAGGTTCCTCACCTTTAATTACTTCAACTCTGAAGCTTTGTGGGTAATATCAGCATTCTGATCTTATGCCATTCCAGCTAATAAATTCTGCTTAGCAATATTGGACAGTAAAGTTCATAGATATTGACTTATTCACACCCAAAGGCCACTTAACTCATGCATAGCATGAGAGTTAACTTTAGTTCTTTGCTACACATATTATTGTTATTCTGAGGGGAAGATTAAAGTTACAATTGGTCTTGTGGCTTTTCATTCAACATCCAGGGAAAACTCATCCTGCTTTTTTATGATAATGGTGGTTGCAGTATGGGTGTGAATATTATTAGCTTCTTAACATTCCCTGACATGACAGAATTAATGATAAAACAATTAAAACTATCACACTTACCTCAGAGTAAGCTGTACTGAAAATAGTGGAACTTCTTTCAAAAATCATATATACAGGATGACAGAACACTACTATATGGGCAATACAATCATAAAATTGGTTCTGAAATCTCTCTCTCTCTCTCTCTCTCTCTCTCTCTCTCTCTCTCTCTCTCTCTCTCTCTCTCTCTCTCTCTATCTATCTCTATCTATCTATCTATCTATCTATCTATCTATCTATCTATCTATCTATCTATCTATCTATCTATCTATCTATCTATCTATATCTATATCTATATCTATCTATAATCTCTATCTCTCTATCTCTCTATCTCTATCTCTATCTCTATCTATCTATCTATCTATCTATCTATCTATCTATCTATCTATCTATCTATCTATCTATCTATCTATCTATCTATCTATCTCTCTATCTCATGATGATTATCTGGTATGTGGCAAACACTGCCATCTTTTAATGCTTCTTTAGTTTAGGGTGTAGATTTAGATTTATTATTAGAGTTGGAAGGGATCTTGTAGGTCATCTAGTCCAACCCCCTGCTCAAGCAGGAGTTCCTACACCATTTGCGACAGATGGCAGTCCAGTCTTGGGGGTCTCACAACCTCCGCTGGCAAGCTGTTCCACTGGTTGATCACTCTCACTGTCAGAAAGTTTCTCCTCACTTCCAGGTTGAATCACTCCTTGGTCAGCTTCCATCCATTATTCCTTGTTTGGCTTTCTGGTGCCATAGAGAACAGCCTGACCCCCTCCTCTCTGTGGCATCCCCTCAAGTATTGGAACACTGCTATCATGTAATCCAAGATGCTAATGAACTTTATCCCTTACTTTCCCCTAACACTTGTTCTACTGGCTGTGTGTGCTAATGTTGAAGGTGCAATTCCCCCCTCCCCTTTTCTTCTCTATTGCCAAATATATTGCTATCTGGTCTGTCTTGTACAAATTACTCTAGAAATGTCATTTATACAAGATTAACTTACATCTACTGTGGTCCATTGGAAACTATAATACCTGGATCTTAAAAAATCATACAGACCACCTAGTTTGGTGTAGTGATTAAGGCATCAGGCTTGAAATCATGAATTCTAGTCCCACCTTAGGCACAAAGCCAGCTAGGGATCTTGGTCTAGTCACTTTTTTTTAGGATCACCCAGGAAGGAGGCAATGGTAAGCCACTTCCAAAACCATTGCCATGAAAACTGCAGAAACATGTCCAGGAAGTTCTGAAGTAATCACTGATTTGATGTCCCAAAGGTACTTATTCAAGAGGCAACTGGACTTTCTGAGAAGTGAAACATCTTCAAAGAAAAACCAGAAAGTCCAGTTGCCTCTTGAAAAAGCATCTTTGGGACAACCATGATCTAGATGACTGAGAGTCTCCATAGACACTGACTTGATGGCACAAAATATGTGTCTGTCTGTTTGCCTGTTTGTCATCTGTCTGTCTGTCTATCTGTCTGTCTGTCTGTGTTGTGGCCCGCCAGTGGCCAGCAGAGCTGGTGACAGATTTGGACAGTGAGAAGGTTGGGGAGGAACATGGGCCAGTCCTGGAGCCCGGGGAAGGCTCTGATGAGTGCTCTGTGTTGGAGGCAGAGATGGGGCCAGGGCCATCCGACAGTTATCAGCTACCTTTGGAGTCAGAGCTAAGCGGGGCTGAAGAACAGCTGGAGCCTGTTCATGATGTATATATGCATAGAGCTGTCAGGAGAAGGAAACAATTAAGGAACAGAGGTTGACTCATGAGTAAAGGCACAAGGGGACACTGAATGTCCCCTCCCATAGGAAATAAATAAGAGGGAAAGGGGAGTTTCCCTCTTATTGCAGGAGACAATTAGTTTGTATCAGGGATGGGTTCCAACTTACCTTGCTGTCGGTTTGCTTCCTCCTGCACCATGTGGCCGCGCCTCATGGGCACACATGTGCACATGCGCAGTACAACCCCCCCAAAAAAATTCAAAAAAATGCCAAAAACAAAATGGCGACTGCATGCACAGTGCCGGAAACTCGGCTTCTGTGCATGCGCAAAAGAAAAAAATAAAAATAAATTGGAAAAAAATATTCACATTTTTTTAAAAAAGTGACACAGACTGGCACCGACCGATCCGGTGCAGTGATGTCATAGTGACATCACCAGCGGGCTGCTACCGGTTCGGGCAAACTGGTCCAAACCAGGAGGAACCCACCCCTGGTTCGTATTATTAGTGGGAAGATTTGCTTATCTGAAAGACTCCTTGCCAAGTATTTCCTTGTACAGCATTGCATCTGAAAGCTATCGGCCTGGCAACTATCCAAGGACTGATAAGGTCTGTGGTTGCAATTCACCCTTGAAAGACTGTTTGCCAGGACTTTGCCGGATGTGAATGCTAGGAATTCACATTAGGCAAATAAAAAGTGTGTTTTTTGGGGGGGGGACAAGGAGTCTGCTTTGTGATTTGGTGAATCCTAGGTCAGAACAGCCTGCCTGCCTGCCCGCCTGCCTGTATGTCATTCTACCAGTCAGGTCGGATTTAAATGGGAATTAGATAATGAGGGATAATGCAATCAATGACTGCTAGCTGTATGTTATCTGAAATATTACAGATAAACACTTCTCAATCAATTGCAAAAATAGAGAAGCAGAAAGGTGCTGTTTCTTATTACCTGCTTATGAACTTCTTAAAGATATATATAATTTAGCATTGCCAGTATAAGAGAGCCTGTCTGGTGTAGGGGTTAAGGTGCTGACTAGGAAACTGTGAGTTCTAATCTTAAGCATGAAAGCTGGTGGGTGACTTTGGGCAATTTATCCTCTCTCAGCCCAACTTACCTCACAGGGTTGTTGTTGGAAAATAGGATGAGAAAGAGATATTAGGTGTGTTTAGCATTTTGAATTACTTATAAATAATAAAGACAAGATAAAAAAAACCTTTAAAAAGGAAATAACCATTTGTTGTGATGTAACAAAACAATTATTACTACTGTATGTTAGAGGCCAGCAATTAAATATGAAATCTAACTGGATAATGGAAAAGATGAAGTTGAAATCTGTTTCCTAGTACAGAAGTATGCAGTGAGGGGCAATTGGTCAGGCTTCTCCCAGGAGACTGGATTGGAACCAATTCAATTCTGTTAAATAAAGTTAATTATAGAAAAGTTTAAACCCAGAATTCCACGGAATATCAAATGAAAGTTCTTACTGTATAAAATCTAATAAAGTGAAACTCTGGGGGTAGGAAATGAGATTCCATCTGTTCTTTCCCTTGAAATATTTTGCCATATGAGAACTAACATTCACATAGTCCAAATTTTGCTGAATTGCAGCTTACAAGGGTTTCCATATTGAATGGAATTTTGGAAAGTTAGTGTTCATCAGATCTGGAATATCATAGGCCAGTGATGGCGAACCTATGGCACGCGTGCCACAGGTGGCAAGTGGAGCCATATTTGCCGGCACGCAAGCTGTTGCCTAGCTCAGTTCCAGCGCACATGTGCGTGCTGGCCAGCTGATTTTTGGCTCGCATGGAGGCTCTGGGAGGGCGTTTTTGGCTTCCGGAGGGCCTCCGGGGGGACGGGGGAGGGTGTTTTTGCCCTCCCTAGGCTCCAGGGAAGCCTCTGGAGCCTGGGGAGGGCGAAAAATGGGTCTACCAGGCCCACCAGAGGTTGGGAAATGGGCCATTTCCAGCCTCCAGAGGGCCTACGGGGGAGCGGGGGAGGTCATTTTTGCCCTCCCCAGGCAATGAATTATGGGTGTGGGTACTCACACATGTGCGATAGCATGCGCACATGCACTTTGGCACCCGAGGAAAAAAAGGTTAGCCATCACTGTCATAGGCCATCTCTCCTTCGGCATTGCGGATGAAACCACATTCCGCTGGGGAAATTCAGAATTGCTTATATTTTGTGAGGAAATAGTTGAGTCCTCTAAGCCTGGTCATTAATCAAACAAGAAGAAAAACTTAATCAATATCACAATACAATATTTTATTTATTAGTTTAATATAATATTATAACATTAATCTTAATCAATATTTCCCTTTTTGATCTAATAGCCTTTTATCTTTCTACAATCAATCTCAATATTATTTAAAAATACTGTTTTTTTTTCTCCTGTCTAGGATACTGGAGCCAGGATGGAAATTGGTGTAATAATTATTCCCCAAGATTGCATGTGACCCTTAATGTCTTTCTTTATTTTAATGCATCCAAAATTTAATGATCCCCCCCCCAGAAAAAATAACAGAAAAAAGTATGTGACATGATTTTGAGACACACCAACTATACTGTAAACCTAAAACAAACTTTAGCAATCAAATTTAAAAAAAGAAATCTCTGCAATCCACTCCTAAGAACTTTCCCGTTCTGACTATATAAGTGATTTCCCATTTTATATCATTTCATGGCTCACTGCATCATCAGCTGTCCACAAAGGCATGAAAATGTTGCCTGTTCTTTATTTTTTTTAATGCCTGAAGACTAAATCTAATTTCTGGTCTAAATAAGAAAGCATACTCAACCTTATGAAAATCTGCAATTCTTCTTTAGTAAGAAATAAACCAGTCAGTGATGTTAGAAAGTTTCTTTCTGTTCTTCAGGTAGGAGGAATGTCAATTAAAAATCTTGAACACCTCACTTGAATCCACTACATTCCCATTGTTGCTCCTAACATCCTTCTAACTTGAAAGCTCATGGCCAATCTGGAAGAACATGGAGAAAAACTAATTTTGCTTCTAGTAGAACTGGAAATTCTCAATGAGGGCAACCACAACACCATTTTATCAATACTTGTAAATCAAGCGACTGATGTTCTACAACTTTGCAAATGAGACACTTCCCTCCAAGAGGCTAACAGTGTCGCCTTTGGTTCTTGTCTTGAAGAACCTTTGTTACATCATTATTGGCTTGAATCTGCCAAGCAGTCAAAGACAGAAAATGTGAAGAAAGTAGAAACAAATAAGATTTGGAATTGTGATTTCCTGGTATTTTGAAATCTCCTGCTCTTGTCATTATTTTTTATATCTGTTTAGTTGAGTTGATTTAGATAAGTGTTAACCTTACCATATCATGGGGCCCTAACTATATGCAGTCAGGTATTATAATAGTGTATTTGTATGATTTACACAGGTGAAAGGGATTGTTCGTATAAGACAGTGATGGAGAACCTTTTTTGGCTCGCGTGCCAAACGTGTGTGCATGCCAACACCCATGCCCTCCCCCCGCACATGCTCACACACACACCGCTGCCCCTTGCACATGTGCACAGGCCTCACTGAAGCCTCCGGATTCCTGAAGCCTGGAGACAGCGAAAAATGGCCAAATGGGGCAACCGGAAGTTTGGAAACGAACTTCCGGTTGGCCCGTTGGGCTGTTTTTCACTGTCCCCAGGCTACAGGAGGATTCCCTAAAGTCTCCGGAGTGCAAAAAATGGCACAACAGGCAAACCAGAAGTCAGTTTCTGAACTTCTGGTTTGCCCGTTGGGCCGTTTTTTCGCACTCTGGAGGCTTCAGGGAAGCCTCCTGAAGCCTCCGGAGGGTGAAAACAGCCTTCCCCAAGGCCAAAAATCAGCTGGCCAGCACACGCATGCATGCTGGAACTGACATAGAAGTGACATAGGGCATATTGGAGGGCCTCGTGTGCCCTCCACTATGGCTCCACATGTCACCTGTGGCACGCATGCCATAGGTTCGCCATCACGGGTATAAGGTCTCCTGCTTCAGCTAGGGCTAGAAGACCTCTAAGGTCCCTTCCTACCCTATTATTCTATGTTCTGTGTTCTGCCCTAATTTAAAATTCACAAATCTCTGACATCAATTGGTCATTGTAGAGTTCTTCTAAAGAAGAGTTCACATTGAAAATCAAGAAATCCTCCCCATCATCGTCTTATAATCATCATTTAAGTAGAGAAAAGTCTAGAGATTTATTACTCTTTCTAAAAATTTTTAAAGATACAAACTTATATAATAAAGTAAGGAAGAAAAAAAGAAAAGAAATCAAAAGCTAAAAATATAAGAAAAGAAAAAAGAAAAGAAAAATAGAAAATAAGCAAAAACAACCCCCCAAAACCAAAGAAGTGACTCCCCCAATCTTTATAGCAATTATAAGAACAGTTATAAATACAATAAACACAATATAATTATAATTTTACCTTTTTTTGTAAAGCCACAACATGCTTCTCTTCTTTCTATTATCTATCTTGCTAATCATCAAAACCATAAATCATAAGTTCATTTTTTTCCTGTTTCATGTGAAAAGTTATAAGGAGATTCCAGTTAACAATAAGAATAGATATTTTTCTTTCTCTGATCAAAGAAATCCATTTATCCATCTCAAAAACTTCTACCATCTTCACCAATCATTCCTCTAGTATAGGTAGAGCTTAATCTTTCCATCTTTGTGCATACAATATTTTTTTAAAAAATATCATAAACACAGCAAGTTTACATGACATTTTCTAACTGTACATCAGTCCCAAAATAAAACCTTTGCCCTCAATCATATATTAGTATTTAAATACAAATATATATATAAAGAATTCTATTCTGTTCTGTTCTGTTCTGTTCTGTTCTGTTCCGTTCCGTTCCGCTCCGCTCCATTCCATTCCATTCCATTCTATTCTATTCTATTCTATTCTATTCTATTCTATTCTATTCTAGTTATATAAATTGTTTGTGTACATTTAAAATGATTTTTTGTTAGATTTATATCCTGTTTTTTTTGTCCAGGAGCTTACGGCAGCATATATAACTTTCCCTATTTTTTCTCTACAATACCACCTATTATTACTAATCAGTCTCCTCTATTGCCAGATGAAGACAACATTGTTTATCTACATCTTTGTATGCATGCATGGTAGCACTATTGATGATGCAGCATTTCTTAATTATCTCTACCCACCTCATGACACATACACAACTCCTGTCAGCAGTGAGTTGCTCCCAGTAGCGCCAGCAGCAGGAGACTCCATCCACCCGCCCGGGATGCTTCTGCGCATGTGCAGAAGCATCGCGCGAGCGAGCGCGAACCGGTAGCAGAAGGTTTTAGAACCCCCTACTGACTCCTGTGGAATATGTGGATAGTAATGTTAAATTCTAAAGCTGATAATTTGAATACCACTGAAACATATGAAATCAGAGCAGCAATAATATAGAAATCCATATAGCTTTCCTATTTTGTTGTAACCAGCACTCAATGCATGAACATTTTACTTGATTAACTCTGCTACTGATTTTTAGGATAAGTGTTTAATACAAAGTATGTAAGTTAATAAAAAGAGCATCCTGGACAATGCAGATTGTCTCCCCTCTTCTCACAGCAACAACCAGTTTTCCATGCATATTGAGTAACAGAAGCTTTTCAGGTAATTCATCCTTGCTTTTTAAAATTGTACATTTTGCTTGTCTCCTTACGATTTATATTAATATTGATTGTTTCCTGATTGCTTATTTGTATCCTATGACAATCATTAAGTGTTGTACCTTATGATTCTTGATGGATGTATCTTGTCTTTTTATGTACACTGAGAGCATATGCACCAAAGACAAATTCCTTGTGTGTCCAATCACACTTGGCCAATAAAGAATTCTATTCTATTCTTTAAAAAAAATCCTTGGAATGAGTGTATATATTTGAATCCAAAACTTTCTAGCATTTTTCAGTCTCCACCAAGCATGACGAAATGTTTCATCGCTATATTCACATTTACAACATGAATTTGAAGTGTCTTTATACCTTCTAAACAATTTCTCTGGTGATGTGTACCAAGAGTACTTTATTTTATAAAAATTCTCCTTAACATTATAACATGGTGTAAATTTCAATCCTTTCAATCACAGTGTTCCTTCTCTTTGTTATAACAAAACATTTTAGCACACTTTATGATTCATTCTTTCATTCGTTCTTCAGTAAAAGTGTATACATTTTAACAATTGCATCTTCAGTATTTGTACATAATTCCATTTCAAACTTAGTCTTACAATCTTCAAATTTCCTTTGTCTACTAGACATTTTTCTAATAACTCTAAATAAGAACATCATTGGCAACTTTTTCCTCCTCAGTTCTTTTCTTGATTTTATTTTCCATTGCCCTTGGCAAAATTTTAATATCTCACCATGAGCCCTCGTGGCTTAGTGGTTAGAATGCAGTATTGCATTCCACAGTCAGGAGTTCGATCCTGACCAGCTCACAGTTGGGTCAACCTTCCATCCTTCCCAGGTTGGTAAAATGAGGACCCAGATTGTTGGATGCAATATGTTGGCATTTGTAAACCACTTAGTGCAGGCTGTAAAGCATTACAAGGCAGTATATAAGTCTAAGTACTAGTGCTAAGTGCTATAAGTTAGCCATTTGCATATTACTGCAATGCGCTCTACATGGGGCTACCCTTGAAGAGTGTCCGGCGACTGCAATTGGTGCAAAATGCAGCTGCGCGAGCTGTGGTGGGTGTACCCAGATACACCCATGTAACACCGATCCTCCGCCAGCTGCATTGGCTGCCCATTAGTCTCCGGATCCAATTTAAGGTGTTGGTTTTAACCTTTAAAGCCCTACATGGCTCAGGGCCAGGTTACCTTCGGGACCGCATCCTGCCGCATACCTCCTTGGTCTCCTCCAGGTCCCATCGACCAAGCAATGCCAGTTGGCGGGGCCGAGGGGGAGGGCCTTCTCTGTGGGAGCTCCCTCCCTGTGGAACCAGCTTCCCCCGGAGATCAGGACCATCCACACCCTGCTGGCCTTCCGGAAAGCAATAAAAACTTGGCTCTTCCGGCAGGCGGGGTGAAAGTGAGACCAACTAGACTAGATATGGGTCTCCCCCCTTGATTGTGAATGTGAGATACTCTTTTTAATTTTTATATTTTTTAATTATTGTACCTTATATTATGTAATGGATTCTGATATGTTGTGAGCCGCCCAGAGTCCCCCGGGAGTTGGGCGGCATAGAAATCCATTTAAATAAAATAAAATAAATAAATAAATAAATAAATAAATAAATAAATAAATAAATAAATAAATAAATAAATAAATAAATAAATAAATAAATAAATAAATAAATAAATAAACAAACAAATAAATAAATAATTAATAAATAAATAAATAAATAAATAAATAAATAAATAAATAAATAAATTTGTGTTTATCTATTTATCCTGTCTTGCTAATCGTTTGTATCTATTCCATATTCTCAATGTGGCATGTCTAATATAATGACTTTTAAAATCCACTTTAAACTGTGATGTTGTATCATAGATATCCATCCAAATCTCAGGCCATGACCTTCTAACTCCCAAAGCCTTCTACTTCTCAGTAGCCTCCAGTCTTTCCTCTAAATGAAACGGCAAGCTGCAAAATACAATTTCTAATCAGGTAAACTGAATCCCCCTCTTTCCTTTGTAGGAGCCGAGGTGGCGCAGTGGTTAAATGCAGCTACTGCAGGCTACTCCAGCTGACTGCTAGTTCAGCAGTTCAGCTGTTCAAATCTCACCAGGCTCAAGGTTGACTCAGCCTTCCATCCTTCTGAGGTCGGTAAAATGAGGACCCAGATTGTTGGGGACAATACTCTGACTCTGTAAACCGCTTAGAGAAGGCTGTAAAGCACTATGAAGCGGTATATAAGTCTAAGTGCTATTGCTATTGCTATCTTATAACACCTTATATTTAATTCATCCATGTCACACAAATTTAGATGCATCTCTCTGCCACTGTTTAAGCGCTGCATCACTTGTCAAAACAGATATTGTCTGAAATAAAAACATCATTCTAGGCAAGACATTTGGTTTTATCATAGAAATTCTCCCCAGCAATGACAGTTGTAGTTTCTCGAATCTTAACATGTCATTTTTAACTTCATTCCATGCTTTAACATTGCTATTTTCAAATAATTGTCAGTGGGTTCTAAAACCTGTTGCTACTGGTTCACTTGCGCATTCACATATGCGTGTGATGCTTCTGAGCATGCACAGAAGCATCCGGGTGCGTGGGCGGCGCTTCCTGCCGCCACCGCTACTGGTTCACAGAACTGGGCCGAACCAGGAGCAACCCATTGCTGGTTGTCACTGTGATAACCAGACACTTTACCTTCTTCTTTACCTTAAAACCCATTTTAGTAATCAATTCCATTTGATCTTCTATTTTCATGTTTTTATTAACTTCTTTGTCTTGCATTTGTTGATCTTAAAACCTGCTAATGAATCCAATTCTTTTAATTTGTTAATTAATGTTTGGCTTCCCTTAAATATTTATTTTCTTACAACTTTCTTAATACCTTTTAATCTGCTTCTGATAAGGTGCTAGCATGGGAATTTTTCTAAATTCATTCATCAGTCTCAAAGTAATGTTCTCATTGCCAATCTCGTAATACCAACATCTAGAACAGTGTTTCACAAACCTGGGTAAATTAAGCAAAATTGGGTAAAAATGGATAATGACAGACAAGCCCATTAGTGATATCACAAAGCCAATGACAAAGCTTAGGTCAAGCAGTTAGTGCAACATGTTATCTGAAGGAAAGGAAGACCCTTTGGAGATTATCTGGTTAGTAATTCATGATGAATATCCTGTGCTAACTGGGGAGACTGTGATACAATTATTGCTGTTTCAAAGAACCTATATGTATATGTGTAAGAATGTTCCACTTTTGTCTTCATAAGGGATGCAAAATGAAACTGAACTCCCAAAAAACATCTTGGGATTAGAGTTAGGTAAAGTTTTGTTCAGATTTCTCTGGAGATTTGAAATTGTAAGGCCTCACTGTTCATATAATAGAAATTAGGGAGCATAACAGTGGTGGCTTTTGAAGATATGATGATAGATAGATGATAGATAGATAGATAGATAGATAGATAGATAGATAGATAGATAGATAGATAGATAGATAGATAGATAGATAGATAGATAGATAGATAGATAGACAGACAGACAGATCAAAGTAAATATCAAAAGACTGAATTCTCATTCCCCTCCCTCCCTCCCTCCCTCCCTCCCTTCCTTCCTTCCTTCCTTCCTTCCTTCCTTCCTTCCTTCCTTCCTTCCCAATAATTGATTATTCCTGAGTGTCTATCAATTATATATGTTATGTTATGTTATGTTGTTATGTTATGTTATGTTATGTTATGTTATGTTATGTTATGTTATGTTATGTTATGTTATGTTATGTTATGTTATGTTTATTATATTATATTATATTATATTATATTATATTATATTATATTATATTATATTATATTATATTATATTATATTATATTATATTATATTATATTATATTATTATATTATATTATATTATATTATATTATATTATATTATATTATATTATATTATATTATATTATATTATATTAATTATATTAATTATATTAATTATATTACGTTACGTTACGTTACGTTACGTTACGTTACGTTACGTTACGTTACGTTACGTTACGTTACGTTACGTTACGTTACGTTACGTTACGTTACATTATATTATATTATATTATTATAGCATAGCATAGCTATATATATACATATACATAGTAAGTAACAGATGGTCCTTGACCTATGACCCCAACTGAGTCCAAAATTTCTATTGCTAAGTGAGATATTTGTCAAGTAAATTTTGCCCCATCTTATAGCCTTTCTTGCCACAGTTATTAAATTAATCACTATAGTTGTTAAATTAGTAACATAGTTGGCTTCCCCGTTGACTTTGCTTGTTAGAAGGCTGCAAATCACATGATACCGAGACATTGCAACCATAATAAATATGAGTCAGCTGCCAAGCATCTGAATTTTGATCATGGGATGCTGCAATGGTCATAAGGGTGAAGAAAAAGGTCATAAGTCACTTTTTTCTGTGCTATTATAACTTCGAACAATCACTAAATAAACTGTTGTAAGTTAGGGCTACCTGTATTCTGGTCTCTGCTGCTTCTTACTTGACCTTTGTGATGATGACGTTCGTCCATCATGTTTGAAGAGGACACTGACATCTAATGGTTGTGGGCTGTCCACGGTGTGTCCGCAGGTGGCTGATAAGGCCTATACGGGCATGGAATGTTCTGCCACATGTCGGGCATCATTGTTACAGCATTTGCAGCTCTGGCTTTGCAGAGTGCTCGCTTCTCTTCTGCTGAGGCTGTTCTTCTGTCCTCAGATATTTGGCAGCCTTGGTGGATCAGCATGCGCCATGTTGATCGATCTTGTGCCAGGGTTTCCCAGGAGGTGGTGTCGAAATCCAGGGACTTGAAGGAGGCTTTCAACATGTCTTTGTATCGCTTCCTTTGTCTCCCATGCGATCGCTTTCCTTGAGACAGCTCACCATAGAGGAGCTGTTTGGGGATGTGATGGTCTGGCATCCTTGCAACATGGCCTGCCCAGTGTGCCTGGGCTTTCATCAGCAGGGTGAGAACTGATGGCAGGCCTGCTCTGGAAAGGACTTCTGTGTCTGGCACCTTGTCCTGCCACCGGATCCTCAGAAGTCTGTTGAGGCAGGTCATGTGGAAGTGATTTAATTGCTTAGTGTGCCTCCTGTATACAGTCCAAGTCTCACTGGCATACATCAGGGTGGTTAGCAGTACTGCTCAGTAGACTTTGAGCTTTGTAGCAAGACTTATTCCACGGCAGTCCCACACATTGGTGCCATATGCCATATGCAGAGCTTGCCTTGTTTATTCTGTGGTTGACCTCAATGTCAATTGTCACTGCACAGGAGAGGGTGCTGCCAAGGTAGGTAAATTGGTCAACTGCTTGCAGCTATTGTCCCTTCACTGTGATGGTGGATTCTTGGTGTTGGGCTTTTGGAGCTGGATAGTACATCACTTCAGTCTTCTTTGTGTTGATAAGGAGGCCGAAGTTGTTGCATGCTTCTGCGAATTTATCCACACTGGCTTACATTTCCTGCTCTGATCCAGCTTCAGGGCACAGTCATCAGCAAAAAGGAGGTCTCGTAGCACAGTCTCCTTTATCTTGGTGACAGCCTGGAGTCTTCACAGGTTGAACAGTTTCCCATCAGTCCTGTATCTCAGGCTAACTCCCAAGGAACTGTTCTGGAAGGCATCTGACAGTTTGGCTGAAAATATTATGCTGAACAGGGTCAGTGCCAATACGCACCCTTGCTTGACAACATTCGTAACGGGAAAGGCCTCTGAAGCTTCTCCGTCATCCAGAACACCAGCTGTCATGCCATCATGGAACTGATGTACCATCAGGATGAATCTGTCAGGGCACCCAAACTTCGACATGATACGCCACAGACCTTCGCGACTGACAGTGTCAAAAACCTTAGTGAGATCCACGAAGGTGGTGTACAATTCAGGATTCTGCCCTTGACATTTCTCTTGGAGCTGTCAGGCTATGAAGATCATGTCCACAGTCCACAGAAACCACACTGTTTCTCGTGTAATATACCCTGTTCCAAGTGGTCAGTCAGGCGGTTCAGCAATACTTGTGCAAGGATCTTGCTGTGATGGAAAGCAGTGATATTCCTCTATGATTTTCGCAGACTTGTTGATTCCTTTTCCTCTTGTAGAGGTGTACCTTTGTGATGGAAGTTATTAGAAAATCAAAAACATTCAGTGGTCTCCCAAAAACAGTTGATACAGGACAAGAGCATCATTAATTTTCTAAGGGGCTGCCACAAGGAAGAACCTATTACCTAAAGCACTGAAGGCAGAACAAGAAGCAATGGATGGAAACTTATCAAAGAGAGAACCAACCTAGGGATAAGGAGAAATTTCCTGATAGAACAATTAATCAGTGGAGCACCCACAACTTGCCTCCACAAGTTGTGGGTGCTCCAACACTGGAGATTTTTAAGAAGACATTGGACAATGATTTGTCTGAAATGGTTAAAGGTTGGGGATTGGACTAGAAGAACCTCAAGGTCCACTCCAACTCTATTGGAACTGATGAAACTGGTGAAACTTCTGGATGAGAAGCGAAATATATTCTTCAAGGAAAAAAACATAGTCAAGTTGCCTTTTGAAAAAGCACCACTGAGACAACCATGGATGACTGAGAAGATCCATAGAGATCCAACTCTGTTATTCTGTTATTTTATTCTTCCTGAATCCAGAAAGATTTTTTCTCTTTCACAAACCTTTGAAACAACCATGAGGATTGATTGAGTGCAAAAAAGTTGGTGTTGTCCCACAGCCACCACATAGATAGATGTTCTTTGTGATCATTTGTCTCCTTAACCTGGTCCTTTAAGTTTTCCAATGGGGCACCTGTCACCTCTGCAAATGAATCCATCTGCCTTACTACTGGTCCTCTTGTATTTCTTTTTTCCCATATTTCCACCATATTTCCCAGAGCCTTCTCCAAAGAGCTAGGTTTTCCCATAATGTGTCTGAAATAGGATAATAGACTAGAATAGAATAACAGAATTGGAAGGAACCTTGGAGGTCTTCTAGTCCAACCCCCTGCTTAGGCAGGAAACCCTGTACCATTTCAGACAAATGGTTATCTAATGTCTTCTTAAAAACTTCCAGTGTTGGAGCACCCACAACTTCTGGAGGCAAGCTGTTCCACTGATTAATTGTTCTAACTGTCACGAAATTTCTCCTTAGTTCTAAGTTGCTTCTCTCCTTGTTTAGTTTCAACCCATTGCTTCTTGTTCTACCCTCAGATGCTTTGGAGAATAGTTTGACTCCCTCTTCTTTGTGGCAGCCCCTGAGATATTGGAACACTGCTATCATGTCTCCCCTGATCCTTCTTTTCATTCAACTAGACATACCCAGTTCCTGCAACTGTTCTTCATATGTTTTTTCCTCAAATCCCCTAATCATCTTTGTTGCTCTTCTCTGCACTCTTTCTAGAGTCTCAACATCCTTTTTACATCATAGCACTCAGTGCTCATAATTTGAGCATTGAATGGCTTAAATGAGAACTTTGCATTAATTCAATAGAGATGATATCTAATCAAAACATGAACTAGAAACAGACTTTAAAAATAGGTTATTCATGCAAACTACTGGATTTAATCTCTAGAACATATTCTTTATAGTCAGAGTGCATAAAATAAGGACAGCATATACTTTTTTAAAAAAAAATCTTTTTACATTGGCTTGATATATTATTTAATGACATAATCTTACCTCCATTCTCTTTCCTTCAGATGACTTTTTAATTCATACTTTCAACATTTACAATTTTCTCTTCCTATATACAGCTGACATTTCTTGGGTTTTCATATGTTCCACTGGAACTCTTCAACAAATTTAGTCTCCCAGAAGTAATAAATAGTTTTATTTAGTCATCAAGCATACATAAAGGTAAGGCACAACCTAAAATTACTTATTTCAATTTTTTTAAACAAAGATGAGATAGTTGAAATCAGGAATTTATTCTTTGTTTAAGTAACAAGGTAGTAACCCTTGTCAAATTCAGGTCTTAACATGTTCAGGTTATAAATAAATCCAAACAGATTCAGAAGATGATACTACCTAGAATGTTCAATAATAATTGCCTCTATCTATTTTCAACAAGGCAAAGATCTATACTTTAGTTTAGAGGGCTTTATTTAAGCAAAACTATAATCATACTTTTGCAAGTTATAAAAAGAGAAAAGTGAGTTTTTAATACACAAAAACTAGGATTTTCCATGTTTGGACTATGGGATATAATGCACAGAATTCGCTGTTTTGAATTAACATGGGATGTCATGTGATGACAGTGATGTTGGGTGACTTTTCTGTTGGATAACCTTGATGTTGCATGACCTAAGGGGGAAAAATCATTACCCACATGTACTCATGTGTCTTGTTGTGTCAGCTTATGTCACGGTTTTTATCAAGTGCATTCTGACATTTTTACAAGAACTTTGGCATCAGTACCTTAAATCACCAGGTTTGTGTGAGGCAGCTTTGATTTGTCTTGAGCATTTTGTGCTGCAGAAGAAATACATTTTTCCTTGCCAAGACCTCAAATCTCATCACCTCAACTGGCACTTGCAGTAACCAGAAGAGGCTTAATGCAAGTGCCAATCAAAGTATTTAGAGCAGATAAAGTGAAGCAACACAGCTGCCCCACTTTGCTTGTGGAAGTGAGGGGGCCACTTGCTTTAGGAAGAGACTTGAAGGACATGCTTTGCTTAAGCTTTACTGAAACTTCAGAGATATGCACAGTCCTACTATTTATGTTAAAATATTGTAATTGTTACGGCTTCATTTATGCTAAGTGAAATGTACAAGCTCCAGAAAGGAAGTAATTTTTCCTACTGTTCAGGCTGTAGAAGATCAAGGCAGGATTTGTAACTGCTCTTCAAATATCTAAAAATCTGTCAAAGAGCGAAAAGACTTGTCCTCTGCTGCTTCAAAGAATATCATAAAATGTAATGTTGCAAAGTACATCGGAAAGCATCCAGCCTATCATACTTATCGGTGCAGAAATCCATTGCTGCTGAATTCCTACAGCATCTCTGACAGATGCCATCCAACATCTGTTAAAAAAAAGACAAACCACAAGCAAGGGAGAATCCATTACTTGACAAGGCAGACTTTCATTGTTGAAGACTCTTATTATTAGGATTTTTTTTCCTGATGAGCAACCAAAATCTACTTTCTTATAGTTTAAACCAGTTGTTTCTCATTCTGCTTTCTGGTAACACAATAGAACTTATTCTTCTTCAAATATCTCTTCTCCGCTCTAAATATATCTAATGTCTCTAAACACTCTTCATAAGTCTTTCTTTCCAGGCATTTTTCACTTTGGCTGCTGCCTCTGGATATGCTCTAAGCTGTCTCTATTCCCTAAAACATGGAACCCAGTAGTGAATAGGTTCTAGATACAGTTGAACCAATCCTGAATAAAAAGGAGCAATTATTTCCCCTAATGGTAATATCTAGTTTTCTCAAAGTATAAGCTTTTAAGCTTTGAAAGAAAGGGATTTAAGTACAGGTGGGATAGTGCTGAGCTTGGTCTTCAACCTTGGCAGGTTTAAGATAAGAATGTAGTCTAGACCCTCTTAAGTCTAAACAGGAGATGGTTGTATAAAATAAGGGGACCAAGATCCTGTGGGATTTCCAAATTCAGATAGACTGGCAGGTACTGTCCAATCAACCAGACATCATGATGGTAGACAAAGACAGAAGACACCAGTTGTGATAGATATATCAGTACAGAGTGACGACAACAACACAAAGAAGGAATATGAGAAATTGGAGAAGTAATAGAGCCTGAAAGACGAACTGGAGATGATATGGAAAGTAAAGGCCAAAGGCGTTGTAGGGGTAGTTGGAGCACTCAGGGTTATGACTCTAAGCTGGGATAGTGACTCCAACAGTTCCTAGGAGCAACATCACAGCTTTCTTTCCAGAAGAGTCCAGTGCTAGGAATAGCACTAAGCAGAACCTTCTGATAGAAGGCCCAAGATTGAAGAAGACACAGAACATCCATAAGAGTGACAAAGGATTATAGAGATGTAAATATTGACATCATTTAGCAATTGTTCTCTCTTATTCATTCTACTCCACTCCCAAACCATTACCTACTATGTTTTTCTGATAACATCTTTTATGCCTTGAGAAGTTGAACTGCTGACTCTTATGCCAACTGATTCATTTGTGCATTTGTGTATTCAAATAGGTACAATTCTTTAATTTACCCCCCTGCAATACCAGTGGTGAAATATGATGTGAAAATAAACAAAAGGAGATTTCATATTGGCTTCTGACATACTCATGGCTACCATCTATTAGATTATCAATAATCTCATGAGAAGCAGAGTCTCTAGAGATTATCAATAATTTCATGAGAATCAGAGTCCCCTGAGAAATCACAAGTCTTTTGGAATAATAGACTAAATTTCTCTCTGGGACCTATTTGTGAAGAACCCATGTTGGATTCATTATGGAACAAAAGCCCAAGTGATATAAAGAAAACCATGCAAATGTGATTTGATGTAACTTTCAGAAGATACAGACTAAAGTTAAAACAAGTGTGAAAATAACATTATAGCTGTGTTTTTTCTGAATAGTCGAGGAGAAATGCCCTCCAGAATGATACCAATTGAGTTTTATGGGGCTGCTATGTGTCTTTAGAATGTGGAGTTGAACAGGATAACTCTGGTTTGGTCTGCTCAAAAACAAACCAACTAATACCCATCAGGTTTTATGAAGTTATTCCTAACCTCACATTTTTAGGATTGCTTTAAATGTCATGTGAATAAGTCAGGTCGGGTTGCAATATACAGCAAAGTACCCTGACATACAAGTAGTCCTTGACTTACAACAGTTCACTTTGAAGTGTTCACTTATTTAAAAAGTGACATAATCATTTTTCACCCTTATGACCATTATAGCATCCCCATAGTCATGTGATCAAAATTTGGATACTTGGCAACTGACTCATATTTATGATGGTCGCAGTGTCCTGGAGCATGGAATTACTTTTTGCAACCCTCTGACAAGCAAAGTCAAAGGGAAGCCAGATTCACTTAACAACTGTGTTACTAATTTAACAACTGTAGTGATTCACTTAACAGTTCTGGCAAGACAGGTCATAAATTGGAATAAAAATCGCTTACCAGATCTCTCACTAAGCAACAGAAATTTGTGGTTGTAAGTCTAGGATTACCTGTATTTATCCCGAAAAAGTAGAGATGAACTTGGACAACCATTTGTCTAAAATAGTGTAGGTTCTCCTGCTTGAGCAGCGGGTTGGACTAGAAGATCTTCAAGATCCCTTCCAACTTTATTATTCTTTAGTAAACTTTAGTAATGTTTCCTATGTTCCTGTTCACATAGGTAATCAGTATACTGCTGTGAGATGCCTTCATGAAAAATCAGTAGCTGGGAGATCCAGAGTTGTTAGAGTTTGTTGCATAAAAATCAAAACCAGAAACACACAGATGTGGATTCATAAACTTCGGCTGGATTCATAAACTTCTTTATAAACATAGTAACAGATGAATTTACAATACCATTAGCAGAGTTCTTCTTCAATGTAGTTACAAGAAAACACAAGCAGGAGAGTTAGTTTCATTTTTCAGCAGCAGACAAGCACAGAGTACAGAGTGAGCTGAGCCACGCCCAGCCTTAAGCTTAAGTTTCCAGTTTTGATTCTCTGTACAGACTCAGAAGTGGTTAGCTCCCATTGGCTGACTTAGTTGCTTTGCCTATTCATTGGCTGACCTTGTTAACATGGGCTCTTCCAGTCATGAATATTCTAACAAGAGTGAATTTATTCCTTTTTGGGACTGTAGCCTAGGCTGGCAGAACCATCCTCTGACTCAGATGCTCATCTGCAATTTCTATCCTCCCAAATCCTTGGTCAATTTAGGTGCTACTGCTATGAACTTGAATTCAACATCTGAAGGACAAAATGTTTCCCACCTGTCATCTAGACCAGGGGTCACCAACCTTTCAGACCTCAATGACCACTAAAATCATAATTTTAAATCCCACGGACCACTAATATGATCTGCCTAATGACCGGCTGGGTCTGGCTACGTGGTCATGTGACTGAGTGGGCGTGGTCAACTTGATGTCACTCACGTCACGGGGTGCTTCACCAGCCTCTACTCACCCCTCCCCTCCCAGTCACTCCTCCCCTGCCTTCCCGGGCTCCTTAGGGCCCCTACAGGAAGCAGTTGTTGGAGCTAAGCAGCCACCATGAGAAAGAGTTGGCAAAACAGCTGGCTCAGTTCAAATTGGATCTGACCGAGAAGGAGGCTCAACAGAAGCACCTTACTGAGGACTATAAGCATAGGCTTTCCAAGCAGAGGGAAGACCTGCAGGAGTGAAAGGCTAGGCACCGGCCCCTGGAGGCTCACTGGGCTGATGTCAACTTGCAAAGCTTTCAAGTTGCCATGAAATGGAGGGGGGGAGCTGAAGGAGTGGCTGATTGCACTAACTGAAACTACATTCCACAAATGTTTCTTTTACTGATTGTGTCCTCTGGTAACCTGATAGGTTACCAGAGTCAGAAGGAGGGGTGTGAGGTTCACAACCTTCCAACGTGATTCATTGGAGAATGTGATTTATGACATGTCCAATGAGAAGGGGGGAAACAGGGTCATGAGGACAAGCAGCCTACATGGACTCAGTTCTGACTGCATCAGAGTATTGCCGAAATGTCGCTCCTAATAAATATTTATATTTCTTTTGGACTGTGGCTCATGGCTCATGAATTAATTAGGGCATCTTTCGGCAACTTCACAGCTGAGATGGTCAGCAAGTTGCAGGCCATGACGCAATCCCACTGGAACAAAGTCCTCTGGCTTTTTGACACCAGCAGCTTTTCCCTCCAGCCTTCGTCCCAAGCCCCGCACCAGGAGGCTGAAGCAGACCCCAAGTCGGAATTTCTGCCCCCCTCCAACCCGCACAAAAAGACCCCAAAGGGGGAGACTCTCTGCAGCAACACAAGCGATCATTGCATGTATCAAGCCCAGGGGCCATCGTTTGAGGACCCCTGATTTAGTACAATATAAAAAATGCAAATAATTTTTCTAAGGACCACCAGTTGATGACCGCTGATCTAGACTAATGCACTAAAATAGCCTATAAACATTAGCATCCAATTAATGCAATTGTTGAAACAATGCACATAATGATTTTATCATCTGGGTAGAGCTACAGACAACCCTACTCAGAAATCTGATGCCATCTTTCCAGACTAACACATTTCATTAAAAGCCATAAACTGACATGAAAGCGTATGCCTTTTAATCAAATGCGTTAGTCTGAAAAGATTGTACCAGATGCTGAGTTTTGGCTACCATACAGCTTTATTCCTAAAGATATGCTAATTGTGTCCAAGACAGGGCAAGTTGTTTTTTTTTCATGGTTTTCTAATTTCTTTCAATTTGTATCTACTTGAGAAATTATAATAATATATCAGTCCCATTTAAATAATTCTTCCCATTCTAGTGCCCCAAATAAGTTGGATGTCAACTCCCAGGATCTGACACTGGGAGTTGAAATTCTCTGTTCATTTATTTATTTATTTATTTATGTATTTATTTATTTATTTGGGAATTCTTCTATGCCGCCCTACTCCCTAAGGACTCAAGGCGGCGTACAGCATTTTAAAGAACACCAAACAATAAGATTGTGGAAATTAGAAATATTTATTAAGTAAAATAGTTGACTCCTAAATGGATAAAGATTCAGGAAGATGTTATGTAAATGACCAGCTTCAAGTTCCTCCTTATCAGTGAAGAGACCAATTAGTTTTCTACTTCATAGAATGACAGTACTAAAGCAAATAACGAAGACTCTTTTTTAATGTTCTTTGGAGCTGTATTGGTCTTAAAAGAGAAATAGTTCAGTTACTGGGATTCTCGTCACTCCATTTTTTCTCAATAAATCTTGCTGAAGAGATTCTGTGAGAATTGTGCTTCAAAAAGAATTAGTTTTAGGCAAACAATTTTTCATTGGGTATGTTTTTGCAAAATTAAATCCTCTAGCTAATAAGCAATATTGCTTTCCTCTTTGCCCATTTATTCAGTGGACCATTTTAAAATCCTTAAAAATTTCAGTACTTAATCAATGAGAATTTTTATTATGGGTGAAGATAATAGATGGACTACTGCAATGCGCTCTACATGGGGCTACCCTTGAAGAGTATTCGGAGACTTCAGTTGGTGCAAAATGCGGCTGCGCGTGCTGTGGTGGGTGTGCCAAGGTACACCCACGTTACACCTATACTCCGCCAGCTGCATTGGTTGCCCATCGGTCTCCGGGTATAATTCAAGGTGTTGATCATCATCTTTAAAGCCCTGTATGGCTTAGGACCAGGTTACTTCCGGGACCGCATTCTGCCTCATACTTCCCTTCGACTGGTTAGGGCCCACAGAGTGGGCCTCCTCCAGGTCCCGTCAGCTAAACAATGCTGGCTGGCGGGCCCTAGGGGAAGGGCCTTCTCTGTGGGGGCCCCCGTGCTCTGGAACCAACTTCCCCCAGAGACCCGAACCATCCCCACCCTGCCCCACCCCACCCGTCAAGACATGGCTCTTCCTGCAGGCAGGGGGTGAGCCTAGTTCCACCTGAGCTCTCGCCCGGTATGGCTGATGGTGAACATTTTTAATCTTTTTGTAATTTTTAATTGTTGTTTTTAACTGTTGTTTATTATTAGTGTTCTTGTATAATTTGCTGTACGCCGCCCTGAGTCCCTCGGAAGTAGGGTGGCATAGAAGAACCAATAATAAATAAATAAATAAATAAATAAATAAATAAATAAATAAATAAATAAATAAATAAATAAATAAATAAATAAATAAATAATAAATAAATAAATAAATAAATAAATAAATAAATAAATATTTCAGCACACTGAATTTTTTAAAGGCATCGTGCTGATGTGTACCAACGGGGCTAGTTTATAAGCTAAGATCCCATGCTGCCAATTACACATGCCAGATGATGAAGAGTAAACTTAGACTGACACTTAGAGAAATCCAATAATCCAACTGGACTTTGATTTTAGAAGGTAGAGATGTACTCACCAATGAACAGAAGGAAAATACCGTTTCAGCTTAGAAATTGGTTAAGGGATTGGGGGAGAAAAACCACGCTAGAAATGACATTTTCATGAGCTCGAATTGATGTGATCAGTTTGGGTCAGACGAAATGTGTCTCACTGTATGTTTTTAGCATGAAGCTGACATTTCTCTGATGCTGCTGCAAATTTAAAGTGACAACCTCTTATTTTTCACAGGAAAGACTGTGAGAGTTCCCAGGTAAGCAGTGGCCTCAGCTGGTGAATAGCAAATAGAAATGCCTGCAATCTGCTAATGTTCTGAATTGGTGAACATGGTGGGTTGATTAGTTACAAAACTGCTGATGACCTTTAGAAGCAGTGATGATTTCATGATGATTACCAATGCCCTCAATAATCAGATGCTTTCTGATTATTGAGGGCATTAGTAATAAGTTCTAAAAGTGGTAATAATAACAGCCGTGTTGCTGCTACACGATGCAGCATTGCTATTTTTTCACTGGAGCAGGATACTGTTCAATGAGTGTCTGGTAATTTCTGTTATGGGCACATATTGCTAATTGCTAATATTTCTGATAAAAGGAATAAATTTTTGTTTAAATTCTTAGGTGGCCTCATACAACTTTTTTGCCCATCTTTTTCATTGCAACTAAAAGATCTTATTGCTTGGGAGGAAAGCTATGGCAAATCTAGATGACATATTAAAAAGCAGAAACATCATCTTGACGACAAAGATTCATATAGTCAAAGCTTTGGTTTTTCCAGTAGTAATGTATGGCTATGAGAGATGGGCCACAAGGAAAGCTGAGTGCCAAAGAATTCATGCTTTTGAATTGTGGCATTGGAAAAGACTCTTGAAAATCTCTTAGAGTACCAGGAGATGAAATCAGTCAATCCTAAAGTAATTCAACCCTGACTGTTCTTTGGAAGGACAGATACTGAAACTGAAGCTCAAATATGTTGGCTACCAAATAAGAAGAGAGGACTCATTGGAAAAGCCCATGAAGTTGGGAAAGATTGAAGGCAAAAGGAGAAGGGGAGGCAGAGGATGAGATAGCTAGACAGTGTCATTGATGTAATGAACATGAATTTGGGCATATTCTGGGAGGACAGGGGACCTAGCTTGCTTTAGTCCATGTGGTGACAAAAAGTTGGACATGGCTTATTGATTGAACAACAACAACAACAACAACAACTCATTTCAACTGTTATTTTATGCAACACCATGCTCCTGGCCTTTCAGAAATGTCTGAACATCCAGCTCCACCATGTTACTTGGGGTTCTTAGAGCAGCATGCAGTCATGAGCTGGATAGCACCATGAAGAGCCTTCCTTGGCTTCTTAATTAACTGTTAATGTTGAATTTTAACTATGAGCCACAGTGGCGTAGTGTTTAGAGTGCAGTATGCAGCTACTTCTGCTGACTGCCGGCTGCCTGCAATTTGGCAATCCTTCCCAGGTGGGTAAAATTGAGGACCCAGATTGTTGGGGGCAATATGCTGACTCTGTAAAACCACTTAGAGAGGGCTGTAAAGCACTGTAAAGCGGTATATACCTCTAAGTGCTATTGCTATTGCTATCTTCACCTTTTAAACAAATTTTATGTACAGTTTTTTTTTTGTTTTAACATATATATTACCCATAGTTCCTCTGTGAGGAAGCAGGGCGGATTCCGATAAATAAATTCGATAAATAAATAAATAAAAGCAGGTGGTATTCTACAGTTCTGAAAAGAAACCAGAAAGCAGTTTCTTGCTTTGAGAAACTTGGTATCTATTAGTTTGATTGCAGTGAGTTTTCTGGTATTTCCCCAGATCAGTTGTTCAGTTATATTGAAATACTTCAGCTGTAAGCTAAGGCAGCATCCCTTGACTTCAGCAGGCCTCAAAAGATACTCAATTTGTCATTGAATTCAGTGAAGCAGAAAGAGAGACAGAGGAAAAAAACCTACCTGTGCACTGATTTTAACCTGTGCGGTTTGTTTCCTTGGTATGGTAAAAAAGAAAAAAAAATGTTTGTAGCTGAGAAAATGGAATTTCACAAAACAATTTATATGAGGCATTTATTTTACAGCTACATTAAACAGTTTGACTAAGAAGGTGAGCTTAGATTTATTTTCAGTTCCACTAAAGGGCAGATCTAATGAGCAGATATTGCAGGGAATCTGTTTTGGCTAAATACTAAGCTTTTTTTAAAAAAAAATTAAATACAGCTAAGTAATAGTATTTGTGGCCATCTGCTATCCAAGATCACAATACTCATCTGGAAAGTAATCTGATTAGTCCTGCCAGTTGTTTGGGTTTTTTTTCTGTTTTTGTTTTTGTTGGTCATCCGTGGCTTTTATGAAGAAAGTCAGAGGTCTCCAACCTTGGCCACTTTACAACTTGTGGACTTCAACTCCCAGAATTCCTCAGCCAGCCATGCTGGCTGAAGAATTCTGGGAATTGAAGTCCACACCTCATAAAGTTGCCAAGGTTGGAGACGTCTGAAGAAAGTGGCAACAGTGCAAGCACCTGACAGTTTCTGCTATGATTGTATCTGAATTCCTGGAAGTATTTCATTTTTAAAGCATTTCTCTTGGTTACAAACGTCCCTGAGAGGACAGTCAACTCCCCTGGGGATGAAGGTCATCCCTGGTTCCTTTTTTCATGCCTCTTGAAGGCAGGGGTGACATTCAAATTTCCCCCCTACTGGTTCTGTGGGCATGGCTTGGTGGGCGTGGCCAAGCCACGCCCACAAAGCCATGCCCACAGAGCTGACAGAAAAGTTCGGCCAAGTCTTCTAGCGTTCAACCTGGCTGCTTCTCACCTTCTTCTCATGTTTTCTCTGTGTATAAGCCTGAGGAGGAGAGAAGCAGTGAGTGGGAGGGGCAGGGCGAGGCCAGTCAGTGGTGCGATTTACTGGTTCTCCGAACTGTGCATAATGGCCGTCACCGGTTCTATAGAACCTGTCTGAACCTGCTGAATTTCACCCCTGTTTGAAGGCCTCTTTGATCAAGATTACTAGGGGGGAAAACCCAAAGACAGATTACAACCATTTGAGGAGGGGAAACAGATGCAAATTGCTTTGTGTGCCCTAAATGGGTATGCAACCCATTTAATGCAACTTAAGAAACCTGAGATGACTTTCAAGATTTTGTTCCATACCCTGCTTGCAAATGGGCTGTGACCTCCATCACTTTGTATTTCTCAACCCTAAAGTTGGTGAGTGCGAATCTTGACCTCTGAAAGGTTGCCCACCCATGACTTAGGTTATATGAGTATTACGGGGAAAGAAAAACTAGGAGCTTCCATTATAGAAATAATCAGGAACTAAACATGCAAAATGGTAATTGGTAGAAAGACATCTCTGTGCTTGATTGAACAAAGTCAGGAGCTTTGAATCAATGACTAACTTCAGAACTTGTGAGGAGAACAATAGGGTAGATTGAAATTCAGATAATGTTAGGAATTTGGTCCTTCTTAAAAGGACTAGATTGATGATGAAGTTACATTAAGAAGATATTTCAATATTCACTATGGAGATGTGATTCAAAGGCAATTCAGTCAAATATTTGAATCACATTTCCTTTCTGAACTGAATGGGAAAGCCAAATTGAAAACCAAATTGGATGTCTCCAATTTAGATGATTTGAATGATTTCTCATTGTCAAGTAGGAGCTGTTTCTCTCCTTTATATTCAGAAGTTGAAACTGAATCACCTCAGCACTGAACTGCAGAAAAAGGAGGGAATTGAACAGATTGTCCAAATTAAATCAGATTGTAAACCATAACTGAATTACCTATTCAAAAATAATTCTGCCTAATTAACTCAGATCTAGACGCTAGCAGTTGTATGGAACCATGAAGAATGCTATTGGACTCCCACAAATCAAGAACACTCATAATTTTGGATTGTCTATGGCAGCGCTCACCAACTGGTGGTCCTTGGACTACTTGTGGTCCGCGAGATAATTTTGGTGGTCCGGATAAAAATTATTTGCATTTTTTATATTGCACTAAATCAGTGGTCCTCAAACTACAGCCCCTGGGCCGGATATGTGCAATGAACATTTGTGTTGCTGCAGAGAGTCTTCCCCTTCTGGGTCTTTTTGTGCAGGTCGGAGGGCGCAGAAATTCCGACTTGGGGTCTGCTTCAGCCTCCTGGTGCAGGGCTTTGGGCGAAGGATGGAGGGAAGCACCACTGGTGCTGAAGAGCCGGAGGACCTTGTTCCAGTGGGACTGCATCATGGCCTGGAATTGGCTGACCATCTCTGCCCGCTGAGCCTCCAGGCCTTGCACTTCCCTCTGCTTGGAAAGCCTATGCTCGTAGTTCTCAGTGAGGTGCTTCTGCTGAGCCTCCTTCTCGGCCAGATCCAATTTGAACTGATCCAACTCTTTCTCATGGTGGCTACTTAGCTCCAACAACTGCTTCCTGTTGGGGTCCTAAGGAGCCCAGGCGGGGAGGCAGGTGAGGAGTGGCTGGGAGGGGAGGGGCAAGTAGAGGCTGTCCAGGTGCCCCTTGATGTGACATCAAGTTGACCATACCCACCCAGTCACATGATCACCTAGCCACACCCACCCAGGTGGTCATTAGGCAGATCATATTAGTGGTCCATGGGATTTTAAATTATGAATTTAATGGTCCCTGAGGTCCAAAAGATTGGTGACCCTTGGTCTATGGGGATTCTCAGTCATCCAGGTCATGATTGTCCCAAAGGTGGTTCTTCGAAAAGCGACTGGACTTTGTTTTTCCCTGAAGATTTTTTTTATAGCTTCTCGTGCAAGAAGCTTTTCATCATCAAGGAAGAAAAACATCATCAAAGACAAACAAAATCCAGTTGCCTTTTGAAAAGCACCTTTGGGACATCATTCTGGATTGCTTCTTCATAGCGGATGGTAAGGAGGCTGATTGGTGGAGTTCCCCTTCATGAGATTCTTGGCATATTTGAGTGACATCTCAGCATATGAATCATGTTGCTAGAGCTTTAGCTTGTATCTCTGTAAGAGATAAGTATCCCACATGAGCTGGGATAGTGATATTCAGGTTCCTTGCTCATAAGCAGACCAGCCGATATATAGTCTTATACGAGAAGGCTTACCGTATTTTTCGGAGTATAAGACGCACCGAAGTATAAGACACACCTTAATTTTGGGGGAGGAAAACAAGGGAAAAAGGCCTCTGCCTCCAAGCAATTTGCCAAACAGCAAACAGCACAGATGATATACACTGTTTGCTGTGTATTTCTGTGCATGTGTGCTTGACTCATAGAAATAGCAAAGAATTGGAGAAATGTACATTATGCCAGAAAGTTTTCTTAAATGTAGTCACACTTTTTACTTATGTTTATACAAATTACTACTATACATGTTTGACAAATAAATAAATAAAATAAATAAATAAATAAAATAACTCTTCCCAATTATTTAAATAGATCTACTCCAAGGTAACTAAACTCCAATACTAAACAGGATACTGTTACATTTCATACTATACTTGTACAGAGCTGTTAAAATTAATTAAAATTTCTGGAAGTATACATTATTCTCTATTATTTAAAAGAAGATACCATAGTACTGGGCCTCTTCAGAGCAAGCATTTATTTTAAAAAGCTTCTTCATTTTGTTAAGTTGTCTAGATTTACAGGGATCTCCAACCTTGGCAACTTTAAGACTTGTGGACTTTAACTCCCAGAATTCCACAGCCAGCAAAGCTAACAAAGCTGGCTGTTGAATTCTGGGAGTTGAAGTCCACAAGTCTTAAAGTTGCCAAAGTTGGAGATCCCTGGCTCTAGAACAATAATAAAGCAGTCTTTAAAAAGTAAGTCTAATAATTTGAACATTCTACAGACATTTAGTTATTCACTTACCCCCTTTCCATCCAGTTCAGCAAAAAATAAAAATCTGCCTGTCTCTGCCAGCTATTTGCCTTTGTAGTTAGTTTCACTTTCATTTTTCCACGTGGCTAATCAGCTGTAGATCGGGGAAACTGCTACCGACTTGCTTGGCTTTACAGGCTCTTCCCTCTTTCCTGCAAGCAGGTAAATTGATGGAAGACAGAGGCCAAAGGGTGGGAGTGGGTGGGTGGGTGGGAGTGGGTGGGTGGGTGGGTGGGTGGGTGGGTGGGTGGGTGGGTGGGGCTGCATTCGGTGTATAAGACGCACCCAAGTTTTCACCCTCTTTTTTGGGGTAAAAAGGTGCGTCTTATACTCCGAAAAATACGGGTAACTCATATTCATGCTCAGTTTTCAGGTGTCGGTGGGAGTCAATATAATTTGAGCTCTCTAGCTTGTTATCAGAGGAACACATATATTGATCCTTCTAGAGATGTGAGAGCCAACATGGTTCTTTTGTTAAAGTTAATATGCTCCCAAGTGAAAAGTATTGTCTGCTTCTTTAGCTCTTCTGTTGCAGCCCCAGAATTAAATTTTTAGCATCCTACATCCTAACAGGGAGGGTATTAAATAAATGTGGAGTAATGTTGTAGTACTGATTTTTTGACCACTAAGATGTCCACTGCCACTAATATAATATTTTATTGCCGGAAAGCAATAAAAACTTGGCTCTTCCGGCAGGCGGGGGTGAAAGCGAGACGATACTCTTTTAATTTTTATATGTTTATATGTTTTTTAATTATTGTATTTTATTGCATTTGTACTGTCGAAATGGATCTGAATATGTTGTGAGCCGCCCAGAGTCCCTAGGGAGTTGGGCGACATACAAATCCATTAAATTAAATTAAATTAAATTAAATAATTTTACAAATCAAATCAATTTAGTTTAATGTAAGGTTAAATAGATCAAAGTACTTTTGTTGAGAAATCTTGTGACTTTCCAGCAGACATTCCAACACAGATGTCCCTTGTTGATTTAAGGACTGTCTACGGAATGATCTTTCCAGATTTTCATGTTCTCAGAGAGCATGTTGGGTGGTGGAGTGGACAACCTCCAGCTCAACTGGGCATAAGTGAGAAAATTTTGAAATGTGAATATTACAGAGGGTTTTTTGGGGGGAGGGTGGGGAATGGGGGTGGGGTAACCTGTTTTCCGTTTGCAGAAAGCCTTACTACACCCTTCTTTGAATTTGGGTCAGGGGACTTCCGGGGTGGAGCTTCCGGCGGTAGGGCGAGGGAGAGCAGAGCTCCGTCGCCCGAATCCACATTCCATGAAATTTGGAGCCCCTGACCCAAATTCCAGCTCAATCTTGGGAGGGGAAACGACTAAGGAAGATCTAGGCATAGCCCAGGATCATCGGGACGATTAAATCTGCTCGATACGAGGACTGGGCAGACCTACAAGCTCCAGGCTGCAAGATCCATCGTCACCATTATGGTAGCGGGTGTGGCGCCGGCGAGCTCAAACAACTTTAACAAGACAAGAGGTATCGTTTGGGGAGTGAAAACTGGAGGCCAGCGGCTTAAGAAACCAGGCGCTAAGATTTTCAACCGCTTGAAGACTGGGGGATTTCCCGATATACCCCTGATCTTAATAGGCGTTCTGTGTGACGGCGATTTTTGGGAGAGCTATTTGCAATCTAGCACGCGATCGCGAGGGAACGCTGGCCGGTCCAAGGAAGATCATTTTAATGATTGTGAGAACTGTGGGAACTGTGAGAACTATTACCACTTAATTTTAAAGTGCCTGGCCGCCCCACAATCTTCCAGACGGGGGCTGGTTCAGTCCGAGACTTTGGTGCCTTTGCTGGGTGCGGCCGCTGCCTCTGTAATCAGCGCAATATTGTCTATCTGGCTGTGTGACTGCCGCGACCACGATTGCGAGACCTCTTTTAATCAAAGCAACTCTATTTGCCTGTGGGGACTTTGCTTGAGGGGTTTTTTTTTTCGTGTTGCATCTACTGCGTCAGCTGTTTACCATCTTTGCTGTGGTGTCCTTCATCTGGGACGTGGCTTCTATCATTTCGATTGGAGTAGCGTTCTGCATTTGCTGCTATCGGCGCCATTTTTGTTCCCACGAGGTTGCTGATGGCTGAGACCAAATATAAGGCCCTGTGTAGTCTCATGAGGACATATGTGAAGAATACGAAAGCTTCACTAAGAACTATTACCAGCCTTGGGGTAGATGTCTGGAAGAACGGAACAGCTAATGAAAAAACTGAAAGAATTAACTTTTAAATTAGTTGGGGAGGCTGGCACTTTTGCACCCCCATATATTGAAACTGCTTTTTACCCTTGTTTGTTTTTATATTTTATATTTTTATCTCACCTCGGGGGGGAATTGTGTATGGGTTATGTGTGTGAGTTGGATTAGGGTTGATTGGGTTGATACGAATGTAATTTTTTATAGATAAAATCTGAGGGAATGAGTGAGTCCGGGGCTGGGATCCTGCCCCCCTCTGCTGAGTGTGGAAAAAGAAGCGGAGGGGGGTGCGGGACCAACCCCGGGCCCAGTATGAGTGGAATGTATGGCCTGTCGGGAGAATGGGAGACCAGCGGGGGAGGGGAGGGGATCTCTGGGGGTAGTGGGAGTAGGAGCATTATGGTCATAACAGGGAGGGGTAGGTATGGCGGGAGCAGAGGGGTAGGCTGCTCTCGGGAAACGAGGATTCGCTGTTTACAAGCGATTCCTTGTTCTGGCCCCTCTGATATGGTTCCATCTAGCTCAGCCCGAGTACCTGGTAACCAGGGATGTCAGGGCCCCGGGCTCAAGCTGCTGCTGTTGAATGCCAGGTCGATTATGAACAAGGCCCCCCTTGTACGGGATTTAATTCTGGAAGAGGGGGCTGACCTGGCATGTATTACTGAAACCTGGCTGGGTCAGGAGGGGGGGGGTTCCCCTCTCCGAGATGTGCCCGGATGGGTTTTCAGTTCAGCATCAGCCGCGACCCCAGGGAAGGGGTGGAGGAGTGGCTATTATAGCTCGCCAGAACCTTTGCCCTCGAAGGAGCCCTGCCCCGGAGATTGTTGGGTGTGAGACGCTCCTTCTGAAGTTGGACTTAGGGGTTCAGGTGGGCCTTTTGCTAACGTACTTGCCTCCTAGCTGCGTTACAAAGGCCCTGCCTGTTCTGCTTGAGGCGGTTGCGGGGCTGGTGATTGAGTTCCCCAGGTTGATGGTGCTGGGGGACTTTAATCTGCTATCGCCCAGCGAAGCCTCAGGGGCAGTCCAGGAGTTCATGGCTTCCATGACAACCATGGACCTGACCCAAGTAGTTCAGGGTCTGACTCATGAGGGAGGTCACACGCTTGACCTTGTGTTTCTCTCGGGGCAGTGGAGAGATGATCTGAGGCTGAGGGGTTTAGTCACAGTACCCTTGTCGTGGTCAGATCATTTCCTTCTGAGGATGGATTTCATGGCACCACTCCTCCACCGCAAGGAGGCGGGACCGATTAAGTGGTTCCGCCCCAGGCGCCTAATGGAACCCGAGGGATTCCAGAGGGAGCTTGGGGAAATACCTGAATCCCTGGTACACAACTCGTCCGAGGCCCTTGTAGCCACCTGGAATCGGGCGGCGGCGGGGGCCTTGGATCGGATTGCGCCTTTGCGGCCTCTCCGCGGTAGCGGATCCAGGAGGGCTCCTTGGTTTACTGAGGAACTCCGGGAGATGAAGCGCCAAAAGAGACGCCTAGAGCGACGATGGAGATCTAGTAAAGCTGAGTCTGACCGGACACTTTTAAGAACTTTCATTAAGTCTTACTTAGTGGCGATATGGGCGGCAAAATGTTCGCATTTTTCCGCCCTTATTGCGTCCGCTGACTCTCGCCCAGCCACCCTGTTTAGGGTGACCCGCTCCCTCCTAGCCAAGGAGGGTGGCGAAGATCCCTTGCAGGGCAGAGCTGAGGAATTTTCTCGGTTTCTGGCGGATAAAGTCACTCAGATTCGGACAGACCTGGACTCCGATTGGGCAGTTCAGACCGAGGTGACAGGGGCAGGCCTTAGTCCTGTTATATGGGAGGAGTTTGAACCGGTGACTCCTGATGATGTAGACAAGGCCATAGGAGCGATGAGTTCCGCCACTTGTTCATTGGACCCGTGTCCATCCTGGTTGGTTTCGGCCACCAGGGAGGTTTCACGTGGCTGGCTCCAGGCATTGGTCAATGCTTCTCTGAGAGAGGGGTCCGTCCCGCGGCCCTTAAAAGTCGCGGTGGTGAGGCCCCTCCTCAAGAAGCCTTCCCTGGACCCAGCGGATTTAAAGAACTTCCATCCGGTCTCCAACCTTCCCTGGTTGGAGGGTTGTAGGGAAAGTGGTGGCACTCCAACTCCTACGGCTGTTGGATGACACTGATTTTCTGGATCCCTTTCAATCGGGTTTCAGGCGCGGCTACAGTACGGAAACAGCTTTGGTCACCCTGATGGATGACCTCTGGCGAGCCCGGGATGGTGGTCATTCCTCCATCCTGGTGCTACTTGACCTCTCAGCGGCTTTCGATACCATTGACCATGGTATCCTTCTGCGTCGTCTCGGCGAGGTGGGAGTGGGCGGCACTGTGCTACAGTGGTTCTCCTCCTACCTCTCTGACAGGATGCAGTCGGTGTTGACAGGGGGCAGATGTTGAGCCCTAGGCCCCTACTTTGTGGGGTGCCGCAGGGCTCGGTCCTCTCACCCATCCTGTTTAACATCTACATGAAACCACTGGGTGAGATCATCCAACGACACGGGGTGAGGTATCAGCAATATGCTGATGATACCCAGTTGTACATCTCCACCCCGTCTCAATTCAGGGAAGCAGTCGACGTAATGTGCCGCTGCCTGGACGATGTTAGGGTCTGGATGGGGAAGAACCGGCTAAAGCTCAACCCTGACAAGACCGAGTGGCTATGGATATTGCCTCCCAAGGATTATGTCAATTGTCCCTCCTTGGTTCTTGGGGGAGAGAAATTAACTCCCTCAGAACGGGTTTGCAATTTGGGTGTCCTCCTAGACCCACAGCTAAAATTGGAGCAACATCTTTCAGCTGTGGCTAGGGGGACCTTTGCACAGGTTCGCCTAGTGCACCAATTGCGACCCTTCTTGGAGAGGGAGGCGCTACTCACAGTCACCCACGCCCTTATCACCTCCCGGCTGTATTACTGCAATGCGCTCTACATGGGGCTACCCTTGAAGAGTATCCGGAGACTACAATTGGTGCAAAATGCAGCTGCGCGTGCCGTGGTGGGTGTGCCCAGGTACACCCACGTAACACCTGTTCTCCGCCAGCTGCATTGGCTGCCCATTAGTCTCCGGATCCAATTTAAGGTGTTGGTCGTTACCTTTAAAGCCCTACATGGCTCAGGGCCAGGTTACCTTCGGGACCGCATCCTGCCGCATACCTCCCTACGACCAGTTAGGTCCCACAGAGTGGGTCTCCTCCAGGTCCCATCAACCAAACAATGTCGGTTGGCGGGGCCTAGGGGGAGAGCCTTCTCTGTGGGAGCTCCCTCCCTATGGAACCAACTTCCTCCGGAGATCAGAGCCATCCCCACCCTGCTGGCCTTCCGTAAAGCAATAAAAACGTGGCTCTTCCGGCAGGCGGGGTGAAAATGAGACCGAGCAGATTATCTCCGGGTCTCCCCCCTTGTTATGAATGTTGGAGGTTTCCTTTTAATTTTTATATATTTTTTAATTGTGATGTTTTATTGTAATAGATTTGGACATGTTGTGAGCCGCCCAGAGTCCCCCAGGAGTTCGGCAGCATACAAATCTATTAAATTAAATTAAATTAAATTAAATTCTTCCTCTTGGCTGAACTTGGAGCTTTCTAGTAGATTTCATGGCAACATGATTAACTGACTAGATCTGAATCAGTGGAATAATTGCCTCCAGAGGTTGTGAGTGCTCCAGCACTTTTTAAGAGATTGGACAACCATTTGCCTGAAATGGCATAAAGTTTCCTGCCTGAATAGATGGTTGAATAGGAAACCTCCAATTTTATTCTGTTAAATTAGCTTTTGTTTCGATCCTAGCTGCTTTTTGCAGTCCCAGCATGGCAAAGTCTGCCTCATAATCAGGAGGTTGTGAGTTCGATCCTAGGTATTTGTATTTGTTTATTTGTCAAGCATATATGATTATAAGCAAAGTACAAACAGTAAAACATGATTGAATATAAATGTAATATTACAAGCATGAATAAGAGTAAAAGAGGTATGAATATATGGGTACATTAGGACAGGAACGGTAGGCACGATTGTGCGCTTATGCATGCCCCTTACTGACCTCTTAGGAATTGGGTGAGGTCAATGGTAGATAATAAGAGGTTGAAGTTTTTGGGGTTAGGGGAAGAAACTACTGAGTCAGGTAAAGTGTTCCAGGCGTTGACAACTCTGTTGTTGAAGTCGAATTTTTGCAATCAAGTCTGGAGTGGTTTACATTAAGTTTGTATCTATTATGAGCTCGTGTATTATTGTGGTTGAAGCTGAAATAGTCGTTAACGGGTAGGACATTGAGGCGGATAATTTTGTGAGCTACACTTAGGTCAGATCGAAGGCGGCGGAGTTCTAAATTTTGAAGTAGAGGCAGAGGTAGAGGTAGAGGTAGAGGTAGAGGCAGATGTAAGGTGTCTCTTGCTTGTGCAGGGGGTTGAACTAGATGACCTGCAAGGTACCTTACAACTCTGTTAATCTGTTATTATTAAAGTGTGGTCTTTAGTTTGACAAAAGTTTCTCTGACTTTTCTAAAGTATTTGAGAACTAACTAGTGATTAAGGTCCATGGCAACTAAGGGCCTCTTCTCTTCTGCCCTCTCCCCAATGCAAGAAATGATGAATAATTCCTTCATCTGTACATGTGCTTGTGCTGCAGCAGATCTGTTGTGCCGCTCTATCAAGCTGGAGTCTTTGGGTCAAACCTGTTGCCTTTGTCTTCCCTGGGAAAATGTAGGTGGACAGTTTGAGTCAGACATTTGCCATAAACATGATAAACATTTTTCTGTTAAAAAAATAGAGGTTGACCTCTACCCTCCCACACACCCTAATAAATTAGCAGGTTGTCAAAGGGGGAAAAAAACTCTAACAGAGTATTAAGTTTTGAGTCAACAGCATCATTCAAAATGTGTTATTAAATGAATCATATTTTTAAAAAAATCAAAAGAAAAAAAAATAGCAAATAGTGCTTATTTTTAAACATAGGGCTAACCAGGATACTGTTGGAAGAAATATCCATCTGGTTCAGTTCCAATCCGGGCACTGGAAACAAATTGGAGGCTGGAGGCTGATGGAAACGAAGGTCCATTTACTGATGAAGAGAACCACATGGGTTTGTGGTTCTGGTGCAGCTGACAAAATGGAGTTGAGAGTCGGGGGAGATTTATACCTTCTTTGGGTTTTGTATTTGAGCTTCCTGTTCCTATGCAAGAACATGTCCCTTAATATTCTATTGGCTATTGTCAGATTCCCATGGGGCCATGTAGGGGTTATGTCTATTACACTGCTAACCAGAGCATAGAAAACATTTGCCAGACCAATCCTTGAATACAGCTCACCTGTCTTGAACCCACACTGCATATCGGACTTTAATACAATTGAGAGAAATATTTCATAAGAAGAGTCCTCCACTCCTCTGCTTGCAACAGAATTCCTTATTCCACCAGACTTGAAATTTTAGGCTTAGACAACTTAGAGCTACATCACCTTCGATCTGATCTAAATGTAGTTCATAAAATAATCTGCCACAATGTCCTACCTGTCAATGAATACTTCAGCTTCAACTGCAACAATACAAGAGCACACAATAGATTCAAACTCAATGTAAACCGCTCCAAACTCGACTGCAGAAAAATGACTTCAGCAACAGAGTGATCAATGCCTGGAATGCACTACCTGACTCTGTGGTTTCTTCCCCAAACCCCAAAAAATTTAACCTTAGACTGTCTACAGTTGACCTCACCCCATTCCTAAGAGGTCTTTAAGGGACATGCATAAGCGCACGACCGTGCCTACTGTCCCTGTCATACTGTCCAAATTTACCTATACATACTTTGCTTTTGTTTATGCTTATATCATACCTGTTACCTTGTACACGTGTTGACAAAATAAATAAATAAAATAAAATAAATAAAGTTTGGACTGCTCTGGGGTCATATAATGAAGGGGCTTGTGTTCTGAAAGGAAGCTGAGCAATTCCTATTGTGTCTTAATGACTTCCATCCTGTTTTGATCTTGCGAGAGGGGCTGCTTCTAACCCTACACTTCTGCCTTTGTTCAGACTTTGCTGCAGGGAATTTCAAAATATCCTGTCTTGAATGGATTACCAAATCTGCATTTCTAAAAACTGCCTCCTCAGTTTCTGGGGCAGGAAGACTTGTGGGCTGCTTCCTGTCTCTAAAAAAAAAAAAACCAGTTTCTCCATTTCTCATTTAAGGAAATATAATATTCTGCCTTTTTTAATGTTTCTCAAAATATTTCATTCTTCTAGGAGGGTGGGGTGGCTTCCCACAATACGTAGTTATGAAAGCCAGCTGGGTGACTTTCTCTCTCTCATCCCACCTTGCAGAGTTGTTTTTGTGGGGAAAATAGGAGGAGGAGGAAGATGTGCTGGATATGTGGTGAATTTGGGGCCTAGGAATACTCATAAGGGCCTAGGAAAAATCATAAGACCCATGAAGTTGGAGGAGATCAATGGCCCAGGTATTAGATCGGCATCAGGAAAATCCATGTTAAAATCCCTTTTCAGCCATAAACACTCCACTGGGTGACTTAGAGCTAGTTGTTTTCTCAGCCTTACTACCTCATAGGATGATTGTTCTAGAAGAAAATTGGAGGACAGACTGCACAATGCACTGCATGGAGGCCCAAGTGGAAAGATGGGAAAGAAATATGATTAGCGAACCAGATAATTAAATGACTAAGGACTTCTGGGAATCTACCATCTATAGATTGTTGGTGATCTGCCTCCTTTTGTATCCCTAAGATGTTTTATGAAGCTTCATGGAGACACATTTTTCTACTTCAGCAAAGAGTTGAGATAAACAACTCTGCAACAGTCAGCCAAAGTGAGAAGAGCTTCTATGAAGAAAACCATGGCCCATCTTATTGACAAAAACAGCTGATTAAAAGCAAAAAGCCAATAGATAGGAAGAAATTACTCAGATCTCTGGATGTTCTGCTTAGCTCTACTTCCAGCAACACAAGAATATAAGATCACTCTTTTAGCCATACTGGTATTTCCAGAACACTGGGATTAAGGGTGTGAGATACATAATTCTACTAACCAGAGATAGTTCTAATAGTACAATTCCTCCACCAAAATGAAATGGTATGGAAATGACTTGGTCATTTCTTTGTATGTTCTGTATACCTCTGGAGCATCATGATTTGGAAGATGAAAAAGCTATGAACAGCAGCCACATTGTTAATATTTAAATAAGGAATCAAATTAATTTTTATTAAATACTTTAAGTGGGTTGCAATCAGGTCGCCTTAATATTATAAAGTGCCTGTAGGCTTTAAATCTTTGTTTTCCTAGCATTAAATTATGATGATGTAATTCATTCAATTGTGTCCAGTTCTCAGCAATTCTATGGGCCAGTTCTTTCTACATTTTTCTGGTTTTGTAGAGTTCTTTCAGTTAAATATCTATGGAGATTCTCAGTCATCCAGGTCATGGTTGTCCCAAGGGTGCTTTTTTTCAAGAGGCAACTGTTTTCCTTTGAAGATGTTTCACTTCTTATCCAAGAAGCTTCTTCAGCTCTGACTGGATGATGGGGAATGGTTTACATTCCTTGCAGACAGATGGTCATTTGCATCCTTTTAGAGCAGTGGTTTCCAACCTGTGGTACGTGTACCACTAGTGGTACGTGAGGGCCTTCCAGGTGGTACGCGAACACTTTCGGGGTCATGAACTATTTTAGTTAGTTATTTTTACTTCACAAAAATGTTTACTGCCTAACACAACTGTTGCCACACGCCACCCACCTGGTCCCAGCGGCCCGAGAATCCAGTTTCTGGATGCGCGGGGCCAAAAAAGGAATGGTACAATTATGGAAATAAAGTGATATCTGATCAAATTTAGTTTCTCTGGAACCAGGTGGTATGCGGCGACTGTACGGGACCTCCAAGTGGTACTCGATCACAAAAAGGTTGGGAACCACTGTTTTAGAGAATCGCACTCTCTAAGTGCAGTACAATGCAGTGAAATGTGTGCAGCAGGGGTGGGTTCCTCCCGGTTCAGACTGGATTGCCTGAACCGTTAGCGATCCGCTGGTGACATCATGTTACTGGATCGGCCGGTGCCGGTCCATGTGCGTCACCATCTTTTTTTCATTCAACTGCTCGAAGAAGGGACTTCCCGCCTGCCCCCGGGTTAATACTGACCTTTATTTCTTCACCCGAAGCACAGCTGATCAGCTCCTCGGCTGTGTTTCGGGCTGATTCCAGCTCCTGAACATGCGCGGAAGCCTAATTGCACGAGAGGATGCATGCGCAAAATGTCGTGATGTGAACCGGTGAGAAGGTAAGTGGAACCCACCCCTGGTATGCAGATCTGTACACTGAGGAAACAAAACAACTGCTTCACAAACATATGGCACAACATAGGAGAACAAACCCATTAGGACAAGATTCATTAGTCCATCTGCATTTAAAAGACAAACAGCACTCTTTTAAAAACAGCAAAGTTTACATTTTGGACAGAGAGGACCACTGCCTTCAAAGAGAGTTCAAAGAGGCTACGTATGTCAAAATTGCAGAGTCCTCTCTCAACAAAGGGGGAGGGATACAACATATCTATCTCCAGGCTACAATACAGTCCTTTCAACAATTGCAAGAAGGCTCCATACCTATTCACACTACTCAGGTAGACCCTGAGGACACAGAGAAAGCTCCAAGTACTCTCTAAAAGTATCTTTAATGACCCTCTAAAATGATGCAAATGACCAGCTGTCTGCAAGGAATATAAATCCTTCCATTTCCCACCATCCAGTCAGAGCTGAAGAAACTTATTGGATGAGAAGCGAAATGTTTTCAAAGAAAAACAAGAAAGTCTAGTTGCCATGAGGATTTTTGGATTAAAATAGATTTAAGAATAACTATTTTAAATGTAAGTTAAGGAGAGGTATGGCTTATCTGTCTATTAAAAGATATTGAAAATACACTCAGGAAAGGAGAAGAGGGAGGAAGAGGAAGTAGTAGAGAGGAGGAGAGAATGGTATTCCAAAGGGCAGGGGTCTTGATAGAGAAGAACCCCTTCCTGAGTCCCATCAGTGACATTGTTTAATTGATGGGACCACAGAAACTGTGGTGTTTTTTTTTTTTTGTGTGTGTGTGTAGGTGGTTTCTCAAATAAGCAGGCTCTGTTCTTGAGGAACAGGATAATGGAGTGGATTTGAGGGAAATTCAAAATCTGGGCCTAGGAAATTTCCAACTCTTTAAGTAACAGGTTTATGAATATGTTTTTAAAACAATTATGCTCACAATGGTGAGTGGTAAAAAGAAATGAGGCTGCCAAAAAAAGGTAGCTACAGACCATCAAAGCTGATATCAGCCAGAGCATAAAACAACTGAAAGAACTGTCTCAAAGGTGCTTTTTTCAAGAGTCCCACTAGAATTTCTTGTGGGGGGGGGGGGTTGGAATTTTTTTTAAACATTCTTCATATAAATATCCATACATATACCATGATATATTATCAAGAATTAACATCAAAAAAATTGGTTATATATCCAATATTCAATATTTAAATATAGTATTTTAACTTCTATCATTACTAAAATTGCTTATCTGTCCTAGCATATCAAATTCAATCACTCCCTTCTCACTGGACTTCTCCCCTTCTCCTACTTTCTTCCTCCTTCTCTCCTCTCTTCCTTCTTCTCCTTCTTCCATCTATCTTTTTCTCCTCCTCCTCCTCCCCTCCTCCCTCTTCTTCTTTCCTTTTCCACCCCTACCTACATTCTTCCTTCTCTCTGAGGCTTGTAGGGTCCCCTTCAGTGGTGGGTTCCTACCGGTGCGGTCCACTCTATAGCACCGGTAGCGGCCTGCTGGTGATGTCACAGAACCGATGCGGTCGGTTGCTGGTGCCTGTGCGCCACCATTTTTTAAATTTTTTTAATTTTTTTTTTAAATTTTCTTCTGCGCATGCCTAGAAGCCAAGCTTCCGGCACTGCGCATGAGCTGCCTTCCTACCCCACAGTGAGTCCAAGCAGGGGAGGATGGCTGAGGGAGCGTGTGAGATGCTGAAAGAATGGGCAACATGAGCTATCCCCATTCCCCTCCCTTCAGCAGTCCAAGAAGCCACGCCCACCCAGTCACATGGCCGGCAAGCCACACCTACAAAATAAGCCACGGCCACAGAGTGGTAGTAAAAAAAATAGGAACCCAACCCCTGGTCCCCTTGCATCTACTTAGAGCCAGTTTTGAAGGGTTTGTTTATTTCCAGACCCTGGGTTAGAGTGGCTGAGAGACTCCTGTGTGAGTTTCTACATTTTCTTAAATGTTTGGGTTTTTCTGGACTGTTTATGATTGTGTGAGTGTATGTGGTACTTTTATTACATATTTTGTAAGCCACCTACAGTAATAAACAAATAGGGAGGCAGTGCCTTAAATAACCATACTTTGATTGACAGTTCAAAAACCCAACAATCATAAAGAGGCACACAATTTTAAGACTCTACATGTAGTCCTCATTTAACAATGATAATTGGGACAGGAATTTTCACCGCTAAGAAATGCAGTCCTAAAGCATGATGTCACATGACTGTGCCATTCAGGGATAGCAGTTGCAGCAGACCACTGTTACTGTCATTAAACAAGGATAGCATGGGTCATTAAACAAGATCCACATGTGATCATGACTTCTGACTTCCTGCCAGCTTCGCCATTGACTTTGTTTCTAGAAAGCTAGTGGGGAAGATCGCAAATTGTTTTCATCACTGTGGAATGCTGTGATGGTTGAAAATTCGGACTGATTGTCAAGCACCCAGATCATGATCAAACAATCATGGGAATTCCACAACAGCCAGAAGTTTGAGGGTCTCTCTTAAGTAACACTTCTTCAGGGCTGTTGCAACTTTAAAAGGTCCATGAATAGAATAGAATAGAATAGAATAGAATAGAATAGAATAGAATAGAATAGAATAGAATAGAATAGAATAGAATAGAATAGAATAGAATAGAATAGAATAGAATAGAATAGAATTCTTTATTGGCCAAGTGTGATTGGACACACAAGGAATTTGGTGCATATGTTCTCAGTGTATATAAAAGAAAATATACATTTGTCAAGAATCATGAGGTACAACACTTAATGATTGTCATAGGGTACAAATAAGCAATCAGGAAACAATCACTATTAATCTAAATCATAAGGATACAAGCAACAAGTTACAGTCATACAGTCATAAGTGGGAGGAGATGGGTGGTAGGAACGATGAGAAGACTAATAGTAATAGTAATGCAGCCTTAGTGAATAGTTTGACAGTGGTGAGGGAATTATTTGTTTAGCAGAGTGATGGCGTTCGGGAAAAACTGTTCTTGTGTCTAGTTGTTCTTGTGTGCAGTGCCCTATAGCGTCGTTTTGAGGGTAGGAGTTGAAACAATTTATGTCCAGGATGCAAGGGGTCAGTAAATATTTTCACGGCCCTCTTTTTGACTCGTGCAGTATACAGGTCCTCAATGGAAGGCAGGTTGGTAGCAACTGTTTTTTTCTGCAGCTCTAATTATCCTCTGAAGTCTGTGTCTCTCTTGTTGGGTTGCAGATGACCGAACCAGACAGTTATAGAGGTGCAGATGACAGGCTCAATAATTCCTCTGTAGAAGGACCCATATTCATCAAATTCCTCTTCTTCAATCTCTTAAACTACTTTTGGACCCCTCAAATTCTCCAGGATAAATGATAATCCATACAAAATGGCATACAAAATGGGATTAAGTCTCCAGGTAATTTCTACTCCTTCTGCCCATCTTTCATTCACTTATCTACTCCACTTAGTGTATGGCGATGATTTCCAGGTTTCTGTACCTGTGGCCTATCAGCTTTTCTTACTACTAAAAGTCATATATGTAAAATAACATGTAAAGAAGCCATTTACTAAGTATGCATTAATGTGTAATTGTTTGAGGTTCGTTTAGTCCGCTGCTCTAAATTAGAGAGTTTGAAATTTTTTGGTTGGTTGGCTGATGGCTCAAAGGGACAATTCTTCTTCTTTAGCTTCTCTGCAAATATGGCTAATAGACCTTTAGAAATTAACACAAAGCTTTAAAAGGGATGGTTAAAAATCCTAACAGTAATAAACAAGAGCTATCAGTAACTCACCTCTCAAATAGAACATTATTTTCAATGCAAAGAATAACACAAGCTTACTATTTAACATGAGGACCATAAACAGTATTATTTTTTAAATGTTAAGCCAATATGAACATTTTCATATAGGCAGATTTTCCCCCCCTATTTTCCTCCCCCAAAACTAAGGTGCATCTTATATTCCGGTGCGTCTTATACTCTGAAAAATACGGTATATTTCACAATTTACACTTTTCAGAATAATGCAATAAACTATGCAATCCAAAAAGTAGTATGCATATATTAAGAGGAAGTATGTGCCAAAATATTTATTAGAAAAATTAGCATATTAGGAAAAAGAATGCATTAATTTATAGGAAATATTCATTTACAAAAAAATTACACATTTTATTTATTTGTTGGTATCCCACCTTTATTATTTTTACAAATAACTCAAGGCAGCAAATATATGCAACATTCCTTCCTCCTTCTATTTTCCCCACAATAACAACCCTGTCTGGTGGGTTGACCTATGAGTGACTGGCCCAAGGTCACCCACTGTGAATGACTGGCTTTCATGGTTAAAGTAGGATTAGAACTCACAGTCTCCTGATTTCAAGCCTGGTGCCTTAACCACTAGATCAATTGGCTCTCATATTAAAGAACATTTGTCTGAATAAACAAATAGTAAAATGAGGTGTTTAGAAATTTTATTGGAGAAAGTCAGTTTCAAATAGTGTATACTTTAGACCAGGGGTGTCAAACTCACGGCCTGTGGGCTGGATGTATCACATGCTGGCCACGCCCACACCCGGTTTAGCAAAGGGGGAAAAGTCCCAATACGTCACGTGATACCAAGCCTTCTCAGCCTTAACAATTTTAAGATGTGTATACATCAACTCCCAGAATTCCCCAAATAGGGAGTTGAACTTTACACATCTTAAAGTTGCCAAGGGTTAAAAACACTTGTCCAGATAATATATATCTAGAGTGGACATAACTCTCTTGTATCACCATCTCTTTCACTTAGCTTTCCTAAAAACTAAATTTGCATTCCTTAAAAAAAGGCCCAAAAATGGCTAAGCAAAGTCAGACCTACATGGGGGACAACTTGGAAATTCCAAGACTATAGGCTGGATTGGGGAATATAGGCATGGCAAATCAATTCTATATCTTTGTCAAGATGGATGAAGACACCTGGAGTTGAACTCCACTTGAAATATTACCGTATTTTTCAGAGTATAAGACGCACCGGAGTATAAGACGCACCTTAGTTTTTGGGGAGGAAAATAGGGGAAAACAATCTGCCTACCAGGTATTCATCTGGCTAGCATGCTTAGTCTGGTCAGCTTCAGCACATTATTTTATCCCCTGGTTAGGACTTAAAAAAACCTTCTTCTGAGAGAGTAACAATGAAAGAGCCTGCAAGCCAGTAAGAGCTGGGAAGATCGTTAGCACCTAGTTAGGGCTAGAAAAAAACTTATTCAGAGCAAGTAGAGCAATGGAAAAAAAACCTGCAAAGACTTAGGGCTGGAAAATCATTCTTCTGAGAGAGTAACAATGAAAGAGCCTGAAAGCCAGTAAGAGCTGGGAAGATCGTTAGCACCTGGTTAGGACTAAAAAAAAACTTATTCGGAGCAGCTTCAGCACATTATTTTATCCCCTGGTTAGGACTTAAAAAAACCTTCTTCTGAGAGAATAACAATGAAAGAGCCTGCAAGCCGGTAAGAGCTGGGAAGATAGTTAGCACCTGGTTAGGGCTAGAAAAAAACTTATTCGGAGCAAGTAGAGCAATGAAAAAAATTCTGCAAAGACTTAGGGCTGGAAAAACATTCTTTGGAGAGAGTAACAATGAAAAAGCCTGCAAGGTAAGAGCTGGGAAGATCTGTTAGCACCTAGTTAGGGCTGGAAAAAAAAAGCTACATTCGAAGTATAAGACGCACCCAAATTTTCAGCCACTTTTAGGGAGGAAAAAGGTGTGTCTTATACTCCGAGAAATACGGTATATCTTTTATCCTTTCCTTCCCTGTAAAAAGCTAATGTTCTGGATTCTCGGTAGAAGCTTATTGTAGGTAGAATAGAAGGAAAAATGGCAGGGAAAGCAAAACGCAAAAGCTCATCTTATTTGCTAAAACAACAGCATCTTTATTTGTATATAAAGATATGCAAGATTTGCTGGAGTTTGCTTAACTTAGCTGGCATTTTATTTGCTACTTTCAAAAGGTTCAGTTAACAGCACGAAACTAGGGAAAACAGCATAAATAAGTATTTTTGAAAATCCTGAAAGCGTTCTTTGGACTACATTAACCTGAACACTTCTCAACCCACAACAGATGTTTCAAAGCCTCAAATGCTGTTTGCAAATTACAGAAGACGTTAGGGAGTCATTTTCCTAAAGAAATCTGCAGCCCCATTTGCAGAGGAAACCAATAACTCTCCCCCCATCACAGGCCTCTGGGGACCCCACAGCTTTGATTGGGAAGCGTAATGTGTGTCCACCTTTACAAGAGATTGATGAGAGTGCTGTTGTCACCCTTAAGTGACTATCAGCTGGTGCCAGCAGATCAAAAATTGAGAGGGACACAGGAAAGTAATCCTTTCAAATTGCTGCAATATTTACTGGAAGAAGAGGCTTTCAGGGGAAATCAGGCATGTAATCCAGTAAGGCTTTGCCCATTCCTACTCCGAGCACACAGGAGGACCTATTGAAATATGGTAATCATGACTGTGCTGAAACTCCGGGACGGAATGAAAATGATCAGAACGGTTCACAGAGTCGAAAGTGAACAAAATGCAGGTTAGCTCTTTTTTTTTGCTTTCTCGCCTCTGAGGATTTTCCAGTGGGGGTAGACTCAACTGAACTATGGAGTTATCTGTCCCTCCTTTTACGGTCACACAACAGCTATGGTTATTTGTATACATCTCCAATATGTATAACATATACAGCACCAAGCCTGTCTTACCTTCAGGAAGAACAAAACATGTAAAGGAAGTTGTGGAGTGTGTGTGTATGTGTGTGTGTGTGTGTGTGTGTGATGTGGCATTTTTAGCCTACCCACAATAATTGGTATTTGATCGTTCACTTCAACCCTATTCATGTAGCACTAGCAATAGCACATAGACTTATATACCGCTTCACAGTGCTTTACAGGCCTCTCTAAGCGGTTTTACAGAATTAGCATATTGCCCCCAACAATCTGGATCCTCACTTTACCCACCTAAGAAGGAGGGAAGGCTGAGTCAACCTTGACCCTGGTGAGAATCGAACTGCCAAATTGCAGTCAGCCGGCAGTCAGCAGAAGTAGCTTGCAGTACTGCATTCTAACCACTGCGCCACCCTGGCTTCATTGTAGCCAATGAAGGTCTAAATTTGAGACAGAGGATGATGATGATGCTATCCATTCATTCATGTCCAACTCTTGGCTACTCTATGGGCCATGCCTCTCCATAACTTCTGATCTTGTACAGAGTTGTTCTCTTGACTGGTGTCATCTTTGATGGTATCCAGCAGCTGTGGGTTGCTCCCGGTTCGGCCCGGTTCTGCAAACCTGTAGCAGTGGTGGTGGGAGGCTCCGCCCACCTGCCCGGGATGCTTCTGCATATGCACAGAAGTATCACGTGCAAACAGGAATCGGTAGCAACGGGTTTTAGAACCCACTACTGGTATCCAGTCATAATGTTCGTTTGGTTTCCTTTCACTGCTAACTTGTTCAAGCATGATTGCTTTCTCCAATGAATTCTCCCACATGACATGGCCAAAGTAAGTGAGATGCAGTTGTGATATATATATATATATATATATATATATATATATATATATATATATATATATATATATATATATATATGTGTGTGTGTGTGTGTGTGTGTGTGTGTGTGTGTGTGTGTGTGTGTGTGTGTGTGTGTGTGTGTGTGTGTGTGTGTGTGTGTGTGTGTAACATTTTTTGCTGATAAATGAAAATAAAGGGAGACTATTATAGATCTATTTCGAGCTATTTTGCTCTCGTCAGATAGCCATACCCGTAGTGGGAATTGAACCTGGGCAGTCTGCTTGAAAGTCAGAAGATTAACCTCTGAGCCACAAGGTTCTGTTCCCAATCAGCTCTTCACCAGGAAAGGGTTATATGTTTATTCTGTCGAGTCATCCTGGTGTATGGAAGGAAACATCACAGCTTCCTTTTGCCTTTCAGCCCCTACTGGGACCATCCAGGCAGTTTTCTATAGTCGACAAACTATATTGTCTATATGTGTAATATTTTTTGCTGATAAATGAAAATAAAGGGAGACTATTATAGATCTATTTCGAGCTATTTTGCTCTCGTCAGATAGCCATACCCGTAGTGGGAATTGAACCTGGGCAGTCTGCTTGAAAGTCAGAAGATTAACCTCTGAGCCACAAGGTTCTGTTCCCAATCAGCTCTTCACCAGGAAAGGGTTATATGTTTATTCTGTCGAGTCATCCTGGTGTATGGAAGGAAACATCACAGCTTCCTTTTGCCTTTCAGCCCCTACTGGGACCATCCAGGCAGTTTTCTATAGTCGACAAACTATATTGTCTATATGTGTAACATTTTTTGCTGATAAATGAAAATAAAGGGAGACTATTATAGATCTATTTCGAGCTATTTTGCTCTCGTCAGATAGCCATACCCGTAGTGGGAATTGAACCTGGGCAGTCTGCTTGAAAGTCAGAAGATTAACCTCTGAGCCACAAGGTTCTGTTCCCAATCAGCTCTTCACCAGGAAAGGGTTATATGTTTATTCTGTCGAGTCATCCTGGTGTATGGAAGGAAACATCACAGCTTCCTTTTGCCTTTCAGCCCCTACTGGGACCATCCAGGCAGTTTTCTATAGTCGACAAACTATATTGTCTATATGTGTAATATTTTTTGCTGATAAATGAAAATAAAGGGAGACTATTATAGATCTATTTCGAGCTATTTTGCTCTCGTCAGATAGCCATACCCGTAGTGGGAATTGAACCTGGGCAGTCTGCTTGAAAGTCAGAAGATTAACCTCTGAGCCACAAGGTTCTGTTCCCAATCAGCTCTTCACCAGGAAAGGGTTATATGTTTATTCTGTCGAGTCATCCTGGTGTATGGAAGGAAACATCACAGCTTCCTTTTGCCTTTCAGCCCCTACTGGGACCATCCAGGCAGTTTTCTATAGTCGACAAACTATATTGTCTATATGTGTAACATTTTTTGCTGATAAATGAAAATAAAGGGAGACTATTATAGATCTATTTCGAGCTATTTTGCTCTCGTCAGATAGCCATACCCGTAGTGGGAATTGAACCTGGGCAGTCTGCTTGAAAGTCAGAAGATTAACCTCTGAGCCACAAGGTTCTGTTCCCAATCAGCTCTTCACCAGGAAAGGGTTATATGTTTATTCTGTCGAGTCATCCTGGTGTATGGAAGGAAACATCACAGCTTCCTTTTGCCTTTCAGCCCCTACTGGGACCATCCAGGCAGTTTTCTATAGTCGACAAACTATATTGTCTATATGTGTAACATTTTTTGCTGATAAATGAAAATAAAGGGAGACTATTATAGATCTATTTCGAGCTATTTTGCTCTCGTCAGATAGCCATACCCGTAGTGGGAATTGAACCTGGGCAGTCTGCTTGAAAGTCAGAAGATTAACCTCTGAGCCACAAGGTTCTGTTCCCAATCAGCTCTTCACCAGGAAAGGGTTATATGTTTATTCTGTCGAGTCATCCTGGTGTATGGAAGGAAACATCACAGCTTCCTTTTGCCTTTCAGCCCCTACTGGGACCATCCAGGCAGTTTTCTATAGTCGACAAACTATATTGTCTATATGTGTAACATTTTTTGCTGATAAATGAAAATAAAGGGAGACTATTATAGATCTATTTCGAGCTATTTTGCTCTCGTCAGATAGCCATACCCGTAGTGGGAATTGAACCTGGGCAGTCTGCTTGAAAGTCAGAAGATTAACCTCTGAGCCACAAGGTTCTGTTCCCAATCAGCTCTTCACCAGGAAAGGGTTATATGTTTATTCTGTCGAGTCATCCTGGTGTATGGAAGGAAACATCACAGCTTCCTTTTGCCTTTCAGCCCCTACTGGGACCATCCAGGCAGTTTTCTATAGTCGACAAACTATATTGTCTATATGTGTAACATTTTTTGCTGATAAATGAAAATAAAGGGAGACTATTATAGATCTATTTCGAGCTATTTTGCTCTCGTCAGATAGCCATACCCGTAGTGGGAATTGAACCTGGGCAGTCTGCTTGAAAGTCAGAAGATTAACCTCTGAGCCACAAGGTTCTGTTCCCAATCAGCTCTTCACCAGGAAAGGGTTATATGTTTATTCTGTCGAGTCATCCTGGTGTATGGAAGGAAACATCACAGCTTCCTTTTGCCTTTCAGCCCCTACTGGGACCATCCAGGCAGTTTTCTATAGTCGACAAACTATATTGTCTATATGTGTAACATTTTTTGCTGATAAATGAAAATAAAGGGAGACTATTATAGATCTATTTCGAGCTATTTTGCTCTCGTCAGATAGCCATACCCGTAGTGGGAATTGAACCTGGGCAGTCTGCTTGAAAGTCAGAAGATTAACCTCTGAGCCACAAGGTTCTGTTCCCAATCAGCTCTTCACCAGGAAAGGGTTATATGTTTATTCTGTCGAGTCATCCTGGTGTATGGAAGGAAACATCACAGCTTCCTTTTGCCTTTCAGCCCCTACTGGGACCATCCAGGCAGTTTTCTATAGTCGACAAACTATATTGTCTATATGTGTAATATTTTTTGCTGATAAATGAAAATAAAGGGAGACTATTATAGATCTATTTCGAGCTATTTTGCTCTCGTCAGATAGCCATACCCGTAGTGGGAATTGAACCTGGGCAGTCTGCTTGAAAGTCAGAAGATTAACCTCTGAGCCACAAGGTTCTGTTCCCAATCAGCTCTTCACCAGGAAAGGGTTATATGTTTATTCTGTCGAGTCATCCTGGTGTATGGAAGGAAACATCACAGCTTCCTTTTGCCTTTCAGCCCCTACTGGGACCATCCAGGCAGTTTTCTATAGTCGACAAACTATATTGTCTATATGTGTAACATTTTTTGCTGATAAATGAAAATAAAGGGAGACTATTATAGATCTATTTCGAGCTATTTTGCTCTCGTCAGATAGCCATACCCGTAGTGGGAATTGAACCTGGGCAGTCTGCTTGAAAGTCAGAAGATTAACCTCTGAGCCACAAGGTTCTGTTCCCAATCAGCTCTTCACCAGGAAAGGGTTATATGTTTATTCTGTCGAGTCATCCTGGTGTATGGAAGGAAACATCACAGCTTCCTTTTGCCTTTCAGCCCCTACTGGGACCATCCAGGCAGTTTTCTATAGTCGACAAACTATATTGTCTATATGTGTAACATTTTTTGCTGATAAATGAAAATAAAGGGAGACTATTATAGATCTATTTCGAGCTATTTTGCTCTCGTCAGATAGCCATACCCGTAGTGGGAATTGAACCTGGGCAGTCTGCTTGAAAGTCAGAAGATTAACCTCTGAGCCACAAGGTTCTGTTCCCAATCAGCTCTTCACCAGGAAAGGGTTATATGTTTATTCTGTCGAGTCATCCTGGTGTATGGAAGGAAACATCACAGCTTCCTTTTGCCTTTCAGCCCCTACTGGGACCATCCAGGCAGTTTTCTATAGTCGACAAACTATATTGTCTATATGTGTAACATTTTTTGCTGATAAATGAAAATAAAGGGAGACTATTATAGATCTATTTCGAGCTATTTTGCTCTCGTCAGATAGCCATACCCGTAGTGGGAATTGAACCTGGGCAGTCTGCTTGAAAGTCAGAAGATTAACCTCTGAGCCACAAGGTTCTGTTCCCAATCAGCTCTTCACCAGGAAAGGGTTATATGTTTATTCTGTCGAGTCATCCTGGTGTATGGAAGGAAACATCACAGCTTCCTTTTGCCTTTCAGCCCCTACTGGGACCATCCAGGCAGTTTTCTATAGTCGACAAACTATATTGTCTATATGTGTAACATTTTTTGCTGATAAATGAAAATAAAGGGAGACTATTATAGATCTATTTCGAGCTATTTTGCTCTCGTCAGATAGCCATACCCGTAGTGGGAATTGAACCTGGGCAGTCTGCTTGAAAGTCAGAAGATTAACCTCTGAGCCACAAGGTTCTGTTCCCAATCAGCTCTTCACCAGGAAAGGGTTATATGTTTATTCTGTCGAGTCATCCTGGTGTATGGAAGGAAACATCACAGCTTCCTTTTGCCTTTCAGCCCCTACTGGGACCATCCAGGCAGTTTTCTATAGTCGACAAACTATATTGTCTATATGTGTAACATTTTTTGCTGATAAATGAAAATAAAGGGAGACTATTATAGATCTATTTCGAGCTATTTTGCTCTCGTCAGATAGCCATACCCGTAGTGGGAATTGAACCTGGGCAGTCTGCTTGAAAGTCAGAAGATTAACCTCTGAGCCACAAGGTTCTGTTCCCAATCAGCTCTTCACCAGGAAAGGGTTATATGTTTATTCTGTCGAGTCATCCTGGTGTATGGAAGGAAACATCACAGCTTCCTTTTGCCTTTCAGCCCCTACTGGGACCATCCAGGCAGTTTTCTATAGTCGACAAACTATATTGTCTATATGTGTAACATTTTTTGCTGATAAATGAAAATATATATATATTGCCTTTCTGTGACATGTCTGGTGTTATGCCCTGCAGCGCTTGTTTGTTAGTCACCTTTGCTGTCCAAAGGGGGAGAGAGTAGAAACTTGCTAAATCCAAACAAGTTTTCCCACAATTGAAATTTTGAGTATGTAGGGTTCTGTCCACACAATGAGTGGTTGAATGTCCTTATTTGGGGATTTCCTCCCAATGCATGGTTAATGCCAGAGCATAGCTGAATGTGGGAAGTAGGAGTAAAGGTGTGATAAACATTTGTGACTCTTCTATTTCTGTGCAGTTGTAAGAAGAACATTTCTCCCAAGAGTTGTTTAGTGATGGGGCTCAGACATACTCTTGGTTGGATGAGAAGATTGAGATTGCATAGACTTTTGGCAATAAATAAGTTAAGTTAAACATCGAATATTTTCTTTTAATTGTATATATATTTTAATGTTTATATTGTGTTTTTACTTGGCTGTTCACCGCCCTGAGTCCCCTGGAGAAGGGCGGTATATAAATTTAATTAAACTAAACTAAACTAAACTAAATTGAACCTTCCCATGTAGATCTGATCTCTTGTAGCTGTGACTCTGTCATTAAAAAACAAATTGTTTATTAACTGTAGTGGAGGCCATTGAGCCAAACTTGAAAATGTGGTGATGAAACCATCTTACATGGATTTACTCAAATAAAATATATATGATTGGTACAGAATGAGTGGCATGGTGGCCTAGAGGTGAAGACATTCACCTCCCACTCAGAAGGTTAAGAGTTCAATCCTAGGCAGTGATGTTTCTCTATTAGGGCACAAAGAGAAAACATTTGCTGTGAACTCTATCTAGGTGTCAGGAAGGGCATATGGCCAGTAAATGTCAGATCCATTCAGTCACTGCAAGGGATTACAAGATCATTAAAAGAAAAGAAAAAGATTGGTACAGAATAATTATCAATCAATTATGGTAGCATATTTGATTGATCAATGTATCATAGATATATGAGGCAAATCCATAATGAACTTCAGGGATGTCAAACTTGATTTCATTGATAGCCACATCAGGGTTGTGTTTGACCTTGGGGGGCAGGGTGGGCATGGCAACCCTCCCAGGCCCTCTTTTCAGCTGGGATGGCCTCCTGCAGCCCTCTGCCAGCAAAAATGGAACCCAGGGGAGCTGCGCACAGCCTTCCTGAGCTCCGTTTTTTCTAGCAGGGACACCACAGGCCTGTCCTTTGTTGTTTCCAAGACAGCCCCATGGGTTGTAGATCTAAGCACCCTGTGGGCTGGATCCCACCCACAGGCCTTGAGTTTGACACCCCAGATGTACTGTGACTAAGGCCACAGTTTTTGACAGACTTTTTTTTTTAATAATATTGAATTTTCCTTTAAAAACATAGCAGTTAAATGCACACAACAACAAAAATAAACACAACAGGAAAAAAACAAATACAAAAACTGTAGAAAACACTACATTAAGCAAATAGCATACGTAATCAACTACAAACATAACGCCGACTAATACAAACCATAAAAATGAAATCATGCTTCTTTAACAGCCTATTAGCTATTAATACTAATCTTTATACACTCGAATATATATTATATCTATATTTGTACATTATAGATGTTATCTTCTTATAAACTATGTCTATTGGAATGTCAACTTTTATTTCTACCGCTAATTTACCCAATTCATATTTACTCGCACTATATATGTATGTATAAGTATGTATGTATAATTTAAATGTATAAATTATTTTCATTTATCAGCAAAAAATGTTACACACACACACACACATATATATATATATATATATATATATATATATATATATATATATATATATATATATATATATATATATATATATATATATATATATATAGATCTATAATAGTCTATAATAATATAATCTATAAAGTATTATATCATGGTATCTGAGATAAGTTTTATCATTTTTATGATAAAACTATTTAATGACAGACTTGTTTTTGATGGGTTACTGTGACCATTCCCTATCACATTCTTGTCTCTTTTGTGTCTTAATCTACATTGCTATGTTGCTAGTTACAAATTCTTCTATAGCTAAACTGTCATTGTACTTTTCATTGGAAAGAAGATATGGAGTTAAGGGTTTGTTTGGGGGGGTTGCTAAACTAATGCCATATTTTTCTACTGCACAATTAACATACCTCAAGGCAGTGGTGGGATTCAAATTTTTTTACTACTGATTCTGTGGGTGTGGCTTGGTGGGCATGGCTTGGTGGGTGTGGCAGGGGAAGGATAATGTAAAATCTCCATTCCCTCCCCACTCCAGGGGAAGGTTACTGAAAAATCCCCATTTCCTCCCGATCAGCTGGGACTCGGGAGGCAGAGAATAGATGGGGGCGGGGCCAGTCAGAGGTGGTATTTACCGGTTCTCCGAACTACTCAAAATTTCCGCTACTGGTTCTCCAGAACTGCTCAGAACCTGCTGAATCCCACCTCTGCCTCAAGGAAAGGGTATGCAAAAGAAACATCATCTGGTTGATGGAAAAGTTGAACAAGTCATACCTGTCTACTTATTACTTTTCTCTAATTTTGCTTCTTGAGAATATGATCTGCAAGTTTCTCATACACCATCAATAATTTCTAAAATGCTGCAAGAACAAATCTTTACAGGACTAGTGACTAGAAATTTTTCCTCTTGTTCCTGTCTCCAGGATGATTCTCTTTCTGGAATTCACTACCAGCCTGATTATATTTGTTTTAAATCTCAGTGCATTGTTGTGTATAGTCTGCCCTTTAATAGTGTGGAACAAAATGGGATTAAATGTGATGAGAATGGCTATAATGATCTAATGAAAATTGGGATTTGGAAGAAGAAAACCCTACCCACAGTATAGCTACGTTCTGGAGAATTCAGAACAGTCCTCATGCAATTATACTACAGGATGTTTTAAGTAAGACCAAAGGAGGATAGTCTGAATTAAAACTTTAGGAGGAGAGACAAATAACGAAACACTTGGTTTCAAAAAGTGATGTAGTAAACATAAATACCAGTTTTCAACACCAGAGGGCATAGTGAATGAACAGTTTTCCATACTATTTAGGAAGTATTCTGATAATTTTAACATATGTAAGAGGAAGCGAGAGAGAAGATTTGTTTGACATATAATGAGTAATAGCCATTGAAGACTTTGCAATAACTAAGTTTCCAAACATGACACAAATCCCTTTCCTGTAGCAACTGGAGATAATGATTTATTATGATTTTTGTTCTCTGTCTTTGACTATGTGTTTAAGTTTGAAAGCTTAAATGCTGGTCGCAGGTTCCATGCTAAAAATGGATACCTGATACCTTTATAGCATAGACATTTCACTGAAAATATGTGTCGGAGATTGTGGGAAGTTTGGAAGAATCATCTGCAGCAAAATTGAATCTGAAATTCAACAAAAACAAGAGAGTTTGCTTAGGATCTAAAGCCAAGTAGCACAATTTTGTTTTGGTTTTGGCCATGTACATTTTTGATTTAATGTAAAATTCTGTTCAATCAAAATAGAATGCAGATAGAGGTGTGGTGCCTCAGTGACTTAAAGACAGTCTTAGATTTGGTGGTTCAAATCCCAGGAATGAACTCCTGTCAGTTGCCTCAGCTTCTGCCCTCCTAGCAGTTTGAAAGAATGTTAAATGCAAGTAGATAAATAGGTACCACTTCAGTGGGAAAATAATTGTGTTTCATACAGCAGTGTGAATCCAGCCAGCACTGGACTTTTTCCCAATGCTACGCCTAAGCAGGATACAAAATTGGTGGAAGGAGAAGCTTGAACCCTTATGAGTATGCAGCCAATCTGCCCTCTAGGGTACATTTTGGGTAGTACACAAGCATGAAATGAACGGACAAGCAATTGTTGGCAGCCAAAAAACTACCTTGTACTAAAATTTTAGTTTCCTGGCTAATGTTACATCACCATATATTAAATAAATGAATGCAGGTAATATGATTACACCTCATTTATTTGTTTATTTTTAATAAACTTATATAGCTGCCTAATCTACACATAGATCACTCCAGGCATTTAGAAATTCTCCACAAATAAAACATAACACCCACCCAACCTGTCAACCATCCCGTTGGCATATACAGCGAAAGAAACTCCTGGGACATTATTTTACCAAGAGTATAACTTTACTAATAATTCCACATAGGCACAGAAGAAGCAAAGCCAGTTCTGAAGTTTTCGCGTGCTAAGCGGCCTAGATAAAAATCCAATTTTCTTCCCTGGGCCATCCTCTGTCATTGCCCACCAATGAACTAGAATCATTTTGTTTTGGGAAATGGTCTGAGCGCCTTGGAAATTCCCATCATTTGACCTCAGGCACTAGGGCATTGCAGTTGACAATTGGCTTGCATTCCACAATTCCCTCCCAAGCCTCCGCTTATATTTCAAACCTTCCCTCCGCTCCCTATTTCTATTGTCTGGTTGTCAGTGGAGTGCATATTGAGTCAGCCATGATACACTCATGATACTATTCAACACCACTGACAATGCTGTTACCCTTCAAAAAGACCTTGACTATGTGTCAGAATGGTCAAGCAATTGGCAACTTCAAATCTCAACCAACAAATGCTCTGTCTTACACATTGGCAAAAAAAATCAGAATATAAAATGCAAGCTGGATGGACATGACCTTGTAGACGACCCTCACTCTGTCAAAGACCTTGGAGTACTAATGATCTAAGTGCCAGAGCCCACTGTAACTACATTGTCAAAAAGGCATTAAGAGTTGTTAATCGAATCTTGCAAAGCTTCTTCTCTGGTAATATTGTACTACTAACTAGAGCATACAAAACATTTGCTAGACGAATTCTAGAATACAGCTCTTCTGTCTGGAACCCGCACTGCATATCGGACATTAATACAATTGACAGTCCACAGATATTTCACGAGAAGAGTCCTCCACTCCTCTGTTCGCCGCAGAATACCTTATGCCACCATACTTGACATTTTGGGCTTAGAACTATGCTGTCTTTGGTCTGACCTAAATGTAGCACATAAAATTATCTGCTACAATGTCCTACCTGTCAATGACTACTTCAGCTTCAACCACCACAATACACGAGCACACAATAGGAACAAACTTAAGGTAAACCACCCCAAACTCGATTGCAGAAAATATGACTTCAGCAATAGAGTGGTCAATGCCTGGAATGCACTACCTGACTCTTGGTTTCTTCCCCAACCCCCAAAACTTCAACCTTAAACTGTCTACTGTTGACCTCACCCCATTCCTAAGAGGTCTGTAAGGGGCGTGCATAAGCGCACCAACGTGCCTACTGTCCCTGTCCTAATGTTCCCTTTTGTTCGTAACCATCTCATGTATTCATAATCATGTTTATACATTTCATGTACTCACAATCATGTTTATAATTTTATTTGTAAGCTTATATATGCTTGATAAATAACTAAGCTAAGCTAAGCTAAGCTAAGCTAAGCTAAGGTAAGCTAAGGTAAACTAAACTAAACTAAACTAAACTAAACTAAACTAAACTAAACTAAACTAAACTAAACTAAACTAAACTAAACTAAACTAAACTAAACTAAAATAAAATAAAATAAAATAAAATAAAATAATAAAATAAAATAAAATAAAATAAAATAATAAAATAAAATAAAATAAAATAAAATAAAATAAAATATAAAATAAAATAAAATAAAATAAAATAAAATAAAATAAAATAAAATAAAATAAAATAATAAAATAAAATAAAATAAAATAAACACTCAATGGCAGCAACAACATAATCAAATCAACCACTTGATTGGCTGACACTATACCATTTTAGGACCTTTCAGAAAAGGAAAAGGGTGGGGGCTAACCATACCTGAGAGAGGATTGACGGTTCATAGGGAAGTGGCCATCACTGATTAAATACAACCCCTTTCTTTCAGATTGATGGCACATTTTTAAGAAGGTCCAGGACCCTCATGAGAGGGCAGGTGCTGGGCATGCATTCTGACACACTTTAATTCCCTATTTATTTATTTCCTATTTGCACATCTGTAGATTTCCAGTCTTCTTCTGTTCATTCTAATCTAAGCATTACTCATAAACTTATCTTGGCACAAATCAGTAGGAGCGCTAACAATATTTGGGGTGATGACAGATGCCATTCATTTAACTGCCAATCTTATGCTTTTATATGGCTGTGGGGGTTTCTATGGGTGTTAGGTTTATTTTCTTTAAAAGCTACAATTATCTAATTATGTCACAATGACATTTACCATGTTATTTGAAATTCTGATTTTGACAAAGGCATTAAGTTGCATGAACAGTTGTTCCCGTATAACAAATCATGAGTAATAAAATGGCTAACTGAAATTCACAGCTACATTGTGTGATCCTAACCTATCAAAGTTATTGAAATTAAAATAAATTAAGCATCAATGAAAGAAAAATCTTTCCCAAAGAGTTAGTAAAATGTGTCCTCTTTGGACCTGTAGTGATGAAATGTGAATTAAAGGTGTATTTTCTGACCACTCTCGTATACCCAGGAGGCTCACCTCTGGAACAGTTATTGATTGGGCCTTTGTAATCTCCAGGAATTAAGATAAATCTTTTTTTCCCATTTTCCCATTTTCAAAATGGCAGTCACGCCCTGTAAATATTTCTTGGCTTCTGCTAGGAAGTGTGCAATGTCACCCGCAGACTCCAAATCTTTACATCTGAAGTAGTCCTTCATACCTAATTTGTCCTACATACAGTTTCTTCTTTTTCTCATAATGAAATTCATAGTCAGCAGGAATAAAAATAGACGCTTCTTTGCTGATCTACGGTACTTGCGGTGAAAAAAAAATCAGTTATGACAGTATAAATCATCCCACAACAAGTGGAGTTCAAACAGAGAACAGGGAATACAGTATGTTAAGGAAGATTTGGGGGGGATGTGTGTTCTTATAATATTCCATAGTACAGGGGGTCCCTAACCTCTGGCCTGTTCAGAATGGGCCTGCACAAATACGCGTCACAGCTCCACTTCTGTAAGTGGCGGGCACTAGTGATCACAAATGAAACTCTATTTGTGTAAGGGGCAGGTACGCGTGCTTACGCCCAAAGCTCCATTTGCATGATTGTGCACACCTGCCACACACACTGAACCATCCGCTCTCACTCCCACTCCCCTGGCCAAGCCCCAAGCCAGAAAGATTGGGGATCATTGCCACAGTGATTCTCTGCATAGGCTATTTAAAACCCTTTTTGAAATAAAGCTAAGGGTGTGTGTTTTGTTGAACGTCTTTTCTTTTCTTTTTCAGTGGCTTCATTTTACAGAATTATGTTGCTGGCCAATGTTCAATTTTCTTTCTTTTCTGGTCTAGTACCAAAAATGATGCAGTTTGCCTTACCTATATCCTATTTCAAATATATGTTAATGAAACCATAAAGTAAACTAGTTCCATATATACATGCATTCTCTCCTTCACATATATACACCATACATTTATTTATATAGCTGAAAACTGGTTCAGGAAGATTGATATACTGAAAAGCAGAATACCAATATAATAAGTAATTTTCAAATATTTAGAGTCAGATTTCCTGCCTGTCACTATCCAGCAATATGCAGTTCAGTGGTGAGAAAAATAAAGTCTTACACTTAGCAAGAAAAATCAAACACACAGGTATGGAATAGGTGGTGCCTTGTCTCTAAAGCGGTAACTGCAAGAGGGATCTAGGAATCTTAGTGGTTGTTGTTGTTGTTAGTTTCAAAGTCGTGTCTGACTCATTGCGACCCCATGGACAACATTCCCTTCCTATCCTCTACCATCCCCCAGAGTTCATTTAAGTTCACGCCGACTGCTTCAGTGACACCATCCAGCCACCCAATTCTCTGTCGTCCCCTTCTTCTTTTGCCCTCGATCTTTCCCAGCATTAGGCTGTTCTCCAGTGAGTCCTTCCATCTCATTAGGTGGCCAAAGTATTTGAGTTTCATCTTCAGGATTTGGCCTTCTAAAGAGCAGTCAGGGTTGATCTCCTCTAGGACTGACCGGTTTGATCGCCTTGCAGTCCAAGGGACTCGCAGGAGTCTTCTCCAGCACCATAGTTCAAAGGCCTCAATCTTAGTGGACAACCACATAAACATGAGCCAGCAGTGTGCTATAGCTGTCAAAAAAAACCTCAATGCAATCCTAGGGGGCATCAACAGAGGGGTAGTCTCAAGATCACACGAAGTGTTAGGAGTGCTTTATACTGTTTTGGTAAGACCCCCTCTTGGAAAACTGTGTTCAGTTTTGGTCACCAAGATACAAAAAAGATGTTGAGGCTCTAGAAAGAATGCAGAGAAGAGCAACAAAAATTATTAGAGGGCTACAGGCTAAATTATATGATGAACAGTTACAGAACTTAATAGGTCTAATCTAACAAAGTAAAGGACCAAAGTAACATGATAGCAGCTTTCCAATATTTGAGGGGCTGTCATTAAGAAGAGTCAACCTATTCTCTAAAGCAGGGGTCACCAACCTTTCGGACCTCAGGGACCACTAAATTCATAATTTTAAATCCCATGGACCATTAATATGATCTGCCTAATGACCGGCTGGATGGGCGTGGCTAGGTGGTCATGTGACTGGGTGGGTGTGGCCAGCTCGATGTCTCTCACATCAAGGGGTGCCATCCCAGCCTCTACTCGCCCCTCCCCTCCCAGCCACTCCTCGCTTCCCCGCCTGGGCTCCTTAGGGCCCCAATAGGAAGCACTTGTTGGAGCTAAGCAGCCACCATGAGAAAGAGTTGGCAAAACAGCTCAGTTCAAATTGGATCTGACCAAGAAGGAGGCTCAATCAGAAGCACCTCACTGAGGACTACAAGCATAGGCTTTCCAAGCAGAGGGAAGACCTGCAGGAGTGCAAGGCCAGGTACCGGCGCCTGGAGGCTCAGCGGACTGAGATGGTCAGCCAGTTACAGGCCATGATGCAGTCCCACTGGAACAAGGCCCTCCGACCCTTCGACACCAACGGCAATTCCCTCCAGCCTTCATCCAAAGCCCGCAGAAGGCTGAAGCAGACCCCAAGTCAGAATTTCTGCTCCCCCCTCCGACCCACACAAAAAGACCCCAAAGGGGGAGACTCTCTGCAGCAACACAAACGTTTATTGCACATATCCGGCCCAGGGACTATAGTTTGAGGACCCCTGATTTAGTGCAACACAAAAAATGCAAATGATTTTTTGGGGGACCATCAAAATTTTCTCGCGGACCACCAGTGGTCCACGTACCACCAGTTGGTGACCACTGCTCTCGCGGACCACCAGTGGTCCACGTACCACCAGTTGGTGACCACTGCTTCTGGCAGGAGGACCACTCCTCCTGTCAGAAGGAACAGATGGAAGCTTAACAAAGAGAGATCCAACCTAGAACTAAGGAGAAATTTCATAATAGTGAGAACATGAAGCGTTTATATAGTGGGGTAGAGAGGCACATAGCATGAAATGTTATATCATCAACTCAGTTCGTAGACTTACTGCACTACCAACAAAGCAGTGACATATTAGATACCAACATATTATCAATAATATTTTTCTTGTGTTTAGCATCCTACCCCATTGTACTTGCACTTTTAAAATAGAGTCTTTTAATTTGGAAAAAAAGAAGACATGAAAAGCTCCTATGCTATAAAACAACTGGAACTCTAGAATTATTTATATCTCCAGTAAGGACTCTGTATTCTTCATGTCTGCCATAAGAACGGTTAGAGGTTAGAGGAGGGTGATTTCAATGCACTGCTTAGTTTGGAAGCTGACCTCTGTCCAGAAAAGAAACAAGAAAAGTAAATTGGGTCATAGCAACAAACCTTCTGGGTGGAGGACAGCTAGAAGGCATCGTAAGTTGCAACCTCAAAAGATTGCTTTCTAAAAAGGCTGACATCTTTTCACTACTCATTGCCTCGCAATTGTGTTGGAAGCACCAAGGCACTTCTGGATTGAAAGGATTGGCTTCAGAGCTGAAGTGGTGCAGTGGTTAAATGCAGCCATTGCAGGCTGACTGCTAGTTCAACAGTTCAGCTGTTCAAATCTCACCGGCTCAAGGTTGACTCAGCCTTCCATCCTTCCGAGGTGGGTAAAATGAGGACCCAGATTGTTGGGGGCAATATGCTGAACTCTGTAAACCGCTTAGAGAGGGCTGTAAAGCACTATGAAGCGGTATATAAGTCTAAGTGCTATTGACATGGCCATTGCCTAGAAGACACCCTGTTGGGGGCTCCTTTCAAGTCCTCGTTAATGTACCCTATTAATCTACTTGCAATTGCACACTTTCAACCTGCTAGTTTGAGCTGGAGTGAATAACAAGAGCTCCCTCTATCATACAGCAGCACTTGGGTCTCAAACGTAGGCTTACTGATAATCAACCCAGCGTCTTAACCACGTGAGCCACCCTGCTCCATCCTGCTCATTACAAAGATGAATTGCACGTTTATGTAAGGGTCTTTTGTAATGATCATTACAAGCTTTTACACTGAACACCAATGTGAGTCCTATCAAGGATCAAATTACCTAGCCTAGGAAAAGACAATGGTGGTCCTTACTACTAGAGCTTGAAATCTTCTTTGTACATTTATTTGCTCGTAATAATACACATAATTATCTTCTGAAAATGTTTAGTTAAAAAGAAATGTTTCTTTCTGATGAGATTGAAGCAAACTGGGAGGGAAAATGAGCTTGCAAGAGAGAGAGAGAGAGAGAGAGAGAGAGAGAGAGAGAGAGAGAGAGAGAGAGAGAGAGAGAGAGAGAGAGAGAGAGAGAGAGAGAGAGAGAGAGGCAGGGGGGGAGACAATTTGCTCTTAATTTGTAGTAAAAGCCTATGCAAAGTTCATGGAGAACTCCATTTGAGTGCCTGCTGCAAATAATTTTGATTTAAGCAAGCAGGCAGAGGGAAAACCACCAAAGCAAAATGCAAAACTGAACTGAGCACAGCTTCCCTTTTTTTCTTGCTCATTACATTGTGTCTTGCATGCATCATTAATTCTTGGTGTATTATCTGAATGTTATTGTTCATATTCAGAAATAGACTATAGTGCTAAATCACAGTCTAAATAGAAGGGAAAAATAAGCTTGTTATCTAGATTCTTCATTCACTGGAGGATTTACAGAAAAGTGGGTGCATCTTGGATATAAGACATTACAGTGCGCTCTCAATGAATGGGGCACGATTTACTGCTAGTAATTATCCTAGACTTCCAATTAACTTTTCTACTCTGGCCATGATTCTGAACAGGGAACTAGATTTTCTCCTTGAGAAAGCTTGACATGGTAGGACTTTGCAAGTATTGGAAGAGATATCACAAAGAAGAAAGCAAGACCTGTTCTGTCTTGTCTTAGAAAGAAAGAATGACCTTAAATTATTGGAATGCAGATTCTGATTGTTAGGGGAAAGGACTTAATATCAATAGCAGCTCAACAGTATAACCCACTGGTTTTTGTTGAATATAATTAAGAAGAAGTTGGGTGGGCATTTGTCTTAGAAATACTTTAATTTGCATTAATTTAAAGCAAGCAGGGGACACTCTGTGACTCTCAACTCTAGAATATTATGATTTTAATCATAATTTAATTTCTCACAATTCCTAATATAGGGCTCCTTCAATAATTAAATGCAAATTAAAAGGGCAGCTTGATCAATTACTACTGGTAGTTGGAATATTATTGCTTCTATTGTAGTGTAGGTCCATCCAGGCCAAGCACTGAAGAGAAGTTCTATAGGAAAGTATTAGTAGTTCCAGCATCTTGCTGAGTATAAGAAGTGAGATTTGGTAAACTAAACTCCAGTCTTCTTTTGGGTGAAGCAGGTCTGTCTATACACAGTAGTAAACCTAACTGTGGGCATGGACAATTGTAGCTTTATGACTATATGTGATCATTGATTTAATTTCCTAATCCATCTAGAGAAGAGCTCACTGTGGCTCCTTTTTCTCCCTTCCAATGCCAGGAAGAAAGAGGTTGGGAGGGAGGGAGGGAGGGAGAGAAAGAAGAGGAGGAGGAGGAGGAGGAGGAGGAGGAGGAGGAGGAGGAGGAGGAGGAGGAGGAGGAGGAGGAGGAATAGGAGAAGGAGGAGGAGGAGGAGGAGGAGGAGGAATAGGAGGAGGAGGGTGGAGGAGAGGAAAAAGAAAGAAGAAAGAAAGAAAGAAAGAAAGAAAGAAAGAAAGAAAGAAAGAAAGAAAGAAAGAAAGAAAGAAAGAAAGAAAGAAAGAAAGAACAAGAGGAATTTTAGAAGAAGCAAACAAGAGTTTTTGGGGTGACCAGAAAGAATTGGTATCCTCACTCACATGTTTTGGATGAATCCCGCCCCCACTGATATAATGTTGCCTTCAGTATAATAAAATGATATCAAAAGATAAAATAATATATCCTCCTGCATTGCACCCATATTGCCACCCATGAATGGCAACAATTCAAAATAAGAAAAATACCACGTATAGAAGAATATCAGGTATCTTGAAGTTGTTATTCAAGAAGTAAAGTCTAAATATTGTTTTTCTTAAAAAATAAAATCTGCTATTATATATATATATATATATATATATATATATATATATATATATATATATATATATATATATATATATATATATATATATATATATATATATATATATATATATATATATATATATATATATATATATATATATATATATATCATATACCCAATAACCCACAATGTTCTTTGATTAAAGGCTCATAAAAAGCTAAAAGAAGGGAAGAAATGAATCGTATATTTTGTCATTTCAGTGCAATAGAAACCATTTAACAACATTGTTATTTGGAAGTATAGGCCAATGTAACATTTATTATCTGTCCCTTCCGAGATGGTATTACCTAACCACATGCTGAGCACAACCGCCTCAGGGCAGTCAAACATGGAAAGAGGAAACTCATACCATCTAGGCATTAAATAAATCAATAAACCACCAATATATATATAGTCTCCCTTTATTTTCATTTATCAGCAAGCAAAGAGAGTTGTGTATTAAGAACGATGCGTTGGACTTAATTCCAGAAGCCTAGCTTCAAATGTTATGAGATTGTTGTAGAAATTTAACAGTTTAACAGAATAACAGAGTTGGAAGGGACCTTGGAGGTCTTCTACTCCAACCCCCTGCACAAGCAGGAGACCCTATACCATTCCAGACAAGTGGCTGTCCAGTCTCTTCTTATGAGGCATCCACAACTTCTGAAGGCAAGCTGATCCACTGTTCTCACTGTTAGGAAGTTTCTCCTTAATTCCAGGTTGCTTCTCTCCTTGATTAGTTTCCAACCATTGTTTCTTGACTTGCCTTCCAGTGCTTTGGAAAATAAGTTGACCCAGTGGTGGGATTAAAATAAATTAACAACCGGTTCTCTGTCCTAGTGATTTCTTCCAAAAACCAGTTCACCAAACTGCTCAGAAAGTTAACAACCGGTTCTCCCGAAGTGGTGCGGACTGGCTGAATCCCACCACTGAGTTGACCCCTTTCTTTGTGGCAGCCCCTCAAATTTTAGAACACTGCTATCATGTCCCCCCTAGTGCTTCTTTTCACTAGGGGAAAGACTAGACTAGACAAACAATTCATTTCACCATTCTTCATATGTTTTAGCCTCCAGTCCCCTAATCATGTTTGTTGCTCTTTTCTGCAAAATAATTTTGAATACCTTCTATTTTAGCCAACATAGAGATATAACAGAATGGTGTTTAAAGATCAATGGAGAGCTTTTCTGAATGCATGAGATGAAAAGCTACCATCTCCACTTCTTTCCAAGTTATGGGTGTTTGGTAAGTAAATTAATGTCTGTATGCGTGCTCATTTGAAACAAGCAATGTTACAGTTCGGAAACAAATGGGCACTGCACCAAGATCAGAGAAAACATGGTAAAAACGCCTACAGTGCTGTGGCCATGTTCTCCAAGAAGCACTCACACCATTACCCACATCAACTTCCACATTAATATAGATGGCAACTGTCTGTGTGGAAGACCAAAGCCAAAATGACAAGATACAATACATGTGTGGATGTGAAAAATGACAAGTTGGACCTGGAGGCTGCATTTGTTTCACAAGATGATGCTTGTTGATGTGAAAAGCGAACCCTGAAGGGAGGAGGAGGAAGAGTAGAGGAAGAAAAGGAAGGAGGGAGAGAGGAGGAGGAGGAGGAGGAGGAGGAGGAGGAGGAGAAGAAGAAGAAGAAGAAGAAGAAGAAGAAGAAGAAGAAGAAGAAGAAGAAGAAGAAGAAGAAGAAGAAGAAGAAGAAGAAGAAGAAGAAGAAGAAGGGGGAGGGAAGAGGCAGGGGGAGGGGGGAAGGGGGGAGGGGGAAGGGGGAGGAAGGGGAAGGGGAAGCTCATTTGAAACAAGCACATAAAAGCATTTTGATATATCTGAATAGTAATTGCATCTTTGAATGGGCATTTTTCCTCTATTCTCTGGAGTTCTCAGAAGGTGCTGAGATCCAGAGATTTCAGGATGATCCTTATTCCATACCGTATTTGGTCACACTTTTTTCTCTGAGAACTTAAGTCATTTAAGCTTAAATAACTTAATTCATTTAAATAGGATTCTCCTTTATTTTCACCTCCCTAACAAAAGAACACTATCAAATAGCTTATGCTGAGCAGGGGCGGGTTGCTCCTACCTCGCTACTGGTGCACTGCGCGTGCATCGCCATGTTGAGCGTGTGCGCTCACTCGCTACACGCACGCGCCCCCTCATGCAATTTTGCTTCTGCGCATGTGCAGAAGCAAAATCTCGCCAAAATCTCACGAGGGGATGTGCGCGTGCACATTTTGGTAATTTTTTGCTTCTGCGCATGCGTGGAAGTGAAATCTCACAAAAATCTCACACACATGCACGTCCCCTTGTGAGATTTTGGCGAGATTTTGCTTCCATGCATGCGCAGGAAGCAAAAAAAGCCAAAAAATTGCGAAAAAAGATGGCCACGTGCGACGGATCGGTGAAGATGGTACCGGAACCGTTTTGCAATCGGCAGCTCCCTACTAGAATGGCAGAGTAGACCGCACCAGTAGGAACCCACCCCTGATGCTGACAGACAGAGAAGAGAGCTGGCTAAAAACCAACCAGTACTGGTCTTCTCATGTGGTGATTTGAACAGGAATCTCCTGGATCCAAGGCATAATATCACTACATTACATGGCAACCATCAGCTGCTGGTTCATTACCTTGTACTTCTGCCTTTTGTACTTTCTAGATGTGTAAAAAGGAAAAAAACCACAGCTTTAGAGAAGAAGCAGAAGGCATACACCTATTTATCTGACAATATTTGTGTTTCACCATCTTTTCCACACATACCCTCCATATGGTATTCTGGTCCATCCAATTATAAAGGCAAGGTAAAGTCACTCTCAAGTTGGGATCAATTTGTGATTACTAAAATGTACTTTGCTTGGCACCAATACAGATGGCCTTGCTCTGTTATCCCCCACCCCCCTTTTCTTTAAAAAGAACTTACAGGAAAAAGTTCCTAATCTACTTCCTATGTTTTTCTTTCTTTTCTAGCCTCAGCCCTGGATTTTGACAGTAATCTCTCATCCAAGTCTAAATCGGATCTCTCTCTATTTAACTTCCTTAAATCATCCAAGTTCAGCTAGGTGCTGTTACCTGCTGTGACCTATCTATAAAGGGACAAAATATACTGGCCAACATTTAAAATGTGAGTTTGAGTGGATTACTGGTCTATCATATTTGCTGCCATTCAACATTTTCGGTCAATGCCTGGAATGCACTACCTGACTTTGTGGTTTCTTCCCCAAATCCCCAAAACTTTAACCTTAACCTGTCTACTGTCGACCTCACCCCATTCCTAAAAGGTCTGTAAGTGGCATGCATAAGCGCACCAGCTTGCCTACCGTCCCTGTCCTAATGGTACTCATAACCATCTCATGTATAGATGTTTATACTTTTACTGTAATCTTATATATGCTTGACAAAAATAAATAAAATAAAATAAAAATTGTCCATCAAGTTGCAAGCTAACTGCATGAATTTCATAAGGTAACCAAGTGAGTAGAACACATGTGCTTGCAATCTTAAAATTCCACCTATTTACTTAAGATACTTTAAGTAAAAACATTTCTGAAACACAGGACCTTCCTTCCCCTTATTAATTTACTGATCAGTGAAAACTGTTTGCTGCAAATATTTTCTTCCACAAAATGCATAGGCATAATTCACTGAAAAGGAGGAGATGCAGAGAATGTAATGAATGTGATTATCTAACTGTAAGATTAAGCAGGGCCATGGATCGGGCTTCTATATTCACCTTTGCCTACATGTTTGTAGACTTTGGTCAGAAGTCTTGTGACTTTCCAGTTCAATCACATGGAGATGCTCTATGTTTATTTAGGGACTGTTCACAGAAGGATGTTTCCCCAATTTTCATGTTCTTAGAGAGCAGATGTGGAGTGGTGGAGCTGTGTATAAGAGAGATCATAAATTTTTGAAATGTGAGCTTTTTGGGTGGAGAATGGTGGGAGGACCTGTTTTCCATCTGCAGAAACCCTTTTTACACCCCTCTTCCTGAGCCAGGAGCTTTCTGGCAGATTTTAAGGCAACATGATCAACCAACTAGAACCAAATCCTTGGAATCAGTTTTAAGTCATTAAAAACTCACCTTTATGGTTTTCTTTGCTTATATCTCAAAGGTGTTTTTTTTTCTTCTTCAAAAAGCAACTATTTTTTCCTTCCTTGAGGAAGAAGAAGATGTTTTGATTCTCATCCAAGAAGCTTCATCAGTGATTAAAAAAGGATCTTGACAGACTTGAACATTGGGCGCTATCTAACAAAATAAAATTCAATGGTGATGGTGTAAAATGAAATTACTTAAAGCAGCGGTCACCAACTGGTGGTCCGTCGACCACTAGTGGTCCGTGAGAAAATTTTGGTGGTCCGCAAAAAAATTATTTGCATTTTTTATATTGCACTAAATCAGGGGTCCTCAAACTACGCCCCCTGGGCTGAATATGTGAAATGAATGTTTGTGCTGCTGCAGAGTCTCCCTCTTTGGGGTCTTTTTGTGTCGGTCGGAGGGAGGCAGAAATTCCGACTTGGGGTCTGCTTCAGCCTCCTGGTACGGGGCTTGGGATGAAGGCTGGAGGGAAGTGCCACGGGTGGCGATGAGCTGGAGGCCCTTGTTACAGTGGGACTGCATCATACCTGTAACTGTCTGACCATCTCAGCCCGCTGAACCTCCAGGCGCTGGTACTTGGCTTGCACTCTCACAGGTCTTCTCTCTGCTTACAAAGCCTATACTCATAGTCCTCAGTGAGGTGCTTCTGCTGAGCCTCCTTCTTGGTTAGATCCAATTTGAACTGAGCCAGCAGGTGGGTGGAGCTTCCCACCTCCGCCACTACTGGTTCTAAGAACCGATCCGAACCAGGAGCAACCCACCTTTCCTTGCAAAACCTTTTTGTACCTGTTTCCCAATGCATGCTTCTTAGCATAGCAGTAAGAAGTTATTTCCCTGGAATGCTCTAATATTTTATGAAACCAGTGTTAAGAATAGGGGAAGAATTCAGTTCATTACAAAGAGCTGACAATTATAGGATCTGCCACCAGCTTTAAAAGAAAATTGAGTTTTGAAAAGGGAAGAAAATCATTTTACAAGTGTTGCAGAAGAGACAAAATCAAAACAAGGAGTGAGAAAGTCACCAGGATAGAGATTATTTATTGTGTACTTATTTATTATTTATTGAGGTTAGCCCATCTATGGGCTCTTTCCACTATTGTGAATATATTCTGCTTCTTTATTTTAAAAATAAAATAAAATGTGATACTGTATTATATATCCATCTATTAAAGCCCTATACTCAGGGTAGGTGTACAAGGGGTTGGAAATGTATAAGTGAGTGAGTGAGTGAGTGGGTAGGTAGGTAGGTAGGTAAGTAAGTAAGTAATCTACTTTGACTTTATTACCAGCATGTGTTCATATCCAGTTCTTCTTTTCTGAACCTTGGTTTTAGTGAACTCCTGGGAGATATTTGTTATTTGCTATAATGAGCACTATCTGGAACTGCCTAGCAAATTAGAGAGCCAGTATGGTCCAGCTATGCTGGCTGGAGAATTCTGGAAGTTGAAGTCCACAAGTCTTAAACTTGCCAAGTTTGAAGACCTCTGCCATATGCTAAATAAATAAATATGCCCCTCAGTAAAAATGAATGTGAGACTATTGCTAGATGGACTTCAGCATCCAGAATTCCCAGCAGTTCAGACCAGACCAGATCCCAAATTCTTTCTGCATTAAGAAAATCTTCATAACCTGATATTTCCCAGTTGAAAATACAAGTTCTAATGGACATATAAGACGACAATGTCAAACCATTCCTTTTCTCTAATCTTTCTCTCAGTAAGGCATATGGTCTAATCTGCCTTATGAAAACTTCCATTTATTTTCAAAATCATAGACCTTTATGACTAATTTCCTGTGCTAAACTATAATTACTTTAATTCTCAATTGCTGAAGAGAATTTGAAAACAGGACTCCTTTAGAACAAAATTAACTTGTATAATGAGAGAGGAGATAAATCATATTAGCGTAATTAAAGTATATTAACATTTTTGTTGCATGTGAATAAAAAAGTCAGATACAATGAAAGCAGGTTTCTCATAAAAAGACAATTTATGGAGATTTATGAAGATTTTAGGAACTTGCAAAATTTCATTACTTAACATCTCTATTAAGATCTTTACAAGCATGCATAATGAAAGGCCTAATAAAAAGACTTAATAAATGGACTTGTATTTAAAGTCACATTGATTTCAAAGCAGGGAAAAGATCACAAGGTTAATTTAGAAGGAGCAGATAATCAGCAATTAATGACAAATATTTTGGAAAGTTCTGCCAAGTTTGCAAAAAACAAACAATCATAGGACACAGTCCTGTTGCTCTAAAGATAGTCACACAATTAAGGAAGAGTGTTTTTAAATATCTTTTGAGAAAGTGTTTTGGGGGAAAAAATAATGTTGTCAAATAATTTTTAACTGATTCCTTTACGCCTTTGTTTCTTCTATATAAATTATATATCATCACTTTAAAATGGGGATACTGAGAAGGCCAATGGAATATCCCAATTTATAATTAAGAAGCACTTGCTTTTCTTTTTTAATTTAACTCAGTTCATTTTCTTTGGGCAATAGCAGGATGCAAAAACTAAAAAAAAACATGGTGATGTTTTGTAATTATGTATATCAATTATGAATATTTGTCCCTGCCAATTTGCTAAAGAAAAAGCAAATCTACTTATTTTGATTTTTTTCCCCAAATGTTGTTTCTCCAATCCTTAAGTTTGGCTCATGTCAATTGAACATCTGTTTGCATTTTTTAATGCAATCAGCAAAAAAATCCCTGTATGTTTTCATATGTTTATTTTTTCAACATGCACATTTTTCTTTGGGGTTTCCTTATCGCGTGTGGTTATTTTCCAAGAAATATCATCAAACAGACTGTATCTGCTTGTCTTTCTTTTAAAAGACACCTTTTGGGGGCACATTTCTGAATTTGTCTGCATTCTTTATAAAGTAGCAAATTGCAAGTCTGTAGATGTAGGTATTGTTGGAAAATGGGACGTTGTACTCACCTGAGACGTCCATTCTCGTCCGGTGGAGCTAGCCGCCAAGATTGGGTATTGGCACAGCCTTCCAGCCAATAGAGACTGAGTCTGGAAAAGTATAAATAGTGGCTCTAGGCCCTGGTTCCCCCTCTTTTGACGAGGAATGAATGCCAGACTCGATGTGCCGAAAAAAACTGCAAGAACTTTATTGACCATAGGTTAATATAACAAACCAACCCTGCAGAGCAGTACACCTAACTACATAGAACTAACCAACTACGATTTGAGAATGCAGACCATAAGCTAGGGCCTAAATACCTAATGACTCATAGAAGCAAAAAAACGCATCGTCCAGCCAGAAGAACACAGGGAGGGACTTGGCGGCTAGCTCCACCGGACGAGAATGGACGTCTCAGGTGAGTACAACGTCCCATTCTCCATCCTGGGTGGAGCTAGCTGCCAAGATTGGGACATACCAAAGTACCTCAGTCCCCAGGGAGGGTGTCCTGATTCTGGCTGGGGCCACCACCCTCTAGAGTTACCTGTTCCAGCACTCTTCGCCCAAAATCAGCCTCCTGAGAGGCGAAAGCGTCCAATCTGTAGTGCCGGATGAATGGCATTGGGGAAGCCCAAGTGGCCGCTCGACAAACCTCCTCGATGGAGGCCCTCGTGTTCCAGGCCGCAGTGGTGGCCGCACTGCGTGTGGAATGGGCCATAATCCTGGTGGGTCGTGGTAGAGAAAGGTGGTCATAGGCAACAGTAATGACAGTGCGGATCCACCGACCCACCATGACAGAGGAAGCTTTCCTCCCCAAGGAGTTGTTGTGGAAAGAGACAAACAAGGCCTCGGTTTTGCGAATGGCAGAGGTCCTTTGAATATAAATGTCCAGTGCCCGTCTCACGTCCAGGAGGTGCCACCGCTTCTCAGTGTCAGAAGACGGAGTGGGGTAAAAGGAGGGTAGTACAATCTCCTGGGCCCGGTGGAAATATGAGTTCACCTTTGGGAGAAAGGTGGGGTCCAGTCGCAAGACTACCCGATCTTGGTGGAAAACGCAAAGGTCACTCCTGATAGAAAGGGCCGCCAGTTCAGAAATGCAGCGGGCAGAAGTAACTGCTACCAGGAATACCACTTTGTATGACAGGTAATCTAGAGGAATGGAGTCCAAAGGCTCAAACACACCACCTGTGAGTGCAGATAACACCTTGGTCAAATCCCAGGTGGGGTATCTGTGTATCACTGGGGGGCATCGATTGACAGCTCCCTTCAGGAACCTGAAGATCAGTGGATGGGCTGAGAGTGACCCCAGGGACGGACAGGATAGAACCGTAGACAAAGCGGCTACCTGACGTCTGAGAGTGCTAGGGGAAAGTCCCTTGGCCAGCCCCTGACGGAGAAATTGCAATACATTTATGATTGACAGATCTAATGGGGAATGCCCTTCCTTGGCGCACCAGGAGCAGAAAGCTCTCCAGGAGGCAGCATAAATTCTTTGTGTGGACGGTCGGCGGGAGTCCAGTAAGACCTCCAAGACGTCCTCAGGGACCCGGCGGCTCCTCAGAGTGAGCCGCTCAAGTGCCAGGCGGTCAGTTGCAGCCAGTGAGGTTCTGGATGCTGCACTGACCCCTGCACAAGCGACCACTCTGTCGGAGGGATCCTCCATGGGGGGGAGATCGACAGGGAGACCAGGTCGGCGTACCAAGCTCTCCTTGGCCAGTTGGGCGCCAGAAGGACCATCTCGGCTCTCTCCTCCAACAATTTCCGGATGACCTGCGGAATGATGGGGATTGGAGGAAAAGCATAAAGCAAACCTCGGGGCCACCGACAGCGGAGGGCATCAGTCCCTTCTGCCCCCTGCGAATGGTATCTGGACATGAACCTGGACAATTGTGCGTTGCCAGTGGCGGCAAAAAGATCTATCACTGGCTGACCAAATTGATCCACTAGCTGGTGGAATAGCGTGGGATGCAGACTCCATTCTGAATTGTCTATTTGGTTTCTGCTAAGCCAGTCTGCCGTGTCATTATCTACCCCTGAAATATGCTCGGCCTCAAGTGACAACAGGTGACGTTCAGCCCAGAGGCCTAGTTGCATGGCCTCAGTCATCAACTGGCCAGACATAGTCCCCCTTACCTATTAATGTGTGCCTTGGTGGCCACATTATCCGTTAGGACCAGAACGTGTGAATTCTCTACCAGAGGGCGAAATTCCTGCAGTGCAAGTGTTACTGCCCTTAACTCTAAGATGTTGATACTGAGGGTCGCCTCGGACGGCGACCATGTTCCCTGAGCCACCAGAGAGTCTGCGTGGGCCCCCCACCCCGACAGGCTAGCATCAGTGGTGACAACAATCTGTTGTGGGGGGAGGAAACAGGTGCCCCTGTGAATCGCAGATGTGGTCCACCATTTCAATGACTCCCTGACGGAGGCCTGAGGCCTTACCTTCGTGGGGGCGTTAGCTCGACCCTGACGTTGATAGGGGAGAAGGAGCCATTGAAGGTCCCTGGAGTGTAGGTGTGCCCATGGGACTATATGGATAGCTGAAATCATCTTCCCCAGGAGGGAAGACAGCAGGTTCAGCGGAACTAGGGTTTGCTTCAGAACTTGCTGGGTTAAAGCCAATAGGCTGTCTCTCCGTTCCTGGGACAGGTATACCTTACACTCCAGGGAGTCAATGATCGCCCCCAGATGGACGATCCTGGTAGATGGGTTAAGCTGGCTCTTGGGTCGATTGACCAGGAAGCCAAGGTGGTCAAGGGTGGTAATCACTACCTGAACATCTCTCTCAGCCTGAGAAGGAGAGGCTGAGGAGATGAGAATATCATCCAGGTAGCACTGGATCCTGATGGGGATGGATCTGAGGTGAGCGGTCAAGGCCGCCAAGACCTTAGTGAAAACCCTCGGTGCTGAGGACAGGCCAAAGGGGAGCGCCCCATATTCATAATGCACCCCTGCATAGCAAAACCGCAAGTACTGGTGGTGAGATGGCCGAATTGGGATGTGGAGGTAAGCCTCCGAGAGATCTATGGATGACAGTAGATCTCCTTTCCTAATACTTGCCAGAATTGACTGCAGGGTGTGCATTTTGAATTTCTTGTGGACTATGTACCTATTGAGGCGCTTAAGGTCCAATATTGCTCTCCACCCTCCCGAGGATTTGGGAACTACAAACAAAATGGAGTAGAAGCCCTGCCCCTGCTGGTTCTCAGGCACCTGATGGATGGCTCGAATGTCCAACAGGTGCTGGATGGCCTGATTCATGAGAACGCGTTTTTGTGGATTTGAAGACAGAGGGCATCGCAGAAAGAACCTCGGGGGGGTGGAGAGAAACTCCAGAGAAAGACCTGACTTCAGGATTTTGCAAACCCATGCGTCATTGGTGATTTCCTCCCATCGGCTGGCATAGATTGCCAGACGACCCCCTATGGGAGGATCGGCCGGAGATCTATTTATTCCGGCGGAAGGGGCGACCACCGGCCCCTTTAAAGGGCCGTTTGAACTGGTTGCCCCGGAACGGCCTGTCAGAAGAAGATCTCTGACGTGAGCCGAACTGGCCCTGGGTTTGCCCTTGGAAGTTGGACTGGGATGTCCCCTGGAATCTACTGCTACCCTGGTAAGCCCCTCGGAAGCTTCTCCTGGGGAAGGAGGTGGAATCCGGATGGACCCTTACGGCTAGTAGAAGGAAGGACCTTCTTCTTATCTTTTGTTTCTACTAGTATGCGGTTAAGTGGCTCACCAAAAAGTGCCTGGCTTGCTACGGGGCTAGAGGCTAGCTTCCATTTGTACTTTGCGTCAGTTTGCCAACTGCGCAGCCAGGCTAGACGCCGGGCCACCACCGCTGATGCCATGGCCCTCGCCGCAAAGCGGGCAGACTGTAAGGTGGCGTCAGATGTAAATTGGGCCGCTGCCAGGAGCTTGTTGAGGTCCTGGTGGGCCCGAAGATCAGAAGGCGGCAGGTGGTCCTGGAGAGCGTAGAGCCACTTAACGGTCGTACGACAGAAGAAGGAAGCAGTGGAAGAAGCTCGCAATGCCCATGCGGCCGACTGGTGCGTCCTCTGGAGAGTCGCCTCCGCTCTTCGGTCCTCCGGGCGAAGAAGGTCCTCTGGCTCCCCTGGCATCTGACCGTTGGAGAATAGGGTCAGGACCGGACTGTCCACGGGTGGCACTATAAGGTGTTGGGCCAAAGCAGAGTCAACGTTATAAAAGCGTTTATCAGTTGCATTGGATAGAGACCCAGATGTTGGGTTCCTCCACTGCTTCAGGACCTCCTCTACAAAGAGCTTTGGGGCCGGGACCACATCTGCCTGCGACGCCGTGGGCTCAAACATGGGGTCTGGTTCTGGTGTCTGATCAGAAACCCCGGACGGTGAGACCAAATTTGCCGTGGTTTTCGCCTTATGTAATAAGGATCTGAAGAGGGCAGGCTGAAAAAGTGCGGAGGAGACTGCAGGTTCAGGGCCCAAGTCCTCGTCATCCGACATGGCTAACTCAGGGAGGGTGATAGCTAAATCTTCCTCCTGATCAGAGTCATCTTGGAGGTTGATCAGAGGATCAGAGGAGTCCTCCTCTTCCTCCTCCTCCTCCTCCTCAGGCTCAGGGCAGGATTCATCTGCCATGCGCTGTTCTTGCGGGGGTTTTGCCGTAATTGTCTGATGTTTAGACGTTCCGGCCATAGCTCTGATGCCTGCCTCAATGCCCTGCCTAATTGCCATGTCAATCCTGTCCTGTACCGCCTTGGACCGGAGAGGGTCCTTGGCGGAGCTCTTAGTTGGAGCTGTCCCCTTGCGGGTCCCCTTCGGGCCCCAGACATCCTCCCTAGATTTGTGGAGGTTGGCATCGTCAATGGAGACGTTATCAGGGAACCGTGATTGTGGGTGCCTGGCTAAGGAGTCCCTATCCTGTCTACTGGCACCCTTGTCGGTTGGCAGTGGACCCTGCTTGTCTCTAGTGGTCCTGTCCCTGGCCGAAGGGCTGGGCGAGTGAGGCCGGATGGGGGACCGGTCCCTCTCGGCTGAGGCCGCTCTGGCTAGTTCAGTCTGGTCAGTTTGCGGCCTTGGTGTCTTAGCCTTGGCCTTGCCAGAGCGATGACTTCTCTCAGTCATGCTGAGAAGAAGGCTTGTCAAGATAAGTTCCCAAAGTAAAATTATTAGATTTCTTTTCTTTTTTTCTTTTTTTTTAGCAATGGGACACACTCAAAATGGCCGCTTAGAGAAGCCTTGGCCACACTCCACTCTCAAAATGGCTGCCAGGCCCAACCCACACCTAAAATGGCCGCCTAGCCTAATTTGAAATTCAAAATGGCCGCCGGCCACGAGTCACAGAGGAAAATGGCCAGCGTGAGCAGGAGAGGCCTTTGTGGAGGTCAGGCACTTAGCTGCGAGGTACGCAAAGGCTGAGAGGCTCCAGCGAAGATGGGGGGGCACTGCCTGGATCGCTGTCAGCTTCGGAGTGAGAACGCGACACTTTGAAGGCTCTGCTGCTCCCAGCTGTCAGTCGGCAATAGAAGAGCTGTCGGGCCTGGGCGCCGATCGCTTGCGCCAATCTGGCCCGGCGATCAATCAGCTGGCCTTCGGAAGGGTGGGAGGGGACGCGGATGGCTTGCGCCGGTCCGGCCACACTCCACAGGCTTCAAAAAAGACAAGGCAGATGAAAAGAAGCCACGTTATCGGTCCGGATGGCTTGCGCGAATCCGGCCGAGTAACGGGCGAGGCCTGCGGCTCTCACGATCCCTTTGAAGTTATTTTAGCAGTCAGCTGGGGATCGGGAGGCTCGCGGTCGGTGCGGACGGCTTGCGCGAGTCCGGCCGAGCTAGGGAGAGACGTTGAAGGAGTTTAGGCCCTTTGTGCTGTCGACAGGCCCCTTGGCTCTCCTTCCGAACAGGCACACAAACGAACGGGCAGAATTGGCAGTCCAGGTCTCTCAATGATAAAGGCACCTTGTGCCGGCCTCGCCAGAATGCCCAGGCATGCGGTAGGCCACCGCCGGCCCCCTTGGCGCTGCGGGGCCCTTTCCCACTCCCTCACACAGCCGGTATTAATTAATGAGGAATATAAAAAATCAAGAAAAAATTATGAAATTATAAAAATTCAAAGGTTTGCACTGGGCCTTCGGCTGGAGGGGCGAGCGGCAGTCAGACTTGCGGCCGACTGCTTCACCCAGGACCAATTGATTATGACAGAAAATAATGCCTGGGGGGCTCGTACAGGGAAAGAAAAATATATAGGATTGGAATAGAGAAAAAACTCACTTATACTTGCAGTATCTAGATGAAAAATGGCACAAGTCAGTTGGCTAGACTGAGTCAAAAGAGGGGGAACCAGGGCCTAGAGCCACTATTTATACTTTTCCAGACTCAGTCTCTATTGGCTGGAAGGCTGTGCCAATACCCAATCTTGGCGGCTAGCTCCACCCAGGATGGAGAATTACACTCTCCCAGCCTCTCTCTGCATTCAGATCTGAGCAAGCATGTATACCACTCACTTCAGCTAGCAAAAAAAATATAGCTTGATGCTTATTTATTAATTTTCAGCAGGTATAAAATAATTATCTGAAAATTGGAATGAAAGGCAAGCAAAAACGGGCACAGCAAAAAAAAAAAAAAAAACCAAGAAGCAAGAGATAAGAATCAGATAAGTTAAAGAATGTAGATATTCTAGAGATATTAAATATGTATAGTTTACATTATCTATCTCTCTATATTATCTGTATATTAAAAGTCACAGAATATTTCCAAACCACTGGAAATAATGATATGGGAAATCAGCATAGGCAGTCGCAAAGGGTGTAGTCTTTGATTATTCCAGCCTCCCCTTTTTGGCAGGCAGCAGTGGAATGAAGGCGGAAAATAGACCATGAAGTGATCCTTCCTCATTCCATACCATTAAAAGAATAATGGGTGTATATTAAAGTTTGTTGCAAACATCAAAACCAGAAGCACACATAGATGACTGATTCAGCTGGATTCAATAACTTCTTTATAAACATAATAACAGATGAATTTACAATACCATTAACAGAGTTCTTCATCAAGCAGTAACAGACAGCAGAGAACAGTTAGTTTCATTTCAGCAGAGTTCAGAGTGGAAGAGTACAGAGTGGAGAAGAGAGCAGAGTGGAGACTGGAGCCACACCCAGCCTTAAGCTTAAGTTCCAGTTTTGATTCTCTGCACAGACTCAGAAGTGGTTAGCTCCCATTGGCTGAATTAGTTGCTATGCCTATTCATTGGCTAACCTTGTTAACATGGCTCTCCCAGTTCATGAATATCTTAACAGTGTAGGAGGATGGATATACTGACACATCCTGATTCTTGCAGTGATGATAATGATGCCTAGATGGGTATGAAATGGAATGTCTACAAGCAAACATTCAAGCCCAGAGAGCAATAAAGGAATCCACAATTCAACCTGAACTACAGATACAACTAGTCTTCAGCTTACAACCACAACTGAGCCCAAAATGTATGTTGCTAAGTGAGAAATTTGTTAAGTGAGTTTTGTCCTATTTTACAACTTTTCTTCCCATAGTTGTTAAGTGAATCACTGCGGTTGTTAAATTGGTAGCATGGTTTTTAGGTGAATCTGATTTCCCCATTGACTTTTTGTCAAAAAGTTGCAAAACATGATCACATGACCCAGGATACTGCAACCGTCATAAATGGGAGTCAGCTGTCAAGGATCCAAATGTCAATCACATGACCATGGGGATACTGCAACGGTCATAAAGGTGAAAAATGGTCTTAAGTGCCATTGTAATTTTGAACAGTCACTAAATGAACTGTTGTAAGTCGAGGATTACCTGTACTTTCTCCTGTTGGAGTTTCTTATTATAACTGCTGCAGGTGGAGTAACTTTCTAATGACAGAAAAGAGTGGGTTCCCTCTCTCCATACCATTTAAACGTAACACTGAATTTCGCACACATATTAAGTGTCCATTGTGTTTCCCCAAAGCTGCTTTGATGTGGAAAAGAGCGGGCTAAGGTCTTCCTCCACTTTTGTGGAGAAAAAAAAAGCTTTTTGACAGATGGACATGGCTCGGGGAGCTGCTAATGAAAGGAACGGTGCTATACCTTTAGGTTACCGTTTCAGAACTTGAGTGGTACTAATTAAAGGCACCAAACACTCCGTTATTTGTATTTTTCAGGTCTATAAACTTCTTGAGGCCTCCTAGTTAATGACTTGAATTAAATTAATTTTGAAAAAACAAAGCCTGTCCTTGAACAAATTCACCAAAGACAGGAAAGAATAGATTCCTTTGTGCTTGATGACATCTGACTTGATTCCACATCCATTCTTAGGATATAATCTATATATATAAAAGCCAAATACCACTCATGCATCATCACGAAATCTCCAGAACAGTAAAGCCTACAAACTTGAAACTTGGCACATATGTTCCTCTTGGCTTCTAGGTGCTAGCTAAGAAAGGATTTTTCGAAATGACCATCAGATCATTATTATTTCTTATATTATTATTAACACACTCTGATGCTAAGGAGTTAGACGTTCTACTCCCCCTCCCCACCTGAAAAGAACTCTGTTCCAACTGCCAGTGGGCGTGGCCAGTGTGTGACTCATCCGGCCTGTGGGCTTGGAGTTTAGACATTCTACTCCATGTTAAGGAGTTCAGTTTCGTAGTGAAGCACTAATGAAGCAGTACTAGTACTGCATATGGGAATGCATCCATATCCTGTATCTAGCCTAAGGGTGCAAACCTATCTTTGCTTCCATTATGGGAAGGTTCTGCCATGTTTCTGAGGAGGATCTATATTTACAAAAGAGATTGGCACTTCTTTTCCCCACAGAAGAAGATATGAAATTAAGGAAAGAGCAAAGTCATAACTACGGGTAGTCCTCAAGTTACAACTGTAATTAAATCCAGAATTATGGTTATAAGGCGATCATTAAATGGATCACCTGATTTTATGACCTTTTCTGCAGTGGTCATTAACTGAATACCATGGTTGTTAAGTGAACCCCTTTTTGGGTATTCTTTTGCTGCAAACTGGAACCTGCCAGAAATCAATCATGTGACTACAGGAAGCTGCAAATGAGAGTAAGCTGGTTGCCAAGCACCCAAAATGCAATCACATGATCATGAAGGGGGAAGGTGTTTCAAAATGGTCTTGCATGTCAGTTCAGAATCAAAATAGAGCTGGAAGCAACCTTGGAGGTCTTCTAGTCCAGACCCCTGCTCAAGCACTGGGTTTTATGGATTTCAGAAGTTGTCTTTCTCGGAGTAGGAGCGTTTTGGCGGTGTAGCAACTCAGCAGCTTTGTTTGAAGATTCAGTGGCTCTGGCTTCATCCAATGCTGTTTGGAGGGTTACATTGGATTTAGCCAAAAGCCTCCTTTGCAGTCTGATATCTTGAACTCTGCAGATTAACTGGTCCAACAAGACATTGTCTAGGTCGTGGAAGTCGCAGTGCATAGCCGCTTTTTGGAGGGCCACAGGATACTGGTTTATCGTCTCCCCATCTCGTTGCAGCCACTGATGAAATTCATGTCTTCGGACTATCTTAGATTGTACTGGAGCGTAGTGTGTTTGGAGTAGTGCTTGTAGTGTTTGCCAGGGAACTGTCTCTACTGGCATTGGCTCGGCAAGTGACTCAGCCGTGTTGAAGACTTCATGCCCACAATGGCTCAGGAACAATGCACGCTTCCGATTGTCTGAGAGGCCTTGTAAATCATTGGCTTCGAGGAAGCACTGGAACCTTGTCATGTAGGACCCCCAATTCTCCTTGGTCAGGTCGAATGGAGTCGGCGGGTGGAACACTGACATGGCTTGCTAGAAGGCGGTTTGAAATTGCCGTGGAAAATGGCCATCGTTTGTGGTTCCCGCCGGGCTGGATTTTTGGCATCTTTGGAAAATCCTCTTCAGTATCCCACCTTCATCGCCAATGTTAGGTTCTCGGACTGAAGAGGCTGGAGACAGAATAGTGACTTACAGGTCTTTATTCAATGAAGTAGTAACCAGCAAAGGAACAGCCCAACAAGGCTCTCTTTAAATAGAGAGTTGCCGGATGGCTTAACCAATCAGTAGCTTGCATTTTCCCACTCTGCAAAGCGGACCTTGGTGGAAACATATTCACTCAATTCAAACTCTTAATACATAACAATTAATATCATTTCTGCTTAAGTGGATCTGATGAATCCATCCAGGAGAAGCTTCTCAGTGGCTACTCATTATAACACAGTTAGGCTGTGTTATAAGACAACATACCTAATCCTAACCATATGTTTTGGAGATCAAGTTGCCTTCAGGCCATAAAAATGGAAAAGTAAGACTGGCTTTATCCAATTTGACAAATTCACCATCTTATGCTCTTAGGACTTAATTTTCAAGAGGGAGCATTTTAACCTGTTCTTCAATTGTCTTTTCAGGAACATTTTCTGGTATACCTAGCTTGCAAAAAAAAAAAACTGTCCTGAAGGCAAGGGCATCTAAGGAGAGGTCAAAAAAGTCAAAATGACTTGCTGACAGCAGCAAGAACGCTCCATGCCCCAAAAATGGAAAGGTGCCTTAATTCTTACCATGGATGATTAGCTGCTTTGATTTTGGATTTTCCTGATTAGATAGGTTTGTTGTTGTAGAAATGGCTAGTAAATATTATGCAAAAATAAAAAGTTGAGGCTCTACATTATTACCTTATTCTACTGAACTAACAAGAGTTGGGAGTCAATGCTTTTCTTTTTCTTTTCCATTTTACCTTACACTTCTTTCTCTTCCCTTTTCCCTCCCTTACTTTCCAATATTTCTTTGTATTTTATACTTTGATAAACTAATAAAATTTGTCAAACCAAAAAAGTCAAGATTATGGCTGTAACCCGCAATCAAAGTCCCAAACTTTGTTTACATCCATATGTCTTGCAGCTGCTCCTGAGGTAAAAAAAATTGTTTTAGGCAACATTGTAGTGTGGAGTTATTCTAGATCCATGCTATTTAGACCATAATTTGGATTCTTACACTCCAAATTATGCTAATAAACCCTGAAAATTCTCTTATTTTCTATCATAATTACTTCTCAGTGGTGTTCAGTGGCAATTGTGACTTTCTTTTAACTCCCGACAAGGATTCATCTTATAACATCTGTACAGGCATAAAGACACCAGGTTATTTACCTGAAAAGAGAATAATTGAACTATCACTGTTGTGAATAGCCCTGTGGACCCGTCTGTTTGAAACATGTTAATCCCCCATGTGTTTTCTCAATTTTCCTTCTTTGGAACAATTTTGTATAGCATTTTGGTATGTGAACTGTGAAAGAACAATAGGCAAAGCATTATTTGGAATCTCATTTGGTTGAGGTATGTCACATTTCAGAATTAGGGTAATTTGTTATTCTTTTAGTCCATCTGGGATGAAGTTCATTGTTTTTTCAGGTCATATCTTCCAGTCCATGATTCCAGAGAGCTGCTCTGCTTTATTATTTTGGGTGTCTTTGGGCTCTTTTTTTTAAAACCAAAGCTGTAACAAGTCCCAGTATTAAACAAACCCTTGTTAACCTGGCACAAGGGCGCTCTCTAGTGATGGCCATCTTACTATTTTCAAGCTGCCTAGTGGAGTGATTTTAAAAGGATACAAAATGGCTGCTTTGTGTTGCTGGAACTTTTGCTTATAAACTGATACTTTCTCCTCCCCCCCCCCAAAAAAAAATGTCCCCGCCAAAAAATCAGTACAATTAGAAACACATTTGACTGCTGGCATTTATTTTATTTTATTTTATTTTATTTTATTTTATTTTATTTTATTATTTTATTTTATTTTATTTTATTTTATTTTATTTTATTTTATTTTATTTTATTTTATTTTATTATTTTATTTTATTTTATTTTATTTTATTTTATTTTTTATTTTATTTTATTTTATTTTATTTTATTTTATTTTATTTTATTTTTTATTTTATTTTATTTTATTTTATTTTATTATTTTATTATTTTATTATGTTATTATTTTATTAATTTAATGTAATTTTATTTTATTTTATTTTATTATGTTTTTTATTTTATTTTATTTTATTTTATTTTATTTTATTTTATTTTATTTTATTTTATTTTATTTTATTTTATTTTATTTTATTTTATTTTATTTTATTTTATTTTATTTTATTATTTTATTTTATATTTTATTATTTTATTTTATTTTATTATTTTGTGTTTTGTTTTGTTTTGTTTTGTTTTTTATTTTTTTATTTTAAATTCTAAACCACACAACAATTGAAACTTTCTGGCTAGTTTTCAGTAAAAACAGAGGTAAAACATTGCATTGGCCTCTATTTGTCTCGAACTGGTCTGCAGCTACTAAGCTGAGGGAAAATCCTTATGCACAGAAGAGGATTACAGTACAAACTGAAACCCCCCTTTATGTGTACATAATTAATTATAGATTTTGAGAACTGTTATTGGTAACAGCAAATAGTAAACATTAATATCTTCCAAGGTTTCCTTCTGGAATTTAACAGAAATGGGTCAAGTGAACATTTTTAGCTTCCAAGGGGTTAGCATTTAGCTTTGCCAAGGCCATTCGGCAATAGAGAATCCAATTTCTAATATAACAAGGAGAATAAATATTTTAGCCATCTGGAAAGAAAATGATTTATTTAAACCTTGTTAATGATACCGTTTGGGATGATAAATCTGGGAAAGGACATTATCTAATTAACAGAAATATATATACATATATATATTCTGTGTGTGAATATATATTCACACACACACACACGTGTGTGTGTGTGTGTGTGTGTGTGTGTAACATTTTTTGCTGATAAATGAAAATAAAGGGAGACATATATATATATATATATATATATATATATATATATATATATATATATATATATATATATATATATATATATATATATATATATATATATATAATATAATATAATATAATATAGTATATTATTACTATACTATACTCAGTATTATCCATTGAATAAAGCCTAAAATTAGTGGCTTTTGTGTTTGTTTGCACATCTGATATATTCAATTTTTTAAAATTATTATTTTTTTGTGTGGACTAAACTAAGCTATTTAAGGCAGCAAGGGTGAAATATATCCATTCACCCTGATCCAAAACTGATAAAATGTCTCTGAGAAGAGGAATGTTGTAATCTTAGATAATGGGCTGCAAATCTCCATTCTGAGCCGAAAGAGCTTTGCAGAAATACAATAAATTCACCTGAGGGAGCACCCAAGGTTAGCGTGACCTCAGTCTGGGTGTGATCATTTTAACCTTTTGTCATGAACATTTTATATTCCTATATCTTTTCTCTGTTACTTTGCTACTTTTGCACTATTGCAGCTCTGAGAAGAAAAGCCCCTTCTCATTTCCTTTATGTTTTACTCATCATCACCTTAGTTTTAAAAAGGATATTTCTTCTTCCATGTTTTTCTCCTAAATTTCCCCTCTTGCTTTTTCACTGTTATTCCCACCTTTGACATTATAGACCTTTCCCCCCAATATTAACATTAGCCTTTACCTGTCCTCAATAATGCCTTGGAGAACCGAATTTGGTGTCGTGGTTAAGGCATTCGGCTAGAAACCAGCAGGCCATGAATTTTAATCCCGCCTGGATGACCTTGTGCCAGTCCATTTCTCTCAGCTCTCGGAAGGAGGCAATGGCAACCCACTTCTGAAAATCCTTGCTAAGAAAACCAAAGGCTGTTTCTAATAGTACAGCCATACTACATGGGTATGTATTAACAGAGTTGGAAGGGACCTTGCAGGTCATCTAGTCCAACCCCCTGCCCAAGCAGGAGACCCAAATCTGCCTCTACCTAGGATTGAACTCAAACCTCCTGATTGTGAGGCAAGAGCTCCACCTCTAGGCCATAGCAGCTGAGTTTCCAAGGACTGGACATGATAGAACAGAAAAGGCATTGGGGGATGGGGGAGAAGCATCCCTTGTATATAATTCTTCCTGTGCACATTCAGGACTTTGCTAAGTGCCTAGACCCCAGAAAGTATTGTGAATCTTTGCATCTAGTACTCTCCTTAAACCATCTTAATAACTCAGCCTCTTGATCACTAAATCTCATCATTAGGATGATCCCTTTGTCCTTGTTTCTAAGATCTGTACACCTTTGTTTCTACTATCCTAATGCTTTCAAGCTTACTTATGTACAAAGATGTATAATAATTTGTAGCAGGGTGCTTTAAAGAGAGGGGTATAGCAAAATAAAAAGGGAATCGTATCAGTGATATATTCCTCCAATTCCAGAATTTAAAACAAAGTGTCTTTTCCTTTCTCCATCTTTAGGTTTCCTTAGCAGTTCCTACACTGTTTGTGTCATTAATGTTTTTCCAAAGTCACTGGCTTCCACATTAATTATAACAGAAAATGTTTACACACATATATAAAATCTTTTAAGCCATCATATCCATCACCAATTACCAGTTCCTATCCAATTACTCTTTCCTTCCTTCCTTCCTTCCTTCCTTCCTTCCTTCCTTCCTTCCTTCCTTCCTTCCTTCTTTCTTTCTTTCTTTCTTTCTTTCTTTTTTTCTTTTTTTCATTCCTTCTTTTCTTCCTCCCTTCCTCCTTCTCTCTTTTGTTTTGCAGTCTAACTGATTGGTTAGCTGATTGATGGGGAAATCTTTTGAGAAAATCAAATGGATCCGCAAAAACTTAAAATCAAGGAATTCATTATCCTACTTAGATCTCTGTTTTAATAAATAATGAGGGTAGAAACATGCTTCTCAATGTATGGGACTTTCCCACCGTACTGCATTAATTTGTGTGGGGGGGGGAGGGAAGAATAACAATCAGGAACTCATCTCAGATACCCAGGTGATGAGTACGTCCTTGCAATCTTGTTTCTGCTTATCCTTGCAGACTCTTAAATTGCTCTGAAGTCACCAGCATTTTTTAAAGCAGGGCACACTGATTCCCTCATTATATTAGCAAATGGCAAGTTAAGCAAATTTCTGAACTCCTTTCAAACTCCAGAGCCTGCTCAGAAGTGATAAGCGGAGACAACATATTTGACTCTTCAGGCTTTTGTATTAAGATGGTCTTTGGCAAATGAATTTCTCTCTCTCTCTCTTTCTCTATCTATCCTGCCCCCCCTCTCTTTGTGTGTGTGTGTGTGTGTGTGTGTGTGTGTGTGTGTGTGTGTGTGTGTGTGTGTGTGTGTGTGTAAGAGAGAGTGCTGTCCTTCACCCCACACAGTTTGTAAGAAGAAAACAGGAAGAAAAAATCTATAGATTTTGATTCATTCTCCAAGTGCATGTACTTTTTTCTTTTTCCATCCAGTTTGCTCAACAGAGCAAACACTATGCTACTATATAAAATTATCCTAACTTCAGGTGTTCATATCCTAGGAACCCGGAGAAAATTTGAAAAGGGGGTTTTCAAATTCCAAAGGAAGATGATTGCTGGTTAGAAATAACATCACTCATCAAAAATCCAGAGGGGGGAAGGGAACATAAATCATTGTTCCAAGCAAGCTGCTACAGTGGTACGTCTATCTGATTAGCCAGAATTTCTTGTTGACTCTATTTGCTAGATGAATGAATACTGTGCAAATGTTATTTGCATATAGCTTAAGTATTAACCTCGGCAAAAAAAGAAGCATCATCCAATCTTCCACTCTACATTCTCTCAATTTTGGTGGTTTTGAAAATATTAGACTTCAATTCTTAACAGTCTCCATTCGGACTGGGAATCCATGTTAATCATGTGCAAAGGCATGACACTGTAAGGTCCTGCCTCACCAGTTTTCTCAAGAAAGCAGAACTCTTGAAACAAAAGGCATTTCAAAAGGAACTTTTATTAGAAGACATAAAGTTCAACCACTTCTTTTGAGACCCTTCCCAATATCCAGTTCAACTGTGAGCCAATGCCAAGCTGCGAAGATGTTGTGAGAACTTCAGGCTGAGATAACAGGCAGTTCTCAGGCACCAGGATCTCTCCTCTGCGGTGTTGAGACAAAACAGATGGCCCGAGGCACATTCTCCCCCCCCTCCCATTTCCCAAAAGGTACATCAAAGCAGAAAAAGGAATAAAGGAAAATCCCATTCAAAAGCATCCCCAAGCCTTCCCCCCTCGCACCAGAATGGCAGCATCCAGATAGAAATCTATGGGACCTGACAGACACTGATGGTGGAGAAAAAAAGAACGCTGATTGAGTTGGTCTTCACATTCGACACTTGGAGAGATGGGACTGGAGACCAAAAGGCTGGAAAGAAGTGTGGGAAGGACAGCTAAGATAGCTAAAGCTGATAGAGAGGATTGCTGGCTTGAAAGAGGGGTAAAAGAGCCCATCTATGTTAGAATTGAACAGCCCTTCCTCTACAGATGGGGAAGAATATGAACCACTTATCTCCTGTCTATAACACAGTCCTTTCAGTAGTTCCAAGAAGATTCCATAGCCTTTTGCATTCTGATTCAGGTAACTCTGAGGACATTGATAAACTCCCAAGTGACCTCAATGACTCTCAGAGAGAGTGAAAAAGACCAGACGGCTGCAAAAATACATAGCAATAGCAATAGCACTTAGACTTATATACCGCTTCATAGTGCTTTACAGCCCTCTCTAAGCGGTTTACAGAGTTCAGCATATTGCCCCCAACAATCTGGGTCCTCATTTTACCGACCTCAGAAGGATGGAAGGCTGAGTCAACCTTGAGCCGGTGAGATTTGAACAGCTGAACTGCTTAACTGCAGTGCTGCACTTTAACCACTGCGCCACCTCGGCTCTGATCCTTCCATCTCCCCACCACCACCACCATCCTATCAGAATTTGTCTTCCATCCCTCTATCACCCAGTCACAACTGATGAAACTTCTTGGATGGGAAGCAGAATGTATTCGTCTTCTGTTATGTTCGGCGCGGAGCATATGGTGGGAGAAGCGCCTCTGATTGGCCACCCTGCCGGTGGCCACCAGGTGGGAGAAAGACGCTCTGTGATTGGCTAACCCGACTGACATCTTGAATATAAAAGAGTGTCAGCCGGGATTAGTTGCTCGCTCACTCCTTGTTGTTAGCGCAAGGCAAGCCGTATTGAACTAATGTTAAGTCTCTAAATAAAAAGAGTTGGACTGTTCCCCTGCATTGCCTCAGTATTTAACCCTTTGCTCGAATACACAAAATCTTCTTCTTTCTCAAGAAAAAAAAATCAGTCCTTTGAGACAACTATAACCTGCACGACTGAGAATCTCCACAGGCAATCAAAGCCAAAAAATTTCATCGCAAGGAAACGTTTTACTGTTTGTGTCTTTTCGGTTTAGGGATAAATAGAAGTGCTATTCATCATAGAGCTATGATTAAATATTTATAACATTATGTGAGGTATAGGAAAAATGGGCCAAGAACTTAAGAAGGTGGCTGACTGTTAGAAAAAAAAAGAAACATACCAAGATGACATAATTTATGGTTTCTTTTCCTTTTCTCTGTGTCCTATTGCTAGTGTTCCTTTCTTTCCTACTGTGGCCATACCTAGAAAATAGGGAACAGAAATATGGAGTTAGTCCCTTTCATCTATTTCTTCTTATGAGTTGCAGTGGTGCAGTGGTTAGAATGCAGCACTGCAAGCTACTTCAGCTGACTGCTAGCTGCAGTTCAGCAGTTCAAATCTCACCAGGCTCCGGGTTGACTCAGCCTTCCCTCCTTCCGAGGTGGGTAAAATGAGCACCCAGATTGTTGGGGGCAATAGGCTGACTCTGTAAACTGCTTAGAGGGGGCTGTCAAGCACTGTGAAGCAGTATATAAGTCTAAGTCCTTTTGCTATTGCTATTATGGCAGCACCCCAGGTCACACAGTCAAAATTTGGATGCTTGGCAACTGGTTCATATTTATGATGGTTGCAGTGTCCCGGGGTTCATGTGTGATCACCTTTGTGAACTTCTGATAAGCAAAGTCGATGGGGAAGCCAGATTCACTTAACAACTGTGGCAAAAAAAGTCATAAAATGGGGCAAAACTCACTTAACAAATGTCTCACTTAGCAACATAAAATGTGGGCTCAATTGTGATAATAAGGAGAGGACTACCTGTATGTTATTATATGTCACTTGTTGAGCAATAACATTAGAATGGATGCTTGCTAATACATTCCCAACTATATAGTTACATCGAGAGGGGCCTTTCTTTGCAAAATTAAAGAACCTCTGGGTACAACCTCTGTATACCCAAGTTCTGGGTATACAGAACTTCTTTAAGTAATAAAGGAGAATATTTGTAACTCACGGTTGAAATGAGGGTTCTTGGTGCTCTCTGGGCTGGATTATTTTCTTGCAGATGTTTCATTATGGGGTTTGCTCTTAGTTCATATTCTACTGGCTTGATTTGTCATTGATTTGTCAATGTTGGTGGGAGTGGGCTTGGAGGTTATTTGCTTGGACTGTTTACTGTTGGCTTGTTTACTGTTGGCTTTACTAAATGTACTGTTGTAGGTAGAGGACTACCTATACAGTATAAATTAACTGCTGGAATACTTTCCATTTCATTATGACGGCATCTTGCTTCCTTATTTGTGTGATTGCATTTGGTGTATATAATAACAGGTTCTAAGTCACACAAAACAGTCAATACACATTAAAATGGGCAGAGCTTCAATCACACTACCATAGCCACTGTTTTGACTTTTTTGACATCACCTTGCAGATAGCCCTAAATTCTGACAAAGCATTTAGCAGAAGACATAAGCAGAAAGTTGGTTATCGGATTCAATGGGATTCATTTATTTGTATCCCACACGATTACTTTTTGATGCTTAGCAGAACTTCCTGCATTTTGTTGGAAGAAATGTCCATCTAGGTTCAGTTCTAAGTGGGAAGAAAGCCACAGGAAACATGGAGACTGCTTGGAAAGATGGTTTAATGGTGGACAGGACCACATAGTCCTGGGCAAAAAAAGCACATGTGTGAGAGAGGGGGATAGATTTATAACCTCTCTTGGGCCCCTGCCTTGGAGCTTCCTGTTCCTGTGTAATAAATGTATTCTGATTGGTTGTCAGACTCCCATGGGGCCATGCAGGGTTAACTTTGTAGTGTCTTGAATCCCAAGGTTGGTTGAATCTTGCTGGGTGATTTAATCTCCCCAGGTGCCATGTGGTGAGTTCTGTTGCTAGATGGGTAGAAGGCTAATCCTTCCTTTGCTGGATCTTGGGTGAGGGCATTTGCTTATGAATAGACCTAGCTATCTCTTTATCTCTTAAGTGCAGGCATCTGCTGTGGGCTATTGAGGAGGGTGGGGGCTATTAAGAGTGAGTCTGCTTCCTACATTAAAAACTTGTTTCTCCATTTCTCATCCAGGGAAATATAATATTCTGCCTTTTAAATATTTCCTAGAATATTTCATTCTTCTACGAGTGGGGTGGGTGCTAACTTCCTACAATTTAAAATGGTATTTAACATTATTATTAAAAATATAAAAATTACAAAAAAAGTTAGCACTTTGATAGGACCATTAGGGAATGCAGGATAAGCAGGTATGTCTTTAGCTGTTTTCTAAACATCCACTTTGCAAAACTGGATGCCTAGATATCCTTCTTAGTGTCTATTATAAAATGCTTCCTATTACACGCTGGGAGGAAGATAAACCCAGCTATTGAATGCATAAGAGCCCTGTCTCAGACCCCTTAGCCATTACAAGCATAGATCCCTTGACCTCTGTTCCAAAAGATATTTCGACAGGTTTTATCTGCAAATAAAATGTCTCCCACAATATTAGCTCTGCGAGAAGATTGCTGACTCGACACGAAGTCTGATCAAACCCCAAAGCCAGAAATCTTAGCAGTTAGCTAAAGCAGAAACAATATCAGCTCAAGTGAGAAAGGTGATGCTCATACCTACACCTGCCCAGCCATTAAATCTTCAGGGCGCCCTTCTGGGGGATGGAAATGCCAAAAGGCTGGTAAAACATAACTTGTAACTTAAGGCGTGCAATAAATTTTAAAAAAGAAGGTTGGAACTGATCTGAAAGGTGAAGAGAACTTAAGAAAGAAAAGTCTTCCGAGGCCTATACATTTCAAAATTGTTGGGGAAAATTCTGCATGTTAAGCAAAACCACCTCAGGTTGCCATTAATACACTTTTCCTTTGATAAATTGTACATTTGGTCTTGGTCTGTGAACTTGGTAGAAAAGGTGAAAGACGATTTTAAACCTCCTTACAGTGAAGTATGGAAACTGCTTTTAAAACTAGACATTTATATGGCCTCATTTGCCAGAAGCAATTGAGTGGAGGGAAGAGACACCACCTCTTTTAACTTATCAGGGAGAACTGACCCATTCAAAACAGGCCACTGCTTGGTAGTCTCCAGATATTTACAGCTTGGTAATATTTTAATAGTTTTGCACTAAATCAGCTTTGTTCTTGGTATCTTGAACTTGTATGGTTATCTGGCTCTCTCGGGTAATTTTACAGATTCTTGCAACAGGACATTTTGAATTTTTTGTGTGCATGTGTACATAGGAAAGAAAAAGAGTGAGGATATAGTGTTCATGCAGCATTAAAACTACAATGCCCATGATACAATTAATCATGAAGCTCGGTTGTGCAGGTAGGTAGTAGATCCCACTATGATTAGTAGGTTTTTGCTTGCATAGTGTTTTTACCTCAGAAGTATAGCTAGTCCTCAAGTTAAAACCATAATAGAACCTGTCCCAAAGGTGCTATTTCAAAAGGCAACTGGACTTCCTTTGTTTTTCATTGAAGACCTGTCTCTTCTCATCCATCAAGGAAAGTCCAGTTGCCTTTTGAAATAGCACCTTTGGGACAGGTTCTATTATGGTTTTAACTTGAAGACTAGCTATACTTCTGAGGTAAAAATACTACACAAGCAAAAACCTACTAATCATAGTGGGATCTACTACCTACCTGCACAACCGAGCTTCATGATTAATTGTATCATGGGCATTGTAGTTTTAATGCTGCATGAACCTGGATCAGTGGTGGGTTGCTCCCAGTTCAGGCCGGTTCTACGAACCAGTAGCGGTGGCGGTGGGAGGCTCTGCCCCTGCAGAATCATCACGCATGTGCACGAACCAGTAGCAACAGGATTTAGAACCCACTACTGACCTGGATGACTGATAACCACAGACATAACAGAACCTACCCATTATGGTCATAAGTCATAACAGTTGTAAAATGTGTCACTCATGTTGTTAGATGCAGTCATACAATCAACACCTTGATCATTAAGCAAACATCATAGTTATTATCTGCCATGGTCTGGTTTTGCAAAACCATCATAAAATGCAGTCATGGCACTGTGGGATACTGCAAATGGCCATGTTGCAGAGTTACACAATTACAGGGCTAGGAGGGAGGTGGAGAGGCAACAGTACCAGGTCATACGTCTCTTGTTTAGGTAGTTTGTAACTTCAAATAGTCACTGAGTAACCAGCTGTAAGTCCAGGGCTACTTGTAATTACATTTATATGAAAGAAAACTCTAACCCACTGGCTTGTTTTATATTAATATATTTAATATTTACATAAAGAGATTTTTATAGAAGCAAAACTAACAATATTTGGGGGAAGGATGAACAAAATGGACACAATTAAAAGACAGCTTTGTTTTTCACAAACTTTTGTTCGTTAAAATTCAGGAAACTGAACTGGAGGGTTATAAACGTCAGTAAAACTAAAGAATAATCTCTTCCCAATTTGATTGGCATTATTTCAAAGGTATATCTATGTCTAATTTATTTGTTTAAAAAGAAATGTATCCTCCCCTTTCAAAAACTTTTCCCAGGGCAGCTTATTATAACATGATAATATAAAATGTAAATCAAAAATGCATCTAAAATGTTGAGTAATACAGAGATAAACTCAAAAGCAATGAATTAAAAGATCTGTATTCAGCAGAACAGTTTTAGTATTCAAGCTTTCCAGTGACTGAGGTTCTGTGGTTGATTTAATTTTAAAGGTCTCCCTCTCTCATGCTCCCTCCTCCCCAATCATCTGTTCAGGCTTTCAAAGCAAAGACTACAAAATGCCACCACCACCTGTTTCCTGGGTGTCAAGATTAAGTTCAGGTAGTTAAACCAAATGCAATAAATTGGATGGTCTAGGGAAGATCCACTGAGATTAGAGGGGATTTGAAAAGCAAAAAATGGATGGAGAAATAATAATATGGCTACTTCAAATATGCAAGGCAGCTGAAGCAGAGATATCAGTTAATAGGGCTTTACCTCCAGAAAAGTAACGTCAAGCTAAATATGATTTTTCCCCTACCTGAAATAACATCCAGAAAGAAGAACATATTATCAAGACTATTGCTGAAAGTTTTAAAATATAAAATAGTAATTATGCATATGCCAAGGGTGCTGAAATTAACCTTGCTGTCAGAATAAGGTCTCTATATGGTAGCTTCATTTACCTAGCCGCATTACTGGTACGGTTGTCCTTGACTTACAACCACATTTGGGAGCAGATTTTCAGTTGCTATGCATGGTGGTGAGTGGTGTCCAATTTTACAACCTTCTTTGCCCTGGATGTTAAACAAGTTGTTAAGTGAATCATGCCACCATTAAGTAAATCTATCTTCCTCCATTAACCTTGGCTTGTTGGAAGTTGTCTCAGATGGTTACAAATGATGATTATATGAGCCTCAGGATACTGCAACCGTTGTAAATACATGCCAGCTGCCCAAATTTGAGCCTAGTGATGCAAGGACCAATTGAGTAATTCTTCTCAGTACTGTTGTAACATTGAATGATCACTAACAAATAAGTAAAATAAGTTTAGGACTACCTATAACAAAAAAATTATGTGCATCCATCTCTGGATGGAGTACTCTATCATTTGTAACTTTTTGAACAAGGGATGAGTAGAAACCCATGCTGTTAGTCCACCATTTTAAGATTTCACCAATCAATCAATATCAGGAATAGATTTAGCATTGCCTTTACCAAAAACCTTAAAAAATAGGGGTAATGATAGTGATATGTGAGAATGATCATGGAAAACAGAATGAAGACCTGCCCTCTAGCATTAGCAATAGCACTTAAACATATGTACCACTTTACAGTTCTTTACTGCCCTCTCTAAGTGATTTACATATTGCCCCCAACAATCTGGGTCCTCATTTTACTGACCTCGGAAGCATGGAAGGCTGAGTCAACCTTGAGCCAGTCAGAATCGAACTGCAATACTGCATTCTAACCACTGTGCCACCACGATTCTTAGGCTGTAGGCAACATTTGTGGTCATCCCAGTCTGCTAAGTGACAGCTCCTATTGCATGTGGAGGAAAAGCACAGAAGTATTTCAGAAGGGACTTTCTGTCAGGCTGGAAATAAAAAATGACACATGGGAGTTCCTTATTGTTTCACACCTATAGGCAAAATGTTGCCAGACTGACTATCTGCATTTGCAGTATACTCTGTGAACTGTTAGGGAGAGACTGTTTTCACCTTTTTTCTCTCACACATGGACTTAGTTACCTCTTATGCCTCTAAAATTCACCCCCTCCCTCCTGGAGATCCACCTCCTCACTACATTCCATCCAGTGGTGGGTTCCTACCAGTGCGGTCTTGCCTGTTCATCGCCGCAGAGCTGAAGAAGCTGTTGGCGTTCGCGGCACGGGGCTTTGTGCATGCGCAGAGGGCAAAAGAACGCAAATGGCGGCATCCCAGCAGCCGTGGAAAGCGGGCGAGGGGAAGTCCTGTGCCGCGAACGCCAACAGCTTCTTCGGCTCTGCAGTGACAAACAGGCAAGACCGCACCGGTAGGAACCCACCACTGATTCCATCACACCTTCCCTAGTTTTCCGGGAGGAAAGTAAGAGAGAAAAGAGAACAGGAGAGAAAAACTTTCAGTCTTGAAAGATTGAAGTAATCTTCCAGGGTAATCCAGATAAGAAGCCTACTCATATGAACTAATCTTACTTTATTGTAGGTTTATATTATATCAACTCCCTCCCCACCTTTCAAAAAACCCCAAGAACGATATGTGGAGTTACTTCTGAGTAGTTTTATTGTTCACCTACAGACAGAATCTTGCCAGAGTGAAGCAATGATTACTATCTGTATATCTATAGATCTATTCTGTGAACTGGTAGGGAGGGTCTGTCCTTGACCACTTTCTTACCATCAGACATTCCATGTTCTGCTGTCTCTTTGGCCTCTGCAAAAGAGCCGCTCCCTCCTGTGAATCCAGGCTACATGCCACCACACATTAACAGAATGGTGCCAAACTGAAAACTTTTGATGTGGGGTCAAGGAGTGTCTCCTGAAGTTTCTCATGAAAGAGGAAGGGGTTGATAGTGGGCATTCTCTATGGCAACCCTTCTCTATCGGAGTAGCCTCTACGTACTGAAACTTCTACTCTCAGGCCTTCTAGAGGCTTGTAAAACCTGGCTCTTCTGCAGGATCTTTGGACAAACTCTGAATAGAGCCATCACATCCAGGAATGGTTAAATCATTTGCATTAATTGCATTATAACACTTATGTATTCCATAATTGGATTCTGGCACTACATGTCCTTGAAATTTAGATGGTAAATAAATCCAGTAAATAAATTGCTTGTTCTCAGATGAACACACATTACTCTTCAGTGGCTGAATTCACATAGCATGATAAGCCAAAGTAAGGTTGCCTGTCTGTGGGCACTCATGCTCTGTGTATCCAGCAATCCAGCAATCCTGTATCCTGAATTTATATATTATAGTTTATGGATTAACATGTTGTATGATGCCAGTTGACACGGTAGTGGTGGGAATAGTTTGTGTAGGTGAAAAACCAACTGTTCCTGCTTAGGATGTTAGCAAGTAGAAGTGATTCTCAATTTACAGCCACAATTGGGACTGGAATTTCTGTTGCTAAGCAACACAGTTGTTAACTGAGTCACATCTGAATTCATGACCTCTCCACAGTTGTTAAGTGAATCACTGCAGTTAATTTGAGTCATGCAATTGTTAAGCGAATAACTGTGTCACATAATATATGTGGGTATATGCATAATTTTGTATTTATTTATTCTGCCATGGTTATGTGATGTTCGTCCATTGTATTCGAAGAGGACCTTGACATCAATCATAGACCTGAGTCGCCTGTGTGCAGGTCCGCAGCTACAGCTCCCAGTGTATCCACACCTGCTGCTTTGTCGCTCGCCCATCGCCACAGGAATTGGTAGCATGTCAAGACTTTTCACAGGAATTGGTAGGATGTCAAGACTTGTGCGTGAATTGGATTAAAGTGAGGGAGAGGTGCGCATAGTCAGCCTCACTCTCTCTTCCCAGATTCCATCTGTCTCGACTCTTGTCCATGGTTATGTAGTGTATATTGGAAGTTGTGACCCTTTGAGAGCAGTATGCAATGAAATTTCATTTTAATGTATGCCAATTAGTGTACATTCAAAGTGACAATAAAGTTATTATTCTATTCTATTCTATTCTATTCTATTCTATTCTATTCTATTCTATTCTATTCTATTCTATTCTGTTCTGTTCTGTTCTGTTCTGTTCTGTTCTGTTCCGTTCCGTTCCCTTCCCTTCCCTTCCCTTCCCTTCCATTCCATTCCATTCCATTCCATTCCATTCCAATCTATTGCTTTCTCCATTGACTGCTTGTCAGAAGCTGGTGGGAAGGTAACAAATGATGATCAATGACAACAGAAGTGGTAACTGTTGTAAGTACATGCCTGTTGCCAAGCAGCCGAATTTTGATCATGTGACTGTGGGGATCTGTGATGGCTATAAGTGTGAGGACCAGTTCTAAGTCACTTTTTTTTCAGCATCATTGCAACTCCAAACAGTCTCTAAACAAATGGTTAAGTTGAGGACTACCAGTATTATGCTTATTTATATTTACTGCATCCTAATTTAGCTATAGCTTTTTGTTGTTGTTGTTGTTGTTGTTCCTTTTTTTTTAACAAAAAAGCAACAGCAGTGCAAGGATCAGAGTGAAACACCTGGTATGTGAAGGAAGAAATTATAAAAAGAAAATGGCAAAAGGAAATTTTAACAGGCTCAGCTTGGGCTGATTGAGGCCTCATCCAAACCTGAGTGCACACACAGCCCCTTTGCAGGCCATCCCTTTGTAACGTCGTGCCATTTGCAAGGTGTTCTTTGAAGCAGTTAGCACCATTTCTGGGCTTCATTAGCTCTTTGCCATCTGCTGCCTTGATGGCCCCGGGAGACAGAGTGACTTGGTGCAGCTCTCGACATCGTCAAAGATTGACTTTTCCGGACCTTCCTTGACTCTCCGACTCTATTTCCACACTTTCATTTCTCGTCTGATGAATCTCTGCCTGCCTCACTTCATCAATTGCATTGCCCAATCAAAGATCCTGCCACCCTCAGCTTGTTCGGTTTCCCTGTATGCCAGTTCCTTGATTTTTGTAATCATATTCTCTCCATGATACTGAATGCCTCATTCATAATCCATGGCTGTTTCTGACTCCTTTCTCTCTCTCTCCAGTCACCAGGCATCTTATTTTCAGGCATCAATTTCATAAGCACCTATTTAGTATCTGTCACGGATTTATTACAGTTTTTCAGCCGGACATACTTTCAAAAAAAAAAAGGCGGTGTCAGTGAAGGACAGAAGAAAGAAGAAACAGACACAAAAAGCACATCATATTATTTCAAATAGCCCGTGCGATCACAGCTGGTGTTAGGATAGCATCTACTGACTAAAACAGCAAGGTGCCTTTATAGCAAAGTTGTATAAATAAAGCATTTATGATGGAAATATAGGGAGAGCTTGTTCATAGGCCTTTGTATTATTGGCATAAACAATCTTTAAAATGAATGCTATAATAGAAAGGTGGCATAACCATATTCCACTAGTTGTGTGCTAGGGAAATCAGGAAGCATTTTTATGTCTAAAAGAGACTTCCTTTACTTCCATTAAATCCTAAAACAAAGACATTATGAAGTAGTAGTTCCTTTCTTCCTGGGAACTTGAGTAACCAAGGAAACTTCTAGGAAATAGAAAGAGGGTCACAGAAAATAGCAGCAATGGAGAAGCACCTTTCTTCTCTTTTAAAATTAAAAAAAAATTTTTTTTTAAGGACTCAGGGAAGTTTGGGAGAAGTTATCTGACATCCTGAACACAAGACAGAAAAAAACTAGGCCTTTTTGACAGGAAAAACTAGTATTGGCATCAGTGTCTTTTATAGTTATTTTTCTTCCACTTTTCTTCCCATAATGAACACTCAATTCACTATTTAGAACCTGACTTACCGATCAGAATATTTACAAATGCATTAGATTTGTGTCTTATTACAAACCAGATCAGTCCTACTGAGGAACACAGCAGTCAAATATGTTCCTATCTGTTCCAGGATTTTAATTCTAGATTTCCCCCCCCCCCCCCATCTTTCACAATCAATTGATATTTGGCTCATCCAGCTGGTAATATTTTGCAGGAAGGAGGGGAACCAAGCCAGAGGAATCTACTAACTCCTCTCCTTAGCATGCATTGGTAATGCAAAACCAAGACATGACCACCAAAACGGCAAGCTAACATGAAATCACTGTTCTAGTGGTAAAGGCCATCAGGCTAGAAACCAGGATACAGCAAATTCTGCCTAATGGATGAAAGCAGAGGTGGTATTCAGCTGGTTTGAACTGGTTCAGGCGAACCGGAAGTAGTGACCTGGTGCTATGCTGTTTTATTTAGGCACATTTTGAAGCCATGCACATGTGTGCAAGCTGCGCAAGTGAGCAAAGCACATGTGTGCTCATATTTGCAAACTGGGATGGAAAGTAAGTGAATACTCACCTCTGGATGAAAGCCAGCTGAGTGACTTTGGGCCAATCGTCAGAAGACTAAATTCCAATCTCTGAGATATGAAAGCTGGCTGAGGTAATCACCAGGGAACTGAATTCTAGTCCTGCCTTAGGCGTGAAAGCCAGTTGGATCACTTTAGTTTAGTCAATCACTCTCTCTCAGTTGAGGGTTGTTGTTGTGGAGGGAAATAAGAGGAGGAAGGAGCATTATGTATATTTGCTGTCCTGAATTATTTGTAAAATTATTAAAGGTAAGATTTTTTTTAAGGTACATCTATGGGGGATGGATAGCATGTACATTTAATTAATTAATTAATTAATAACATTTATAATGGTGTTTTTTATCAGCTGAAGGATGGGAAATGAGCACTTTCTCTGAACTGTGACAATAGGGTTTTAACTTTTAAGAGCCATGGTGGCGCAGTAGTTAGAGTGCAGTATTGCAGACTAATTCTGCTGATTGTCAGCAGTTTGACTGGTTCCATCCTTCCAAGGTCGGTAAAATGGGGATCGAGATTGTTGGGGGCAATATGCTGATTCTGTAAACTGTTTAGAGAGGACTGTAAAGCAGTATATACCGTATTTTCAGAGTATAAGACACACCTTTTTCCTCCCTAAAAGAGGCTGAAAATTTGGGTGCGTCTTATACTTCAAATGTAGCTTTTTCGAAGCTTTTCCCCCCAGCCCTAACAAGGTGCTAACGATCTTCCCGGCTTCCTATTCCCTCCAAATAAGTTTTTTTCCAGCCCTAAGTCTTTGCAGGCTTGTTTTCATTCCTACTCCCTCTGAAAAAGGCTTTTTCAGCCCTAACCAGAGGATAAAATAATGTGCTGAAGCTGAACAGACTAAGGACACTAGCCAGATGAATACCTGGTAGGTAGATTTCCCCCCCTATTTTCCTCCCCCAAAACTAAGGTGTGTCTTATACTCCGGTGCGTCTTACACTCCGAAAAATACAGTAAGTCTAAGTGCTATTGCTATTGCTATTTAATCTGTTTGACATATGGACCTGACCTGCTATTTAAAGGGAGGGGGGAACAAATCATACATGAATCTATACTCTTAATATTACTCTGAATTATAGTAGGTAGGAAAAGAGAGGGCAAAAGGAATGGAGAAGGAACAAGGGCAGAAAACCTAGCTGGGATATCTTTCACATAATTAGGTAGCAGTAGAGGAGCAGAAAGAATCTCCAATTGTAATATGTCCACTGCATCCACACCATTTAAGAGAATTTTATATGCCTTTGTGAGACTCCATGCAAATGGCCCAACTCTGCAATCATAATTTTATCAAAGACTCTTGTCACGAGCTATAATGGATAGGAAAAACCTGAATTACCTATCAATGCGGAGTTTAGGTCCAACACGCTATTTCTTTGGGAAAGTAATTCATTATACTAATCAGTTTTATATAGATACATTATTTTGCAAATGCATTAATCTTTTTTCTTTTCCTTTTTTTTTAAGAAAAAGAAAAATCAACTCTGGAGAAGGTTCCCATTGCTTCTCAGACAAGATTATTTTTCTGACAATTTCTCTCTTGGCCTGTTATTCCTGCCTTAAGCATGACTGATGATTTCATATATTCCCTCTTATCCAATACAGCCATGGGAAATTTCAATATAACTCACATGCAAGACACAATTGTCTATTGCATTCCAAACCCAAGCGTGTTCAAGTGCAATCTATACTATTTCTGTAGAAAGGAATAATCTGTAATTGTAATACATTCCTGATTCGTTTCTCCTATCTCTGGATTTGACGTAGTGAAATCTGTATAATTCAACTACCATTCAGGGGAGTAGCTCAAAGTTTTATTTATTTATTATTTTTAAATCTCTCGTTTGTAACCCCGAATTCTTAACATTTGTTTTAAACAAAACACACACAAAATACAGTTACACAATCATTGATTTTGAATGAGCAATGTATCAAGGATTCATAAAAATTGCTAAAATGGGATGGTCGTAGGGAAAATTTGGGCAGACTGAGGTCCAATCCTCTTGTATCCCTGAAGAGCTGCTGCCAGTCACTGCATTTAATAGCATACTGCTGAGTTCCATCAATGCTTGATTTCATTTCTTTTACATTAAAACTTAAATTAATAGTGCAGTCCAATTTTGACCCATTTAAAATTACATTGATACTGTAGCTCAGTGGTTCTCAATCTTCCTAATGCCGCAACCCGCACCCTGTCCCCGCGCCCCTGCTGTGACCCACCCCGCCGCCGTGCCCACCGCCGCATCCCCCGCCGCATCCCCTGCCCGCCCCTGCCATTTGGGTTCTTTTACCTTCTGCGCATGCGCAAATCGAATGAAAGGGTCGTTCGACCCCCAAAGGGGTCGCGACCCCCAGGTTGAGAACCGCTGCTGTAGCTCATACCAAATATAGAACAGAACAAAACATCATCGAAGTTGGAAGGTACCTTGAATATCTTCTAGTCCAACACCCTGCTCAAGGAAAAGGCCTATATAATTTCAGATAAATGGCTAACCAGCCTCTTGTTAAAAGCCTCCAGTGATGGAACACCCACAAGTTCCACTGATCAATTGTTTTCACTGTCAGGAAATTTCTCCTTCATTCTAGATTGTTTCTCTCCTTGGTTAGTTTCCATCTATTGTTTCTTGTCTTGCCTTCTGGTGCTTTGGAAAATAGTTGACCACCTCTTCTTTATGGCAGTCCCTCAAATTTTGGAACATTGCTATCATGTCACCCCTACTCTCCTTTTTACTAGACTAGACATACCCAATACCTGCAAATATTCCTCATATGTTTTAGCCTCCAACCCCTTAATCATCCTTGTTGCTCTTCTCTACATGCTTTCCAGAGTCTCAGCATTTAGATTCTAGTCCCAAATATAACCAGAAAATAAGTCATATGTTCTAAATCTGCTTTTGTTGGTGGAAAGTTACATCTGTGTACTGGCTGTTGGCATAGAATTATAGTGGCAGTATTAGCCCATATCTACCATATGTTCCTAATTGTCTTTTTTTGGAGGCTTGCTTTCTTACTATAGGTTGAGAGCTAATGACTTGGCAGAAGCCTGCAGCTCTTGGAAGTGAGATTAATATAACCTTCTGAAATACACATATTTGCCTAATTTAAATATATAAAATCCCATATTTTCCAGATGGTAGAGACATATATGCTTTGAGATGGGGTTTTTTTTGAACTTTGCAACTTGAACTTTGCTTGGGTACATTCAGTGAGATTTTAATGTAGTCTTTGTTATTATTATTACCAGATGTGCAGGCGCGCGCACGCGCACACACACACACAACACCACAAAACTGCTCCTCTTCAAAATCCATTTTTCACCAGAATGCAGATTGCTGCATTTGTTATCGTAAATATCTTGGCAGGAGTATGTCATGTGAGAATTGGCAACTCATCTGTTCTTCTTCTCTTCTGCTCCATGCCGGATGGCAAAGGGAGATTGTCTCTGATCTTCCAGAAAAAAAATGAAGAAAGAAAGAAAAAGAAACAAGGATCCTGCTAGACATATACACTCAAACTACCAGATTCCTTTGTGAAATGATATATGACTTTTCCTGCCAGCTCTTCACCCATTCATTAGGTAAGGACATTGTGATGTTTTGTGTGTGTGTTTGCATGGCAACATTGCTGCCCCTAGAAGAGATGATGGAAGTAAATTTGAGAATCATTGTGAATAATTTCTAAACCTCCCCATATAGAAAGCATTCATAAGTTTATTAACACAAAACCAACTCTTTCCTGTAAGTCAGCGTCTCTCAACTTTGGTAGCTTGAAGATGTCTGGACTTCAACTCCCAGAATTCCCCAGTGAGAGAAGCTGAGGAATATAGGTGGACAAATGCAACATTCGCACAACACATATTACTATCTCTGAGCTCAACACCTCTTTTCACAAAGGGCCTTCTAAAGTCATTTAGATGCCCCATTGTTTTAGTCTGATGTTGGCATTAAACCTCTTTGATTGTTTAGTGTCTTCACTCTACAATTTAAAGCTTTTGTCATGAACCATGTATCAAAGGAAGTTGAAACTCTCCTAATAGTTTTAGGATCATCTGCCTAAAGAAACAACAACAACAACAATTAAGTACCCAATATGTTTCTAAGAAAATCCAACAAGCAGTGGTAGCATCCGGAAAAAAAACTCTGCAAAAGTGTGGGTCTTATAGAAATGGCAAAGTGGATGGCAGAATCAGGGTAGAACCATGTAGACTTAATTAATATTTATGTACCATCTTTTGAGGTAATGCTCATCAATTAACATCAACAGCAACATAATAATGCATCTCAAAAATATAACCAGATGCAATGAGGCTTTCAGAGATTTAGAAAGGTGTTTTTCCTATTTCTTGTTTCCTAATTCTATGAAGTGGAAATGCCAAGGATAAACTTTGGGATTTACCGCATGCAAAGCATGTCCTTTACCAGTGAACTATGATCTTCCACATAGCGCTGTATGAGATGACATTTAATTCCACATTTCATTGAAATGTAGTGGGTAATGTAAACTGCAAATCATATTTTCTGGTGTACAGGAGGGGTCAAATAAAGCAAGTTCATTGAGGTCAAACCAAACAATGATATTGGTTCAAATTGTTGACATCATCATACAAACCACATGATTTCCCCATTGATTTAAATTGATTTTTCCCATCTTTTTCTTTCTTTTAAACTTTAAACTTTTAAATTTCTGGCACAGGTGCAATTGAATCCTTTAAAAAACAAAACCTGGATTATAATAGCTATCACTTTTATTTGACTGCAATATTTAAGCAATATAAAACTCCCCCACTTTCACAAAAAGAAAGTGGGCTGCGTCTCCACAAGACTTTTCAGTGGTGGCTCCGATTTATGGAATTCTTGTATCAGAGAGGCTTTACTGGCATTTACCTCAGCACAGTTTGAATGTAAAGAGCTTTTTTATTTTTCTGGGCTTTTTAATCATATTTTAATCATACTGAATTTTAATTAATATTGTTTAAGACTTTGATGACTGCCCTGCTTCTGTCTGTATCACAGGGTTTTTATTTTATTTTATTTATTTTATTTTATTTAAGTTGTATATGTTTTAAATGGCTGTTCATTGTGTACATGTGTGTGTTTCATAGAGCTTTGGATATACAGTAGCTTCGTTTTAAAATGCTAATCAATAAATGATGAAGGAGCATTCTAGATTAATAGAAGCATAAATTAGTTTCTTATTTAATCCACTTACTGTAATTTTAATCGCTTTGTATTATCTTTTTTTTTACCTTTTTATTACACTGTCAGCAGCCCAAAGTCACTGTGACAGTGAGACGATCAGCATAAAAATGTAATAAACAAGCAAATAAATAAAAATAAAGTATTCTTAACTAGAAAGCCACTATGGTCTAGTAGTTAAGGCACCAGGCTAGAAACTAAGAGACTGTGAGTTCAAGTCCTTAAGCATGAAAGACAGATTTGAACACTGGGCCTTATCTAACAAAATGAAATTCAGTGTAGAAAAAAAGTAAGGTTTTATACTTAGGCAAGAAAAATCAAATGTACAGATACAGATCAGGGAAGGGTTCCTAATTTTTTTACTACCACTCTGTGGGCATGGCTTATTTTGTGGGTGTGGCTTGCCAGCCATGTGACTAGGTGGGCGTGGCTTGTCGGCCATGTGACCGGGTGGGCATGGCTTCTCGGACTGCTGAAGGGAGGGGAACTGAGATAGGTCCTGCCGCCCATTCCCTCTCCCCTCAGCAGCTCGAGAAGCCTCAAACGTGCGAAAATGCCTAGGATCATCACCGCACATTTGTGGCTTCTCGGACTGCTGAAGGGAGGGGAATGGAGATAGCTCCTGCCGCCCATTCTTTCAGCATCTCATGTGCTCCCTCAGCCATCCTCCTCTGCTTGGACTCACTGTGGGGTAGGAAGGCAGCTTATGCGCAGTGCCGGAAGCTCGGCTTCTGGGCATGCGTAGAAGAAATTTTTTAAAAAAAATTAAATTTTTTTTTTTAAAAAAATGGCAGCGCCCAGGCAACTGACCGCATCGGTACTGTGACATCACCAGCGGGCTGCTACTGGTGCTATAGAGTGGACCGCACTGGTAGAAACCCACCACTGATACAGATTAAGTGGAACTAGGCTCAATAGTAGCAACTACAAGTAGGATCCTGGGAGCCCTAGTGGACAGTCACTTAAATATGAGCCAGCAGTGTGCAGCAGCAGCCAAAAAAGTCAATGCAGTCCTAAGTTGCATTAAGAGAGGGATAGAATAAAAATCATGTGAAGTATTAGTATCACTTTATAAAGCCTTAATAAGACCATACTTAGAATACTGCATCCAGTTTTGATCACCATATTATTAAAAAAGTTCAGACTCTGGAAAGAGTGCAGAAAAGAGCAACAAAGATGATTAGAGGACTGGAGGCTAAAACATATGAAGAACGGTTTCAGGAATTGGATTTATCTAGTTTAATGTAAAGAAAGGCTAGGCATGACTGCAGTGTTCCTATATTTGAGGCGTTCCACAAAGAATAAAGGGTCAACCTATTTTACAAAGCAGCAGAAGGCAGGACAAGAAGCAACAAATGGAAACTAATCAAAGAGAGAAGCAATCTAGAACTAAGGAGAAATTTCCTAACAGTGAGGACAATTAACCAGTGGAATGGCTTGCCTTCAGAAGTTGTGGTGCTCCATCACTGGACGCTTTTAAGAAGAAACTGGACAGCCACCTATCTGGAATGGTATAGGATCTCCTGCTTGAGCAGGGGATTGGACTAGAAGACCTCCAAGGTTCTTTCCAATTCAAAAGTTCAAAACACGGAGTGACATCTTAAACTATACAAAAACAAATTGTAGATGCACTTTTATTTTCCACTGCAGTAGATGACCCATGGAATAATCTCTTTCCCACCTCTAATACATGGGAGGACATTCGAAACATGACTTGTTTCTTAGATGCAAGAATGATTGGGATTTCTACTGAGAGATATGTAAGGCATATTGGGGTCTACAAGTACCCTTGAATTGTCAGGTGAGAGCCACTTTGGTCTAGTAATTCAGGCACCAGGCTACTACCTCAGTTCTAATCCAGTCTTAGGCCCAAACCCAGTCTTAGGCCAAAAGTTGAGTTCTAATCTAGTCTTAGGCCCTAAACCCAATTTGTTGACCTTGGAACAGTCACTTTGTCTCAGATCTGGGAAGAAGGCAATGGCAAACCAGTTCCAAGAAATAGCAATATCACTTAAATTTATATACTTCCCCATAGTGCTTTACAGCACTCTCTGGGCAGTTTACAATGTCAGCATATTGCCCCCAACAATCTGGATTCTCATTTTACTGACCTCAGAAGGATGGAGTCAACCCTGAACCCCATCAGGATCAAACTCCAGGGCAGAGTTTGCCTGAAAAACTGCACTCCAACCACTGTGCCACCAGGGCTGCTCAGGAATCTTAAGGGATTCAACAAAGCAGTTTCCAGGAGTCAACATTCATTCAAAGACATAAGCACACACAAAGTTCTTATTTTAACTGAAATGTTTATGCAATTATTTATGTTGTAGTTTGCTAACTCTACATTGCACAGAGTTGAGTTGGGGGAGAGACAGAATTGATATTCAGCCGGTTCGGACTGGTTCGGGGGAACCGGTAGCGGTAATTTTAACTGATTCGCCGAACTGGCAAATACGACCTCTAGCTGGCCCTGCCTGCCCACCTGCCCACCCCACCTTGCCGTGAATGATGTTGAGTTGGCCACTCCCACTCAGCCACATGACCCACTATCAAGCCATACCCACCAAGCCACGCCCACAGAACCGGTAGTAAAAAAATTAAATACCACCACTGGGGAGAGATGTACAGTTTTTAAATAAATAACAAACCAAGGACCAAGGGAGGCAATGACCCTTCATTGGCAGACTGCATCCGTTAAAAGCTGTTCCACCATCTGTCAAGGATACTTGAATTCAGATGTGCACACCTGCAGAGGATCATGGCCTGAATGATAACTTCCGATTTTATGAAGCTCTGAACCTAAAACTAGTCATGGGCAAAATGTTTGTTCATCTTTAAGACACCAAATGTAGCTTAGATTGTGAAATGGGACCTTCACAGCTAGGAGATAATTTAATTTCTGAACTCTGAAATAAGGAGTTATAATTAAACTGGGATTTCATTTACTCAAAAAAGTCACATTATTTGACATTAATTATAAATATTATTTGCCAAATACAAACCAGGTAGAAAGAGGAAAAAAAGAGGGTTTGGGGAGGGAGAAGCGGAATAAATATTGTCAGGAGACTACAGACTGTTTTATATGACCTGCATATGGCCTCTCTTTAGTAAATGAAGTAATAAAGGCCCATTGATTAGAAGAAATTGGCTCACAATGACATCTCATTGATTGAAAAGCTTGCCAGTAATGGTTTTTTTCTTCTAAAGCAGCATCTGTTATGTATTAACCTTTCAGTTTTCAGAATCATGGGATATGAATTTCTTGCTCAAACTACTGGTCAGATGGCCCCATCCATGACATTTAATAAATTACACTTCTTGCACATAGATTCAGTTTCATAAAAACAAGGAGAAAACACATTAGAAATCAACACATTTTTCATGATGTCAGACACAATTTAGTCCTTTATATTAAAAAAAAAAACAAAGGAGGGATGTTCAGTGATTTCAACATAGTTGCCTGGGGGAAAAAATCCAGGGCAAAACTTAAAACTAGAAGCTTTACATATAATACTGCAATCTGACACAATTAGCACTTTCAATAGGGAAGGATGGTAAGCCTATCAACCTGGTGATTAGGATTTTGAGATAATGATGGCTCTAATTTCATATTTACAGTATATCTGCAGAAAATCTGGTGTGATTTCTTTTCTCCGAATTGATGTCCCTTACAAATGTATTGAACAGCTGTATAGCTATGATTCTGAGAGTTTTGTTTAACTTCTGGAGAAGGAGCAATAATAACAATGAGAATGCTGTTAAAATGAGAATATTCCTATTCTATCCATTGAACCCACTTGCAATTATTCACACCATAATAACATCCAAATTGGAGCCTTGCATTTAAAGAGTTGGAGATATGAATTTGGAGATATGAATTTACCCAAATTAATGATACCCACCACTTAAACCACATGGATGTCATACTGATCCATGTATCGGTTCCTTTATTCAAAGCAGTAGTTTTGTATTAAGACCTCAGTAATCTAGAAGCAAATACAGTATAGAACCGAACAGAACAGAACAGAACAACAGAGTTGGAAAGGACCTTGGAAGTCTTCTAGTCCAACCCCCTGCTCAGGCAGAAAACCCTATACCATTTCAGACAAATGGTTATCCAATCTCTTCTTTAAAACTTCCAGTATTGGAGCATTCACAACTTCGGGAGGCAAGTTGTTTCACTGACTAATTGTTCTAATTGTTCTATTGAAATTTCTCCTTAGTTCTAGGTTGCTTCTCTCCTTGATTAGTTTCCATCCATTGCTTCTTGTCCTGCCTTCAGGTGCTTTGGAGAATAACTTGACTCCCTCTTATTTGTGGCAACCCCTTAAGATATCAGAACATAGATAACACAGGAGCTGAGATAGCGCAGTGGTTAAAAGCAGCATTGCGACCTTCAGCTGATTGCTAGTTCAGCAGTTCGGCTGTTCAAATCTCACTAGGCTCAAGGTTGACTCAGCCTTCCATCCTTCCGAGGTGGGTAAAATGAGGACCCAGATTGTTGGGGGCAATATGCTGAACTCTGTAAACCGCTTAGAGAGTGCTGTAAAGCACTATGAAGCGGTATATAAGTCTAAGTGCTATTGCTATTGCTATAGATGTCCGGTAGTGACAACACAGTGAAGTGGATCAGGGAAACGGGGCTCTGTTATTCCCATCCGATTTTGCCTGTCTGGAGACCCTCGATGGTCATAGTTAACCCCAGAGGGGTTAACAAAGGTATAGGGGAAGCCTTGAAGGCTGTGTGGAGAAAGGCAATCTCCCACTAGAACAAAGGGAAATCTCTTGGAGCCGACAGGAAAGAAGACAGTCCTCATGGCCAACCCAAAGCTGTGACAGCTTGGTGAGAGGCAGGAAGGAAAAAATCAAAGAGCAACGTGACTGTACTGGGTGAGAACTTTCGAATCTTCTGCAAATGAATTTACCATGATATAGTAGTAGAAAAGTGTGAAAAGTGGGACTCAAAAAAGGATGGAGCAGGATTTCTGCTTCACGAAAATAGCGGTGACTAAGCTTTTGACATATCTGGAAAAGAATGGCAGAATGGCAGAAGACTATAAAGGAACTGAGACTGAGTTAGAAGAAAGCCCAGACTAACTATTTTGAAAGAACTCTAAATAATCGAAGACCACTAGGAATACATTTATTATTATTTCTTGGACTGATGTTGGATTTAGAACGCTTAAGGATCAGCATTTCAAAAGGAGTAAGGATGCCATCTAGAAGAGTTTGGTGCGGTGGCATGGCTTAAGATAAACAAGGAAAAGACCAATATATTGACAAAGAATCTTACAAATAAACAGAAAATTGAACTGATGGAAAAGATGGACATGCAGATAACCAAAAAAGTTAAATACCTGGGAATTTGGCTAACAGCAAGATGTATATCCATTAAAAAAGACAACTATACCAAATTAATGCAGCAAATAAAGACAGATTTGGACAAATGGAAAAATCTACAGCTGTCATTGGTCGGAAGGATAGCCACAAAAAAATGAATATTTTACCGAAATTGCTATTTTTATTTCAAGTAATCTCGATAAAATTAGGAAAAAAGTTTTTTGAGGACTTAAATAAATTGATGTCAAAGTTCGTCTGGCAAGACAAAAAACCAAGAATCAAGTTGAAAATGCTACAAGATACTAAAAACAAGGGAGGGTTTGGGCTACTGGACTGGGAGCTGTCTTACCAGACTTCAGTGCTCACATGGATGAAAGAATGGATAAATGTGAAGAACAAAAGAATATTGATGTTAGAAGGGCATGATTTACAATTGGGGTGGCATGCATTTGTATGGTACGCGAAAAGTAAACTACATAGATACTTCCAAAGGCATATCAGGAATGCTCTGTTATCAGTATGGGGAAAAATCAAACAGAATCACTATATGAAAATACCAGTCTGGCTATCCACTATGAAAATGCTAATATACCCTAATGTTTTAGAACTGGATAAAATTGTAAAGTACAAAGATATACTAAATGAACAAGGAGACTTAAAATCAAAACAGGAACTAAAAAAATCAGGGAACTGACTTGGACTGGTGACCATATATCCAAATACAAATGAGACATAAGAAAGATGCAGAATTATATGGATTTTATAAGGAACCCCAAGAACTGGACCAGATATTGTTAGGGACAGATGATAAATTAATAAAGAAAATTTATAATTACATATTGAACTTTAAAATGCAAGAAGAATATTTAAAAGAAACCATGATAATATGGGCAAATTTTTTGGGGGTATACCATAGAATTAGACAATTGGCAAAAATTGTGGGAAAGAAATTACAAATTAAAGATGTCAACAGTATACAAAGAAAACCTGTACAAAATATTCTATAGATGGCACTTGCCACCAGCAAGAATGGCAAAAATGTTCCAAAATATGTCGCCAGAATGTTGGAAATGTAAACAGGTACTGGGATCCTATTACCACATGTGGTGGACCTGTCCGATGGCAAAAAAAATATTGGTTAAAGATAAAAAGATGGTTAGAAGAGATGACAGCACAACAAATAGATCTAAAACCAGAACTGTTCTTACTGGGTATACTACTGGGGAAATACAACAAAAGAATTACATACTTAATGTTACATGTAATAACAGCAGCGAGAATTACATATGCACAAAATTGGAAAAATGAAAGTATACCTATAGATGAAAAGGTAATAAAGAAAATATTAGAATGCGCTGAAATGGACAGGTTAACGATGGAAATTAAGGATAAAAAGGAAACAGAATATTACTTAACATGGGACTTATTGTACAAATGGTTAGATAACAGGTGCAGAGATTAGTAATAACAAAAGAAGATTAACAAAATAAATAGATAGATAGATAGATAGATAGATAGATAGATAGATAGATAGATAGATAGATAGATATAAGCATATATACTATAAGTAATATTACTATTGAGCTATACTTGTCTATAGATTAAAGTTTATAGAGTGAAAAGTGTACAGAGTTTTATGGTATAACTATGAGAATAATGGTTATAACGAAGATGTACAATATTATGTATATTTAAAAGAGACTACATTGTATAATTATGAGGACAATGGTTATAATCAGGGTGTATAATACTATGTATACTTAAAAGAGATTTTATATAGACAATACACTGTCGTTGCAAAAATAGAAACGTGATGAATAATGAAGGAAAAAAGATATCGGAACATCTGCAGGAAGATGGTTGGATCAACTTTTGGCATGCCAGAAAAGGAGAACCCTTCTCCATCCAGAGAGATCATGTGGTGATAATTCCACATGGCTTTATTAGCTTACTGTTTGTTCTACAAAAGGAGACCTAAAGGAATGATTTCCAAGCATGGCTTCCCCAAAGGATCAAGTGATCAGAAGGATGGAAAAACCAGAAATGACTCTGGTCATAGACTTCTTTTTCTCTCAAATACACAAGGCCTAGTGAAGACACAACAGTTTATTACCCAAAGACAATGTTTGCTGTGAAGGGAAATCTCCTGAGAGACTTCTAGGTTATGAAAACTTGTCCCTAGTTTAATATTACCTCTGGTTAGAGTTTGACTCCTTTATTAAACCTGCTCTGAAAATGTCTCTGAGATCTGAAAATACTATATAGAATTCCTTGTTTGCACTGTATGCTGAACATATTGTGAACTTGCCATTTTCAATTGATTATTTTGAGAAAGTCATATTACCTGGAAGATTACTATCATATAAGAAAGAGCCAGAAATCTACTTTTGAGAACAAACATGAACAAAATTGGATCCTATTATGTGGGGTGTTTCCCAACCTGATATCCTCCAGATGGTTTACACTACTCATCTGGAAGATAACCAGCTGGAGAAGGAAGACTGCATATAGGTCCTGTGATCAACCTATCATAAACTCTTGTATGGCTACAGTTTTATTAGGATATTGTGAAACTCACTAAGCATATTATGATACCAAGATCCTGGATCACCTGCTGATTGTATAGTTTTCTGATATATTGATCTTTATTGAGAGCAACTGCTTTACGTAGTTGAAGATGACTGCATTTTTTTTCATTGGTTCAAAATAGCTTCTGTTCAATTGTTCCGTCTTTCTAAGAATGAAAATCCTTCTTTTTCTTTTGCATTACAAGTGACCATGAATAGATTAACAAGTACTATGTACAAGACTTGTAGAGATAGAAAACTGTGGCCAGTTTTGAAATTTCCACTCGAAGCAAAAGTATTCAAGAAACTTATTCAAGAATCTTTCACTACAACCATGACTAACAATTGTCAATAATTATTAACAATGTCCCAAAAGTGCTTTTTCAAAAGGCAACTAGATTTGTTTTTTTTCCTTAAAGATGCTTCACTTCTCATCCAAAAACTGAAGAAAAAAAAAAGGTGACCCCGGCCTTGTTGTGAATTATAGACCAATCTCCCTTTGCTGCGTCACCTGTAAAGTCATGGAAACCATCATAAACCAATCCATCACCCTCCACTTAGCGACAAATAACCTACTCTCTAATAAGCAATTTGGTTTCAGGAAAAATTTGTAATGTAATCTGCAACTCATACATTGCAAAATATTTGGACCTCTCAACTTGACCAGGGTAAAGCAATGGATGCAATCTACATAGACTTCTGCAAAGCCTTTAATTCTGTGGTACATGACAAACTTCTGTTAAAACTAAGTTCTTACGGCATTTCTGGATCCTTGCACAAGTGGATAGCTGCATTCCTATCAAACAGGCAACAAGTAATTAAAATTGGAAACGCTATATCAAACCCAGCACCAGTTAATAGTGGTGTTACCCAAGGCAGCGTTCTAGGACCAACACTCTTTCTGCTTTATATAAACGACCTTTGTGATCATATTGTAAGCAGCTGCATCCTCTTTGCCGATGATGTAAAACTATTTAAAACCACAGACAATTCTACTACCCTACAAAACAACCTAGATTATGTATTTGAATGGTCAAACAATTGGCAACTCCAAATCTCTGCTAACAAATGCTCAGTCCTGCACATTGGCAATAAAAATTAGAACATCAAATACAAGCTGGACAGAAATGATCTAAAAGATGACTCACACTCTGTCAAGGACCTTGGTGTACTCATTTCAAAAGATCTAAGCCCCAGCGCTCACTGTAACAACATTGCTAAAAAGGCATTAAGAGTTGTCAACCTTATTTTACGAAGTTTTCTCTCTGGTAACGTTATACTTCTAACTAGGGCATACAAAACCTTTGCCAGACCTATCCTTCAATACTGCTCACCTGTCTGGAACCCACACTGTATTTCAGACATTAATACATTAGAGAGGGTCCAGAGGTATTTTACAAGAAGCGTACTCAACTCTTCTGCTCGCAATAAAGTTCCTTATTCCAGTAGACTTGAAATTTTAGGCCTGGATAACCTTGAACTACGCCGTCTACGTTCCAGCCTAACCTTAGTACACAAGATCATCTACCTTAATGTCCTACCTGTTAATGACTACTTTAACACTAGGGCTATCAATAGATACAAACTAATCCACTCTAATCTTGATTGCAGAAAATATGACTTCTGCAATAGAGTAGTAAATGTCTGGAACACTTTACCTGATCCTGCTGTTAGTTTCTCTAACCCCCATACCTTTTACCTTAAACTGTCTACCGTGGACCTTACACGTTTCTTAAGAGGTCCCTAAGGGGGCGTGCATAAGCACACCAGCATGCCTACCGTCCCTGTCCTACTGTACCCATTTGTATGTACTCATTTTATGTGTTTATGGCTATGTTTTGCTTCTTTATATCTGTTTATTTGTACCATTTTTTAAATGTGTCCTGTTTCCTTGCACTTGTTGACAATAAATAAATAAATAAATAAATAAATAAATAAATAAATGAATGAATGAATGAATGAATAAACAAACAAACAAACAAACAAACAAACAAACAAACAAACAAACAACTTCAAGGGAAAACAAGTTCAGTTGCCTTTTGAAAAAGCATATTTGGTGACAACCATGACCTGGATGACTGAGAATCTCCATAGACAAATTATTAACAATACTAGATAAACTGAGTGGACCAAAATTATATGACATTTTGTTCAGTTTTGCATGTCATTCTCATTCAGCTTTACTCCTTTAGGAGACAAACAAAAAACTCATTTCTGGGGATAAAGTACTGAGTTCTCATAATTTATAAATAATTACTAAATAATTATAAATAATAATTATAAATAATAATTACAGTCGGAAGAATTTGCATCCTGCTAATTTGTTATCCATTCCTTCAACAAATTTTGAAAAACTGAGATTTCAAGGAATGTCCAAGTCCAAAATTTTAAATTACAGAGAAGTTAGGGTAACTGTTCTTTCCCATATATCTTTTACAAGATCCTGCAACTGTGCTATTTAATTTTAACACTTTTAAATTACAGCTGGATATTTTTAAAAATGAATAGGGAAGTGCTAGCAAGAAAAGGGTTAAAAATCTATTTCCCTTCCAAATTTTGAATTACAAAAGTTCCATGCATTCAATGCAAGTGATGTAGCTTTATATCTAGTTTTTAGACTTTCTTCTTTGCCTCATAAAATTCTCCCTTCCTTATGTAAGATTTATGACCTCAGACAAACCATCTGATTTGTTGTTTGTGTACTACTTACACATAATTTCAGGAAGCCATTAATAAGTAAAAACGAGTTCCAAATTAAAAGAATTATTTGTCACTTTATTATTAATAAAATAAACTGGAAAGCTTATAGATTTTAAAAAGATTTTGAGTGTTCATAAATCATTTCTGGTTACTTCCTTAGCCAGACTGCTCAGGATATTTTTCCTCCTGATGTTTATGCTAAATGCAAAATTAATTGGTAAATTTGGTAGATATAAATAACACTCAGTCCTTGTACTCTTAGCAGTTTATTTATTACACTTGCTAGATATGCTCGTATCATAAACTACATTTTAAAGTGCGCTAATGCCATCTAACTAGACTTATGAGTGAAAATTGGAGGTCACATTCCTAAATTTTGTGAATGTACTCCTAAATATCTCAAGATTCCTTCCCCCAACTTTTCTTTATAACGACAGGAAATATTTTAAATGATATAATCGCATTTGCTCAATGGGCTTCAGTGAGATTTTTGCCTCACTCTTTCTAGACTGGAGAATGCTGGTTTTGCTATCTGATCCTACGCATCTATTCCAGGAAATTCTGAAAAATTATAACAATCTTCACAAGAGGGTTTCCTGGCTGATCTTGGTTATTTATTGAAACAAAGGAATAGGGATAGAGCAAAGGCCCTAAAGTTAATATCCTACTCCTCTTCCCCATCCTGCTACCAGGGAAGGAATGAAGAAATTAAACAATGTCTAATCCTAATAGGGTTTCTGTGATCGCAGTCAAAAAATTCAGGGCTCATTGGTCTTGTATATTCAAAACCAACCTCTTTTTCATGTGGACTACTGAGTGATGCCTAAAAAAAAGTGTAAAAAAAAGTGGTAGGACTTCAATTATTTGTTTATTTATATTTATTTTAGATATTTTAAAATCTCATCTTTATTATTTTTATAGGTAACTCAAGGCAGAGAAAACTCCTACTTAATACTAAAATGTAACACCTCCTTCCTCCTCTGAATTTCCCCACAACAACTCTGAGGTGAATTGGGCTGAGAGAGAGTGACTGGGCCAAAGTCACCCAGCCAGTTTTCATGTCTAAACATGACTAGAACTCACAGTCTCCTGGTGATTGGCCCAAAGTCACCCAGCTGGCTTTCATGACACTGGAAGTCACAGTCTCCCTCTTTCTAGCCTGGTGCTTTAACCATTAAACCATACTGCCTCTGTTACTGTTGTTGCTGTTGTTGTTGTTTTATGAGGAGGAGGAGGAGGAGGAGGAGGAGGAGGAGGAGGATGATGATGATGATGATGATGATGATGATGATGATGATTTATTTATTTATTTATTTATTTATTTATTTATTTATTCACAAAAAAATGTAATACACAGCAAACGAGATTTATATGCTGGATCACTATATCACAAGTCGAACACTTCCCAAGCGTCTAGGACTGTGTGATGTATTTTCGTATGATGCGCGCAGATCCAAGTACGGTGGCCTTTTGCAACTGACACATCGTGATTTTGTCAATATTTATTGTTTTCAAATGCGGGTTAAGGTCTTTTGGCACAGCACCCAGTGTGCCGATTACCACTGGGACCACCTGTACTGGTTTATGCCAGAGTCATTGTAATTCGATTTTAAGGTCCTGATATCGCTTAAGTTTTTCTTGTTGTTTTTCATCAATTCGACTGTCACCTGGTATGGCGACATCAATGATCCACACTTTTTTCTTTTCCACAATCGTGAGGTCTGGCGTATTATGTTCCAAAACCTTGTCAGTCTGAATTCGAAAGTCCCAAAGTATTTTGGCATGTTTGTTTTCAACTACTTTCTCAGGTTTATGATCCCACCAGTTCTTTACCACTAGTAGGTGGTAGTTGTGGCACAGGTTCCAATGAAGCATCTGGGCCACGTAGTTGTGCCTCTGTTTGTAGTCCGTCTGAGGATATGATCAATTGTTTCATCAGCTTCCTTGCAAAGATTATTATTATTATTATTATTATTATTATTATTATTATTATTATTATTATTATTATTATTATTATTATTATTATTATTATTATTATCTCTTTTATTCATTAAACATGAAACTCAGTCAACTGAAATTTAAAAATGTGTCACAAATACCATTGACTGGTGCTAATGGTTGATACGGGTTGCTGCCAGCGTCCTAGGTATCAACCAAGTATCTTCTTAAAATATATGATGCTCCGAGTAGCACAGTTTTTTGCAGTTCCGCTGGTGTTATTGCAGGAAGCTGCAATTTCTTGATGTGTTTTGTGAAATTCTTGGACATGGTACCAAGTGCCCCAATGACAATGGGTATCACTGTTACATGTTTCATCCATAGCCATGTAGTTGCAATGGCCAGATCGCGATATTTTGTAATTTTTTTCAAGATCTTTTTCTTCGACTCTGCTCAAGCCCCTATACCAACCTCTTCCATGAAGGTCTTCCAGAAAGCTTTAAAGAATGAACTTTTCTAGAGGGCTTCAATGAATGCCTGTTTGCCATCGTGACCTAAATATTATTTATTTTTGTTATCAGTGTTTCATTGTTGCTTTATAATTCTGTTTGCACAGCTATCTCTATAGCATCTGGGGATTAAAATTGAAATAATGGAAGAATTGGAGACCACGGTTTTATGCTTAGTCCTCTCCACTAAATTAAATGGGTGTTTTTTTTGCAGACACATTCATAGGGATAGACGTTAAGACATTTGTACTACCTGCACAAAATTTCAACATCTAGGAAGCAAGAGAAGGAACACATTTTGAAAAATTAACATGGTACACTTGTTTCCAATCCTATCTAGATAGCAAGGCTGTTGCTTTTGCTGTATCAGTTAGATCAGTATTCCTCAACAACTTTTCAAATGTGTGGATTTCAACTCCATGCATGCTGGCAGGGGAATTCTGGGAGTATTAGAAGATAATTGGAAAGCCATTTAAGCAGACTGGAAAAAATTGCAGGTTTGCAGTTCAATGTTACTGCTAGACAGAGGTCTCTGGTAATTAACTCACTGGCACCTTGAGCAAGCTTCCCTCCTACACTTCATAGCCATGCAAAGCATAGGAAATAATGCAAGTCATTATGTCACAAAATTGCATGCTTATTTTATCTAGCCTCATTAAATGGTCTATTTTAACTTGGGAAAGGTGGCTATTAGAAGAAAGGCTCAGGAAAGAAAAGAATGAAGTTTAGCTGACAATTTGCTTATGCAAAACATCTCCGACAATGACTAGCAATTTCACCAAATTCTGTAAGTGTCTCCCAGGAAAGTGCTGTCCATCAGTGTCTATACATATTCCCAGTTTTCCAGTGAACCTATTACCTCTCTGAGCATATTTTATATGATTTCCACCTTGAAATATACTTCTCCAAAACTATCAAAGAGGACTCTCCACCTGCTTTATAGTCCCCATAAAGTCCTATGAAGCTAAATCCAAGTTGTGTTCTTCAGGGTCTCCGTGTACCCTCATCTGAATCTCTTGCTGTATGTTCTTAAAGCATGTTGGAAGGAAAATCGATCTGGTTCCGTTCCAAGCTGGGAGTAAGACACTGGAAACAAAATGGAGGCTGGAGGCTGATTGGAAAGAAGGTCCATTTATTGATTAACAGAACCACCAGGATTTGTGGTTCTCGGTCAGCTGACCAAATGATTGAATGAGTGGATGGGTCTTTATAGATTTCTGTGACTTTGAAGTTTGGACTGTTCTGGGGGGTTGTGCAATGAAAGGGCTTGAGTTCTGAAAGGGTGTTGGGCAATTCCTATTGTGGCTAATGGCTTTCATCCTGTGTTGGATCTTGGATGAGGGGCTGTTTTCTAATCCTACCATTCTGCCTTTGTTAGCTGTCAAACTTTGCTGCAAGGAGTTTCGAAATATCCTGTCTTGAATAGGCTCCTGCTGGCAGTATTTGCTTTGCTTTATGGTATTGGAGAAGACTCCTGCGAGTCCCTTAGACTGCAAGGCGATCAAACCGGTCAGTCCTAGAGGAGATCAACCTTGACTGCTCTTTAGAAGGCCAGATCCTGAAGATGAAATTCAAATACTTTGGCGACCTAATGAGAAGGAGGGACTCACTGGAGAAGAGCCTAATGCTGGGAAAGATTGAGGGCAAAAGAAGAAAGGGATGACAGAGAATGAGGTGGCTGGATGGAGTCACTGAAGCAATCCGCGTGAGCTTAAATGGACTCCGGGGGATGGTAGAGGACAGGAAGGCTGGAGGAACGTTGTCTATGAGGTCGCGATGGGTTGGACACGACTTCGCATCTAACAACAAAAGAGTCAGATGGTTGTCTTCCTCTTTCAATAAGCTCTTTATCTCCTTAAGTGCTGGCATCTGCTGTGGGCTATTAAGAAAGACTGGAGGCTGCTTTCTGCCTCTAAAACATGTTTCTCCATTTCTTCTTTAGAGAAATATAATATTCTGTCTTTTTTTAATATTTCCCAAAATATTTCATTCTTCTGGGGGGGGGAGGCTTCCTATAAGCAGTATCCCACTGATACTCACCTTTGTATTTACTCTGTAGTTATGTAGCGGCAATGCAGAAGTCCTACTGTTATTGCAAGGAATTAGTGACATATTTTGATTTCTCCTCGTATTAAAAAAACTCTAGAAGTTTAGAGCTCATCCTGAGCTAGCCTACTTGCTTTCACTCTTGCTTGCTAAAAAAAAGGGAAAAGGGGGAAAACTTCACATAGTTCCAAACATTTTCCTGCTGTGAAAGTCTCTGATTTTTGATACCTATCCCAGAGTCATCTGTCACCCAGTCAAGTCAGATCTTGCAGCCTCCTGAACACAGCGGGGTCAGGGTGAAGTCACGGTGCCAAGTTTTGATAAAAATTGTGGTGGTGTTTTATTACAGGGGACCTTCTGCGTGGAACCTAGCACTGGTATTGCTAAAACTGGATCTTGGAATTTTGGAAAATCCTCTTGATAGGACTTTGGAGCCTTCACAGAACCCCAAAAACATCCCTTCTCCCTTTTGACAGTAAAATGAATTCCGGTTCTGTGAAGCCTCTGATCCAGTCCCACACCTTCCAAATTAATATAATCATAGCAGGGTAACTATTCCATTGTCTTTACCTTTTTTGATGTCCATGGATGCAGTTCTGTGGCTCAGCCATGTTCAGAACTGGGTTTTAAAATGTGCATCTTTTCATAACATGCCTTTTTGAGTATTTGAGGTCAGATATGTTTAGAAATGCATATTTCTGACTTTCCCCATCCTCACGCCATGCATAAAATTTCAACAGTCCTTCAGCATATATTCTCCAGTGATCCTTCTTCTTTAGAAAATTGTACATCAGGACCTTCTCAACGCTCAGGAGACATGGAGTGTAACAATAACTCAAGCAGGGCATTTAATTTGCATTCCACATCACTACTTCTGAATCTATTCTAAAATGATGCATCCATTTCCCATGTGGTTGATGATTGCAAGGAGGGCTGGTTCAGTCTGAAAGTGTCTTGAAAATCTCCTTGTCTTGATCTTGAAAAATGCTGTGCCAGCTAACTGTGGCTTAAGGAGCATGCAAAAGAGGCTACCTTTGTCACTTTTGTCTCAATTTCTAGGAACCTGCAGAGCTGAAGGGGAACAGATTTTAGGGCCTGCCCACAACTTTGCAAAATATAGATGGTCCTTGACTTACAACAGTTCATTTGATATTCGTCCATCGTGTTCGAAGAGAATCTTGACATCTAACAGGTTGTGAGCTGTCCACGATGTATCCGCAAGTGGCTGGTAAGGCTTATACAGGCACGAAATGTTCTGCCACATATCGGGCAGTTGTTCTGCACATGTGGTGGGCACCATTGTTGCAGCATTTGCAGCTCTGGCTTTGCGTAGTGCTTGCTTCTCTTCTGCTATGATTGTTCTTCTGTCCTCAGATGTCTGGCAGCCTTGGTGGATCAGCGTGCGCCATGTTGATCGATCTTGTGCCAGGGTTTCCCAGGAGGTGGTGTCGAATATCCAGGGACTTGAAGGAGGCTTTCAACATGTCTTTGCATCACTTCCTTTGTCCCCCGTGCAATTGTTTTCCTTGAGACAGCTCACCATAGAGGAGCTGTTTGGGGATGTGATGGTCTGGCATCCTTGCAACATGGCCTGCCTAGCGTATCTGGGCTTTCATCAGCAGGATGTGAATTGATGGCAGGCCTGCTCTGGAGAGGACTTCTGTGTCTGGCACCTTATCCTGCCACCGGATCCTCAGAATTTTAGGAAGGTTATGTGGAAGTGTTTCAAGAGTTCCCAAACTTGGCAACTTTAAGACTTGTGGACTTCAACTCCCAGAATTCTCTAGCCAGCTATGCTGGCTGGAGAATTCTGGGAGTTGAAGTCCACAAGTCTTAAAGTTGCCAAGTTTGAAGACCTCTGGCCTAGCATGTCTGCTGTATACAGTCCAAGTCTCACTGGCATACATCAGGGTAGTTAGCACTACTGCTCAGTAGACTTTGAGCTAACAGTTCATTTAGTGATCATTTGAAGTTACAACGGCACTGAAAAAAGTGACTTACGACCCTTTTTTCATACTTACAACTCTTGCAGCATCCCATGGTCACATGATCAAAATTCAGCAGCTTAGATAACTGACTCATATTTATGAGGGTTGCAGTGTCCCAGGGTCATGGGATCAACTTCTGACAAAGTCAATGGGGAAACCAGATTAATTTAACAACTGTGTTGCAAATTTAACAACTGCAGTGATTCACTTAATAACTGTGGCAAGAAATGTCACAAAATGGGAAGAACTCAGTTAACAAATGTTTCATTTAGCAACAGAAATGTTGGGCTCAATTGTGGTCGTAAGTCGAGGATTACCTGTATAAGGGAAAGCTGTGCTGAAAACTACTTTGAAAGTTTTCTTCTGCTGAAAGAGCTTTTGATATTTTTGAGCTGATTTTCTTCCTGGAAGTGGCAGAAAGTAACACTGCTAGGATTATTGCTATTTAGGGATACTGTCTCCCATCAGTTCTGCTGAAAATAAATGAAAAGCCCTCCAGGAGAAGTTTGTTTGTGAGGTCCTAAAGCGATTTAATGGACATGCTGGGATGATTGCCAATTGAAATGAGAAACCAGGAGGCCTGCAGATTGGTGTGAAATGATGGTGCTATGAAAGTTGGGACAAACATGTAGGCATTCGGGGCACTTTGTCACTAAGAAAGTTCAAAAACTTCACATTCAACTTGTGAGAATTTATTTCTATTGAAAACACATTATCTGCTATGATGTTGAATGAGAACTTGTACAGGTAGTCCTCAATTTAGGATGGGAACTTTCATCTCTAAGCACTGTGGTCATTAAGTGATTCGTGCCCAATTTTATGCTTTTTTTCTGTGTTTGTTTCGCAAATTAAAATTGTTAAGCAAATCTGGGTCTCTCTATTGACTTTGCTTGTTGAAAGCTGGTTGGGAAGGACACAAAGGGTGATCATATGACCCCAGGACATTGCAACGGTCATAAGTGCAAGGTCATAAGTCACTTCTTTCAGTGCCATTGTAACTTTGAACAGTCACTAAATGGACGGTTATAAGTTGAGGACTATCTGCAGAAAAAAATACAGATTTTTTTTTGCATGAACCTGGTTCATTGCAGTCCCATTTACTAAACATTTAATTCCAATTTAGGAAGAGACAGGTATTGCAGGGTTGTCTTCGTCTATGTATGTGGTTGTCTTCATCTATGAAACTAATCAGAAGTAGCTTAATAACACTTTTTCCAACCAACAAAATGTATTAAAAGGTAAAAGAAGAGGTCTACCAAACATGAAATTGTATTTTGATGCATGCTCTCTGGTCAAAACAATGGATGAGCCTCCAGAATAAGATATTACTTGAATTAGAGGGCCATGAATTAAAGTTTGGATGGCACGGCTATTTATGGTAGGATAAAAGTAAAGTTAATGTTGAATTTAATAATCATTTTGTTAGATGTGCCATATTAAGAATTTGGAATAAATAAAAAACAAGGCTCTTTACGAAGTTGCCTCTTTGAGTGTCACCCCAGGAAGCTTTTTTAAGAAAAGAAATGATGGCAAAGCCAAACTGATTGACGTATGGTAAAATTTTATCTTTCAACTCTGGTGACCCAGTATTAAAGCCGAGGTAAGAACTTGACTCAGAAGGTTATGTTTGCCATTGGTTTACTTATCAACAACTGAAAGAAAGATTTAAACTGGATAAAAATTGCTATGGAGTTGACTCTGTTAAAAATGAATTGGAAACTTTATTATGTGGAAACGATGAACATATTATTGCTAAAATCTATAAAATTTTATGAAATTGAATTTGGAAAATGAACATGTAAAACATTGTATATGATTCAGTGGGCAGGCAAGGAATTTTGGATATAATGTGATGCTTGAACAATGGGAAAATATGTGGTTGAAGGGTTTAAAATTTACATTAAATTATAATCTAAAAGAAAATTTCTATAAGATGATGTATCATTTAACACCAGCTAAATTATCTGAGATTTATAAAGGCATGTCAAGTGAATGTTGGAAGTGTAAAAGTAAAGAAGGGACTTTTTATCATCGATGGTGGGCATTTATTTATTTATTTTATTTATTTATTTTAATCGCTCTTATAAGCTGCCCAACTCCTGTGGGACTCAGGGCGGCAAAAAAAAATGTGGAGTATGATTCATATTTTAATACAGAAACTTTTGAAAATGGAGATAAAGATGAAACCAGATTTTTTTTTCCTTTTGGGTATAGGAAGTTAGCACCTATCCCCCTCCTAGAGGAATGAAATATTTTAGAAAATATTAAAAAGGCAGAATATTATATTTCCCTGGATGAGAAAATGGAGAAACATGTTTTTAGACAGGAAACAGACTCACTCTTAGTAGTCCCCACCTTTGTCAATGGACCATCGAGGCCTGAACCCAGTTCACTCATTCCCCCCACCTTTGTCAATGGGCAGTCTATTCTACATAACAAAGATCTTCAGGAAGAACCATAATAGGAATCCCAAAGCCCTCTAGCCATCTCACCACATGGCACAGACAAAGATTACACAGTTAGCTAAGAGCCCCGCCCCCTGGGAGTCTGACAGCCAATGGGATACATTTTTCTTACACAGGAACAGGAAACTTAAGGTGGGACCCAACAGAGGGTATAAAAAACTCAGGGACTCTCAGCATCTCAGCCCTTCTTTTCTTCTTCAACATCTTCGAGGGATGTGATCCCCCCCCCTTTCCTCCAGGACCGCAAAGCATGTGGTCCTGCTCTCCACCATTAAACCATATTTCCAAACAGCCTTCATGCTTCCAGTGTCTTTTTCCCCACTTGGAACTGAACCCAGAAGAATATTTCTTCCAACATGGGCCTAATTGAAAAAGACTTGGAGAAAAAATTTGGAACTTTGTTACTATATATGTTGACAGCAGCAAGACAATTGTATGCACAAAAATGGAAGAACGCTTTGATTCCTACCATGGACAAATAGTTGCAGAAGTTGATGGAGTTGGCTGAAATGGCAAAATTGACCACTTTGCTTAAAGAAAAGAATACAAGTGCTTTTGTTTTTTGTTTGACCGCTTCTGAACTTTGTGCTTGAAGTGGAAATGAATGAAACTTTGATTTTGGGTTTTACCGATTAGATTTATAGATCTTTATAGAAATGGCTTGTTTATGTTATTATGAAAAAACAAAAAGTTGTGATTTGATGTTAATGCCTTACTTTACTGCAACAGAGAGTGTCGGAAGTCAATGTTTCTTTTTCTTCTTTTTCTTACCCTTCCCCACTACTCTTCTCTCTTTTCCTCCCCACCATTCTCCTATTTACTTTTGTATTTTGCATCTTATTTTATCTTATAACTCAATAAAAACGTTAAACGTGAAAAGGTAAAAGCTTTCAAGAGCTGCTTCCCACTTCATCAGATGCATAGAATGATTTTTGTTTAAACTAGGAAAGGTGAAAATGGGAGGGGAAGACAGGTTGGTTAACCAGATACAGGCTACATGTGAGACCGATCACAAATACTTTATCAATGGACAACTGTAATGTTAAAACACACATTCTGTTTGTTGAGACCTGAGATGGCCTGAAATCTCTTGATGTATGTGAATGCAGCAATGCGTCATTCAACCGTGCTGCTGAAAGTCTCATTTTTCCAAAGCCTTGCAGCCTGCCCCAATGTGTCCTGGCAAGTTGAAAGACTCTGTGTAACTTTGTCCTTGTTTCGAATCCTAATGTCAAATTTATATAGCACTTAGCACTTAGACTTATATACCGCTTCATAGTGCTTTTCCAGCCCTCTCTAAGCGGTTTACAGAGTCAGCATATTGCCCCCAACAATCTTGGTCCTCATTTTACCCACCTCGGAAGGATGGAAGGCTGAGTCAACCTTGAGCCTGGTGAGATTTGAACAGCTGAACTGCTGAACTAGCAATCAGCTGAAGGTCGCAGTACTGCTTTTAAACACTGCACCACCTCTATCCATTAAGGATGGACAGACCAATACATAACATAAACAAAGTTTTAAATTCCACACAAACAGGCATTGACTGAATTGTAACACAGCATTTCCCTCTCCCCCCCCCCATTTCTTCATCTCCTTTTGCTTTTTTTTTTTTTTTTAGGAAAAAAAGAAAATATATATTGGAATAAAATAGAAATTTAGTTTCGGTCCACCCCAAGAACTCTAATCTAGTTCTTCATCCTTTTCTGCAGCCCAATCCTCTGTCCATCATAGTTAATTTTTCCTTTTCTTGTTTTCAACTGTTGTTTATTTTTCTTTTAATTAGTTTTAATCATCAACAAAAGAGCTGCATTCGTTCTAGGACATTTCCTGATCTGCACTCCAACTGTCGCTTTCTATTATAATCCTTCACAGTTCTAGCCGCAAAGACATCTCTCTCTCTCTCTCTCTCTCTCTCTCTCTCTCTCTCTCTCTCTCTCTCTCTCTCTCTCTCTCTCTCTCTCCCTCCCTCCCTCCCTCCCTCCCTCTCCCTCTCCCTCCCTCCCTCCCTCCCTCCCTCTCTCTCTCTCCCTTTCTCACATTGTCTCTCTCTCCCTCCCTCCCTCCCTCCCTCCCTCCCTCTCTCTCTCTCTCTCTCTCTCATCCCTCCATCTCTTTCTTTTCCTCTTTTTGTTATCCTTTCTTGGAAATCTTTACATTTCAATAAGCTTATGCTTTCTCCTTTTCAGTTTGACAATAATAAGGTTTTGGAAATCTTTTTGACACATCAAAGAAGTCTCCATTTCATTTAGGGTTTGTAATGCACCAAATGAAAGAACTGAAATAATTCTTGCTTCCCTTTTGTTGGTATTGTGACAACTTTATTAGGGAAAAGAGACTTTGAATTACAATATTAGGCAAACACTTTCTTTTTAACTTTCTGTAATGACTTTACTGGGTTGAGGTTTTTTTTAGAATAGCAATTCTTTCCTATTATCTGCTTGTTTTATTGTCCTATTTTATCAAGAGATTAATTAAAAGAATACAGAGAGTATTGGGAAAATGAGAATTCTAGTATCTTAAACACTATTGATGAACCATTTTTCAAAAAGAAGTTTAAAATTATTGATGGATATTTTTATTTTGTAATCAACATTTCCCCCAAATTCATGTGATCTCGTTTTAAAAAACCATGCAGAAAATAAAAAGTGAAATACTGTATATGCTAAAAATGGACAGTCCACTAAATGTTTCTAATGTTAAGGCATAATATAAAAGATCATTCATGTAAAGAAACAAGCTAAATTGTCCTTGAACTAGCAGGTGTGCCTCACAATTAGCCACACAATTGCTCACTGTTTTCTTGTTCTGCTCACTGTTTTCTTATCATGAATTTTTGTAGACATAAACCTTTGAATGTTTTTCTGAAGTCTTTTTTCAAAAAGTAATTTCATAGGTTATAAACTCATGGAATGGAGGGGAAGAGGGAAGGACTATGCACTTATAAGTCTGCACTACACAAAATTCAAGATGGCGGCTATAATTAGTTGAAAGCTCTGCCTGAATTTTATTGTGATAGTTATGTGGGACATAAAAGCAGAATATTTCTTACAAAGTCAGTCCATTGACTTATTCTGGCCGTACAAGTAGTCCTTACTTAATGACCAATCCCTCAAAATGTATTTATAATCTGATTTTAGGAGCGCAGTGGCTCACATGATTAGGGCGCTGGGTTGAAAGGTAGCAAGCCTGCATTTCAGACCTGAGTGCTGCTGCATGATGGGATGAGCTGCCATCATTCACTCCAGCTCCTTGAGGGGGGGACTTGAAACGAGACTCCCAGGTATCCCTCAGGCAATGGTGATGTCAACCTGGAAGCACCTTAAATGGTGCCTCTGTCACAGCGGTGGTTTGCTCCTGGTTCTGCCCGGTTCTAAGAACCGGTAGCGGTGGTGGCGGGAGGCTCCGCCCACCCATCCGGGATGCTTCTGCGCATGCGCAGAAGCGTTGCACGCACGTGAACTGGTAGTAAAGGGTTTTAGAACCCACTACTGTTCTGACACAATTGAGGGAGGATCCAATTTTGAAGTTCTGATGTGGTCACATGATTGCATTTTGGGTGCTTGGAAACACCTCATATTGTCATTTTAGGTGCTTGGCAACCAGCCCTCAGCAATATCCCATAAACTATAATTTTTTATGGTCTTTTTGCCATTTCCTGGCATTTACTTCCATTTTCCGGCAAAGATGCTTATTGGATAAAATGGATTCTCTTAAAATCTACCACATTCCCTTAATGACAATCACAACAAATGTTATCAAATTAGGAAAGGTGTGTGGTGACTCACTTAATGACTGCAACAACATACATTATTCTGGGTTCAATTATGGTTGTAAGCCGAGGACTGCCTATATACATCATGTTTCCCATTTACAACATTGAAGAATACAGATTTTTACTCTTTGTTGTGTTTCCAAGGGATCCTTTCTCTTTTATTACCTGAGAACAGGGGTGAAATGCTCCCAGTTCGATCATGCCTGTCGGTCATCGGAGAGTGATCACGAAGGCAGCGCGACGCTCCGCCCACCCGCCGGGACACCGCCATTTGGGTTCTTTTACCCTCTGCGCATGCGCAAAGCATTCTGTGCATGTGCAGAATGTAAAAGAACTCAAATGGTGGCATCTGGGCGGGTGGGCGGAGCGTTGCGCTGCCTTCGCGATAGGCTCTCCGACGAACGACAGGCACGAGCGAACCGGGAGCATTTCACCCCTGCCTGAGAACAGGTGAATCCCCTTTGAATGATGGATTTATGTGCTGACAGTTGATGACATTCCTGATTAGACCCTGGCAACTTGAACCTGAAGTATCTTGGCTCTCATTCCTATTGGCCCTCATTGTTAGCGATCCATCTTTAACTTTAATAATCCCTACTCCTCACTCTTTTAATGAATGATCACTGGAGATAAGCACCTTTCAACTCCAGCAGTGGAACTCACATTGCTGTCTTAGAATAGAATAGAATTCTTTATTATTGGCAAAGTATGATTGGACACACAAGGAATTTATTGATCTGGAACCTCAGTCACACAGGTTCAGTCACTCAGTCACACATTCCTGTTTGTAATCGGTCCAGAAGAATGAACACTATGGACAGCTTTGTTTTCTCGTCAGTGTGGGTACTCACATTTTGTGAATGAGACCCTCTCTCCTTTCTATTGACAGAAATTATGAATATGTAACAGTTGATTAAAATTCATGCATTAATCAAGCAGCTTTTTATAAAAAAATGGCTGACATGCCTATGGAAGCTATATTTGAAGTGGGAGGAGGAAAATATATATTTTTGACAAGGAATTATTAATGGTTTTGTTTTCCTAATTAGCTGTCTTGTGGTGCAAAATTGGGGGAATAAAGAAAAGTTAGAGACACAAGCCAGTGCATGTTTATTCAAAGGTGAGCATTGTTGTGTAGATTGTTCATTTCTAAGATAAATGCATATGATTACAAAACAGTTTACAAGCTAGTTCGTAGGAATTCATCTGTAGGAATAAGCTACAGCTTAACAGTAGACCATATGCTTTGCATGAAATTTCGAAGTAGGTACAATATGTGAATTCTGCCTGAAAGTTTAAAGTTATATCATTAATTCTAGATGGAGCAATGTTTGATGCAGTGTCTTATATTCATTCATAGTTTTGCTTACTAGATTTCATGCTACCCATTTTTATTATTATCAGGGGTGGGTTTCACTTGCCTTCACCACCGGTTCGCGTCATGCTCAGAAGGTGGATTCAGCCCGAAACACAGCTGAAGAGCTCATCAGCTGTGCTTCGGGTTAAGAAATAAAGGTCAGTATTAACCCGGGGGTGGGCGGGAGGGCTTTTTTCAAAGCACAGAATGCTGTGAAGCCATCCAAACACAGAAAAATCGGCCGAAAATTCAGAAAAAAAGATGGCGGCGAGCACGGATGGCACAGATAGAACCGGATCCGTGATGCCAAAATTACATCACCAGTGGGTCGCTAACAGTTCGGACGATCTGGTCCGAACTGGGAGGAACCCATCCCTGATTATTATTAATATTAACATAATTGTCTGAAATGTTATAGGGTTTTCTACTTGAACAGGGAGTTGGACTAGAAGACTTTCAAGGTCCCTTTCAACTCTGTTATTCTGTTATAATTATTCTGAATTTCTCTCAGTACTAATATATACCGTATTTTTCGGAGTATAAGACGCACCGGAGTATAAGACGCACCTTAGTTTTGGGGGAGAAAAATAGGGAAAAAAATCTACCTGCCAAGTATTCATCTGGCTAGCATCCTTAGTCTGGTCAGCTTCAGCACATTATTTTATCCCCTGGTTAGGGCTGGAAAAAACTACTTCGGAGGGAGTAGGAATAAAAAAAATGCTGCAAGTCGGGAAGATTGTTAGCACCTTGTTAGGGCTGAAAAGATCTTTTTCAGAGGGAGTAGGAATGAAAACAAGCCTGCAAAGACTTAGGACTGGAGTAGGAAGCCGGGAAGATTGTTAGCACCTCATTAGGGCTGGGGGAAAAAAAGCTTCAAAAAAGCTACATTCGGAGTATAAGACGCACCCAAATTTTCAGCCTCTTTTAGGGAGGAAAAAGGTGCGTCTTATACTCTGAAAAATACGGTAGGTGGTTCCCCCCTCCTTTTAACGAGCCTATAATCACTTTTATTGCGGTGGAGTAGAGGCGACTGAATAGAGCTGAATGTTTATTGGCTGGATGCCCTTCCTGATGCCTATGCAGAGTTTGCAGCAGACAATTATACCCAGAGAGAGAAATATCTGCTGCTATGTAGGATTGCACTCACAGCCTTCTGATTGTGAAGTGAGTGTTCCAGCTCTAGGCCATTGCACCTCTCAGTACTAATATATAGTATACATCAATGAAACTTCCTATATATTCTGTTTCCATGAAATTCCCAGCCATAAAGAAGAATTATGATGTTGATCACAATCACAGCTATGCCTAACATTCTTGGTAAGAAGGTGCAGTTACCACCTAAGGCCGATAGATGGATGAGCAATTCTCTTTTGTGATCATTCATTAAAAGAGTGAGGAGGAGTGATTATTAAAGTTAAAGATGATGGATCACTAAAAATGAGGGCCAAAATACTCCAGGCTCAAGTTTACATGGCCTAGTCAAGAAATATAGGATGGCTGTCTGATGACACTGAGCAATCTGGCCCAATAGAAAGCTAGCTTGTGACAATACTAGGAAATATAAAGGATTTGACTGTACAACACTTGATATGGATATTTTCCAATGAGGAATTAAGCTTTCAAGCCAGTTAGCTTCTGATTGTGGTTGAAATTATTAAAAATAGTTTCCATAATCAAGATGTTCTGCTGAAAAAATATAATGTAATGTGTGACTGACCTTGGGAATTGAAGGGGAGAGATGTTGCCTAGGAAACAATTAAACAAAGGAGGGAGGAGCCCCCATAGTTAATGGTCAGAAAAGTTGTAAATTGTCTAATCCTAATATTTCAAGTCTGGTGGAATAAGGTATTTTATTGTGAGCAGAGGAGTGGAGCACTCTTGTGAAATATTTCTGGACTCTCTCGATTGTATTAATGTCTGTTATGCAGTGCGGGTTCCAGACAGGTGAGCTGTATTCCAGAATTTGAAGGGTAGCAGCATTGTCGGTGGTGTTAAATAGTTTAACATCATCAGCAAAGAGAATGCAGTTGCTTATAATATGATCACAAATATCGTTTATGTAAAGTATGAAGAGTGTTGGTCCTAGAACACTGCCTTGAGGGACACCACTGTTGACAGGAACAAGATTTGATAGGGCACGCCCTATTTTGACCACTTGTTGTCTGTTAGACAGGAACACAGTTATCCAGTGATGTAGGGGTCCAGAGATGCCATAGGATTTTAGTTTCAGAAATTGTTTGTCTTGTACTACTGAATCAAAGGCTTTACAAAAGTCTATGTAAATTGCATCTATTGTTTTGCCCTGATCAAGTTGAGTGGTCCATATGTTTTTGCAGTGTAAGAGTTGCAGATTACAGGATAATTTTTTCCTGAAACCAAATTGTTTGTTGAACAATGGGGCATGGAACAATTTGTTAAACAATGGAACATGGGGCAGCGGACAAAATAAAATTGAGCCCTGCTCTCAGATTTCCTATCAAAGAAGTTGCATAAAGAGCAGAAGTACCAGAAAAGATGGGTTGGTTGGTTGGTTTCTGATAAGATGGATTTTAAAAGCCACCAGAATGGACTTTGTGTCCATTTGTGACTTAGATCAAGGTGTTTTAACAGTTCATGTATAAAACAAAGGCATACATTCTAAAGCCTCAGGACCAAATGTGGTATCCAACAGCCTTAGAGTTGGTCTCAGAGATCCTTCAAAAGCAACCCCATGTTGCTATTTTTAAAGAAAGTTTTCAAGGTGCAGCCCCCACAAGGGCCATGTCTTATTCTTAATATTTTAGGTCAGATGTTCCTGTTAGAAGATGAAAAAGATCAAGATAGCATACCTAAGAGATATATTTATTTTCTAATAAACAAACCAACTTCTTGGTAATTGTTCAGATCACACTTCTGCAATGTGATCTTCAGATATGTAGTAGACTCCATCTCCTGTTCCTTTCAGCAATTCACCTACAGAATTTGTAGACCAATTGGGGTGGAGTCGAGGTGATTGAATGGAGCATTTACTGGTGGGATGCCCTTCCTGATGCCTATGCAGAGTTTGCAGCAGACAATTACACCCAGAAAGACGGTAGTAGACTCCGTCTCCTGTTCCTTTCAGCAATTCACCTACAGAATTTGTATATCTAGGGTACCAGACTGAACATGCTTGAACTAACCACTCAATCCTTTCCAGCTTAATCAGAGGTCGCTAATATATTTGAATCATTGGGATAAGAAAATCTATAGTTTCAATCAACTATTTGTTTCATCAGTGCCAATGATTATTATTAGAGCTAATCATAGGATCACATGTTTCTGAATCTTGGTGACTTTAAGAATGGTGAACTTCAACTCCCAGGAATATGGTTTGGATCCTAGAAGTTGAACTCCATTCGTCTTAAAGATGCCAAGGTTGAGAAACACTGCATTAGACTAATATTTACACATTTAATTACTTTGGTTGTGATTGTGGTTATCCTCCTTTCAGAAGAAATCTTACCTCCCTCCCTTCCCTCTTTCATAGCCAAGCTAGGAAAAAATGAAGACAATTGATTTGTAAACATTTCCCTCTCAATTAATTAAAAAAAATGTGGCCAGTGAGCATTTTCCATTCAATTGATGGGGACAAAAATTGGATGAGCAAGTGCACCCCATATCTTTCTTTATGGCTGAACCAAGCAGGGGTGGGTTCCTGCCGGTACGCTCTTACCTGTTGGTCACCGCAGAACCGAAGAAGGCGGTGGCATTTGTGGTGCGGGGCTTCCCCCGCCTGCTTTCCCCCGCTCACCTAGATGCCGCCATTTGCGTTCTTTTGCCCTCTTCGCATGCGCAAAGCATTCTGCTTGCGCAGAGGGCAAAAGAATGCAAATGCTGGCGTCCAGGCGGGTGGGGGAAAGCGGGCGGGGGAAGCCCCATGCCGCGAATGTCACCAGCTTCTTCGGTTCTGCGGCGACCAACAGGTAAGAGTGTACCGGCAGGAACCCACCCCTGGAACCAAGTATGTGGAATCAAGGTTATGAGAGGCTAATGGAGAAGGAATTGATGAGTAAAATCCTTCCTCAGCTGCCCTGTAACTGAATAAATACATGAATGCCTTTCTAGGCATTCCTAGAACCCAATGGGAATTTGTCCGAAATCCTCATTTCCACTGAAAGATTAATAAAACAAACTGTCTTTTGCCAAGTTGAATGATATAAAAGAAATGAAAGATAAGGTCTGGGCTGGCCAATCATTTGGGATCCCATCACCTTTCTGTTCCTTCAGTAGAACAATTCCTAGGAAGATGTGGGCCACCTGGGTGGTTCTTCTTTTCCATCTGCCTCAACCCTGAACTATCCATATCTCTGTTATTATGAATACTCACAGCAGGATATTAGCCAAGGAGCGCCTGACATGTTGATTGCTTTTGCTTGCGGTGATTAGTTAATCTTTGCACAGCAGCACGAATGCATAGAGGTGATAAGCACCCATGTTACTAGTGTGCAAAGCAGTTACTTTAAAAGAAGCTTTTACTGTATTGGCATATTAAAAGGTACTGGTGAGATTACAGTGTTGAAGGATTGCCGAGAGGCCCTGTCCCTCTGAGTTAACATGGATTGCAGTTTGTTGAATTTGGGTCAATACAAATTCAGACTGCAATAGCAAATTGCTTTTTAAATGCCACTCTTTCTAAAAATAATAATAATAATAAAAATCTGCCTGCATGTAAAATAAAAACGTAAGGGGGAGTTCACACAAACCTGGAAGTGCTATTTTATTTTATTTATTTATTTTTAGTATGTCTTTATTGATTTTTCACATTTTACATATCATAACAATTCTTTGAGCAGATCTACAGCCTTTTATATACATTATTATTGCATTTATACAATTTATACATTATCTTACAATACTTTCTAATTCTACATCTTCATCCCACATTTTCTCTTCAATTTTCTATCATTAATCCATTTATACCACTTCTCCCATGTTTCGTAGTAATCTGAGTCTTTCTGTCCTCTACGTTCTATGGTTAATTTGTCCATTTCTGCGCAATCAAATATTTTCTTAATTATCAAGCTTTCAATGGGTGTATTAGGGTTCCTCCAGCATTGCGCATATGCGATTCTAGCAGCTGTTGTAATGTTCAAAATCAAATACTTGGTGCTTTTATCATATTGCCTTTTGAATATGCCCAATAAAAGGAGTTCTGGGGTAAATTCTACTATTTGTTCCTATTATTTCTTGTAACCAATTGCATATCTTTGTCCAATATTTCTTTGCTTCGGGACACGACCACCACGTGTGAAAGAAGGTGCCTTGCACTTTTTTGCATTTCCAACAAATCAAATTTAAATTTGGATATATTTTCGCTAATCTTACAGGGGCCAAATGCCAGTGGTAAAACATTTTATAATGATTTTCTTTATGGGATACCAATTTTGTTATTTTATAATTTCTATTCCAAATTTGTTCCCAGTCAGCCGAGTGTATGTTGTGTCCCACATTTTTCGCCCACACTATCATCTGGAAGTACTAGTTTAATGCAAACTGGGAAACTGATCCTGGCATACAATACAAACTCTCACAAATAGCTGTCATCTGAAATTATTAGGTTCCCAAAACATTCAAGCCCAATTCCTTTTTTTGTAGCTTCTCAATTTTGCATTCAATAGTTGAAATAAAGGCTACAAACAGTCGCGTTATTTGTTTATTTATTGAATTGATACATTCTCATTTAACAATACCTATATGTCAATCAACAATACAAAATAATTGCCATAGAAAAGTATAAAGCATCTGTAATACAAAATTAACAACCATGAAATAAAATAAATTAAAGCTACCAAAATAAGCCAAAAGAATAATTTCATCCTTCATAGGTTATTTGAAAGAATTCCATTTTCAAATGCTTACAGAAAGCACAACATGGTGGCCCATCTAATTTCCAGCAAGAGGCTGACCACTGCACAGTTATATCCATGGGAAACTGTTAAAAGTGCTTAATTAATACTGCATGAATAAATACAGATTTATAGAATAATTCCGTAAAGGGATTATCTTAAATGCCATGTCATCATACATTCCCAAAATAAAATAAGACATTCAAAAGTTGAAGACAGAGATGCTTCTCAAATGGAGTGTCATTTAAGATAAATTTAAGAATTTTCTTCCAAGACAAAATTCTTTGGGTCACAATATGTGGCCTTTTAAGTACTATCATACCTTATCACTACTATACAGTATCAATTTTCATGTTGACATGGTGGCTATTGCTAATGAGACATGGAATTCCATAACATCTGGAAAAATGGCTGTTAGCCCATTTCCACTTATGAACCTTCTCATTTTAAAAGAACTCATAGAGTACCTACCTACCCACACAACTGCTAAAAACTGAAGATCAACAAAACTACAAAACCCATAGATCCTGAATTCGACTTAATATAGTTTTGAAAAGAAGATAATATCTCCAAAGCTCCAAACTAGGATAAGAAATATCTCTATTTCTAAAAATAGTGGATCAGAGAAATGCTATGAATATAATTCCCTTGGACTTCAACAAGACATTTGATAAAGTAGACCACAACCTATTACTTGATAGAAAAATGTGGGTTAGACACCATCACCATCAGATGGATTCATAACTTGTTGACCAACCACACTCAACATATAGTCCTCAATGGAACTGCATCTACATGGAGGAAGTATGCAGTGGGATACCCCAAGGCTCTGTCTTAGGCCCAGTACTCTTCAATATCTTAATCAATGATTTAGATGAAGGGATAGATGGAGAACTCATCACATTTGCAAAAGACACCAAGCTGGCAGAAATAGCTAACACTCCAAGATAGGCTTAAGATATTGAAGGATTTTGACAGACTTGAACATTAGGTCCTATCTAACAAAATGAAATTCAATAGTGAAAAAAGTGAGGTTCTACATTTCGGCTGGAATTGGGTATGTCTAGTTTAATGAAAAGAAGGACTAGGGGTGACATGATAGCAGTACTCCAATATCTAAGGGGATGTCATAAAGAAGAGGGGATCAATCTATTCTCCAAAGCACCTGAAGGAGGACAAGAAGCAATGGGTGGAAACTAATCAAGGAGAGAACCAACATAGAACTAAGCAGAAATTTCCTGACAGAACAATTAATCAGTGGAACAGCTTGCCTCCAGAAGTTGTGAATGCTCCAATACTGGAATTTTTAAAGAAGAGATTGGACAACCATTTGTCTGAAATGGTATAGGGCTTCCTGTCTAAGCAGGGAGTTGGACTTGAAGACCTCCAAGGTCCCTTCCAACTCTGTTCTGTTCTATTTTATCAAATCCACTATGCATCATCCCTCTGCCTATTGTAGTCTTTGGACCTTCTCCAAAATATTATGAATAGACTCCAGCCACCCAAAGATTCCTTAGCTTAATTCTAGAGAAGCTTGGAGAAATCTCGATGTCCTCCAAAATTCAATTCCCCAATAAGCATGCCCATTCCTAAGAATTCTGACAGTTGGCTCACACATCTGGAAAAGCCTAAGGCTTTCTTAACGTCTTTCTCATAGAAGAATAGAACAGGGATGTGCAATATTAGCCCTCTGAAAGGCATAGGATAAAGTCATTTAGGAATAATATGGTGATTCTGGTGTTCTGTTTTATACCTATGGTCTTTCACCTGTCCTTCTCTAGATTGCAGCTCAAAGCTTCATCTTCATATGAACATCATTTCAACTGGTAAGGAAGCCAGCTTGCAAACACAAATGCCAGGTCTAGTTTTAGATGGAATGTACAACTCAGGTCTAATCCTGATTTTTTGCATCCAGTCAGATGCATTTTTAATTTGTACACTTGACCAAACTGAAGGGCTGTAGCTTACAGTCTCATGCATCTGTTTCATGAATGTAGCTCCTTTGATGGCAATTGCCTTTAATTAGACCTAACATCATAGAATAATTGGAATCTATACTGGAGCTTGACATGTGGATATATTTTTGCTTAATTTCCAAAAACCAAACGTGAACAAAATGTATTATTGTATGCCATCTTAAGTGAAATGCACACCAAATGAAGAAGAACAGAAGGAGACCATTAAATACCACTTACTGTGAATATTAAGATCCAACTAAAATATATGAAAGCCTTTATGTAATTGATACATCTAAATATCTTTGAGAATCTTCCCAGAGAAATTACTTATCACAAAATTAATGGTCATGTTTCCCTAGTGCAGAGAGGCAATAATAGAATATTGCTGGATTTAATATGGCAGAAAAATACAATTTTTAATGATAAGCTTTCAGGCTTAGTCTGCTGTAATTAAGATATAAAATGTAGTTTGTGAACATGTTCAACAGCTTTGTTGAGATTATAGACTGTGCTGAGCTACTAAATACGAACTACAAAAATCCCACTAACCACTAAATACCAAAAATTTGAAAATTTTTACTCTTCGGTGTCATCTCAAGTTCTCCAGATTTTTGCAGCCCATAAATGCAAACAATGTATACTCATAAATAGCAAATCATGTAACTAACATAAATATTTACAATGTTACAATTCATATTTTAAGTTATATATTAGATTTATACCTTTCTTCCCCTTCCCCCTTCCCCCTTCCCCCTTTCCACCTTTCCCCCTTTCCCCCTTCCTCCTCTCCTCTCCTCTCCTCTCCTCTCCTCTCCTCTCCTCTCCTCTCCTCTCCTCTCCTCTCCTCTCCTCTCCTCTCCTCTCCTTTCCTTTCCTTTCCTTTCCTTTCCTTTCCTTGTAGGTTAGGCTGAGGCATTTATTTACTTATTTGCTATATGGTCTAGACCAGGGGTGTCAAATGCGATTTCATTGAGGGACTTATCAGGGTTTGACCTTGGGGGCCTGGGGTGAGTGTGGCCAGGGTGGGCGTGGCCAGTTCAACTTCACTTGTGTCGGGGGTGCCTGTGGAGGCCCGAGCACTCTGCCAGCAAAAATGGGCTCCCAAGCTCCATTTTTGCTGCAACGGCCTCCTGCAACCCTTTGCCAGCAAAAACGAAGCTCAGGAGGGCCGCATGCAGCCCTGCCAAGCTCTGTTTTCACTGGCAGAGGCACTGCGGACTGATCTTTTGCTGTTTCCAAGGCAGCCCGGTGGGCCAGATCAAAACACACCATGAGCCGGATCCGGCCCTCAGGCCTTGAGTTTGACACTCCTGGTCTAGACCAAAAGTTGCCATAAAAGTAATTGTATCCATGAAAATAATCATAACATTCAAAATTCATAAACCAGTAGGTTTTATCTAAATCTCATATTGTCTATCCATATCTCAGATCTAGCATAAGGTGACCAGACGTCCCGATTTTGGCGGGACAGACCCGCTTTTTAATGCTTTGTCCCGCGTCCCACCCACCCTCTTAAAAAGTCCCGATTTTTGAGCCCCCGCTTCTTCCTCCAGCCAGACGCGCGCCTGAGCGACAGGCTTCTGATTCAGTCCCCTCTATTCACAGGGTGGCGCGGGGCGGGGCAGAGCGAACCCTGGGGGGGAGCGCCACTTTGCACTTGTCCCATGAGGCCATGCTAAGTGTGCCGCGGCAAAAGGGGCGGGGCAGGGCGGGGCGCGCGTCCTACCTGAGACTTTTCCCGGTAGCAGCTCCAGTCGCGTTCCTTGCTAATAGCATCCAGAGCAGAGCATCCCCTCCCAGAAGATCACGAGACGTTATCTTCTGGGAGGGGTTGCTCTGCTCTGGGCGCTAATTAGCAAGGAACGCGACTGAAGCTACCGGGAAAAGTCCCAGGTAGGACGCGCGTCTCGCACTGGGGGTTGGGGGGGGCGGGGCAGGACTGGCGGACGGGACGGGGCGCGCGTCCTACCTGGGACTTTTCCCGGTAGCTTCAGTCGCGTTCCTTGCTAATTGGCGCCCAGAGCAGAGCAGCCTCTTCCAAAAGATAACGTCTCGCGATCTTCTGGGAGGGGCTGCTCTGCTCTGGACGCTATTAACAAGGAACGCGACTGAAGCTACCGGGAAAAGTCCCAGGTAGGTAGGACATACAGTGGCCTCCCGCGTCCCCCCTCCCCCCTCCCCCCACCTCACCTGGACGCCGACATTTGCTGTTTTGCCCTCTGCGCATGCGCAGCGTTCTGCGCATGCGCAGAGGGCAAAACTCAAATGGAGAAACCCACCCCCGTCAATGGTGTCCCGCTTGAAGAAAAAAAAATCTGGTCACTTTAATCTAGCATCTTCTTATGGCAGCTGCAATGGAACAAAATGTTGTGACTTTCTTAGAAGTTTCTCCAGCCAGACCCTTAAAAAAATAGCATTGGGTAATAAGGGAAGAAACTAATCCTACACAACAGAGAAAATCTGAAGGGCAATTAAGTCAAACATTTTTTTCTACTTCTTAAGCTCAGCCATAGGCCTAACTTACTCAGTTGCCATCCATGACTGAAGTTAGAGTAGAAACTGAATCTTCCCAAAGCTATTGTAACACTTATTGCCTAAAATTGCTATAGATATATTCTTATAACAACATCATACGTAAACTAAAAATATCAATTAAAGGTTCACACTTAAGTTGTAACAGAGTTATAGAAACTTCTGGAGGGGGTGGGAATAAAAAAAACCAATATGATGGCAGCATTTGATAGCATAAACCCTGAGGAGTCCTTGGTGCTCTCTGAGCTTGGTTGTTTTCTTGCAGACATTTTATTACCCAGACAGGTAACATCATCAGCACTGATGAAGATACCTCACTTGAATAATTAAACGTCTGCATGAAAACAATCTCAGTGAGCACCGAGGAACCCCCCCCCCCACATTTCAACCCTGAGCTACAATCATTCTCCTTTATTGGCACTAACTACATGATCAAAACCCATTCCTTTTTGAGTAGGAGGAGCTTTGATTGTTCAGTTGTAACTATAGATAATCCTCGACTTATGACCACTATTGAGCCCCAAATTTCTCTTGTTAAGTGAGACACTGGTTAAGTGAGGTTTCCCCCCATTTTGCAACATTTTATACTTTCTTGCCACAGTTGTTAAGGGAATCCCTGCAATTTGATAGGTTAGTAACCCAGTTGTTAAATGAATGTGGTGTCCCCATTGACTTTGCTTGTCAGAATGTCGCAAAAGGGGATCAAAAAGAGCTGAGGTGGAGCGGTGGTTAGAGTGCAGTATGGCAGGCTACTTCTGCTGACTGCCGACTGCCTGCAATTTGGCAGTTCAAATCTCACCAGGCTCAAGGTTGACTCAGCCTTCCATCCTTCCGAGGTGGGTAAAATGAGAACCCAGATTGTTGGGGGCAATATGCTGAACTCTGTAAACCACTTAGAGAGGGCTGTAAAAGCACCATGAAGTGGTAGATAAGTCTAAGTGCTATTGCTATTGCTATCGCATGACCTTGGCACACAGCAATGCTCATAAATATGAACCAGTTTCCAAGCATCTGAATTTTGATCACGTGATCATGGGAATGCTGCACAGCTCATAACTGTGAAAAACGGTCATAATTCACCTTTTTCAGTGCCATTGTACTTTGAACAGTCATTAAACCAACTGTTGTAGGTCAAGGACTACCTGCACCACCTTAATTCTTTTGACACCCCCTCCAAGATAGCCCCCAAGCGGTACTGTCTTACCTGCAATCAGAATGATTCACTATGTGTCCTCTTACTCTTTTAGGGGAACAGACTTTCTAGGCCCATTCCTGATCAAAATGCATAGATCAAACAATCGTATGAGTCACCTCTTAATTTTCTTCTGTTGCATCTGTTTTCCTGCTGGAAAAGAATTAAATCCAAATGAGCATAGACTAAGAAGAAATCAAAGAGTCTTTCCTATTTCAATTTAGACAGGGAGACGAGGATGTTCACTCTGTCATTTCAAGGTTAGGAGATATTACAATTCTGATGAGAGAGAAAGAAGAGGGTTGCGAAGCCCTTTAGCATTATTGTATGAAACGTGTGGCGTAAATGGGGGGAAGATACCAAGGGAAATTACAAGCATCGCCCAAAATGTCACCCTCAAAGCCACGATTGAGGTTGAGCCCTAGAGGAAAAATAACCATCAAAAGTAGAGGGAAGGATTCCCAACAAAATGAAACAAACGGGCGGAAATGGCCATCAAGAGCAAGAAGGAAGACAACCAGAAGGAGGAGTTGCAGGAGAATTAGACACATAATGGCCTCTGCAACAACATTATTTCAGGCAAGGAGGGGCAGACCTTGCCAGCTTTGGGAGGAACATGAAGGTTACAGAGGGTAGATAGGCAAAAAAAGGAGTTATGTAACAGCATTTTCCACCCTTTTCTGTTTTTCTTTTTTGGGGGGTTATTTGGGAAAGGATTTAGGAGTGTTTCTTGTTTTCCTTTAAATGTTGTGAAGCCTGTTTTAGAAAGCGTACTGTCAATTTTTCAGCAACTGCAGCTGGGGAAAGAATAGGGGAAATGAGTTGGTGGATTGTATGAAGCTTCGGGGCTTGGAAGTGCCCAAGACTTCTGAAAAAAGAGTGATTTGGTTTTGAGCTACTGCATCAGTGGAGGGTTTCTATTAGTTCACCCCGGTTCAGGCGTACCGGTAGCAGCTGTGGTGGAAGGCTCCGCCCACCCTCCCAGACATCATCACGGATGCTCTGTGCATGCACATCCAAACCAGTAGCAAAGGTAAGTGAAACCCATTATTGTACTGCATACTTTTTATACTGGTAGCTCCCTCCCTCCCTCCCTCCCTTCCTTCCTTCATTCATTCATTTCTGTCAACTCCATCCCTCACTGTCATCTTATTGCTATGACAATCTGACGTCAGTTTAGATACTGTAGTATAGAAGAGTTTCCCCCTCTTATCCTAGTATAAGACCTCATTTCGACACTCATGTCTCCTATGGACACTCCGCTTCTAAGGCAGATGACCCTTGATCTGCATGGATGATGCATGGACAATCTGCTTAGTTTGGTCTGGTACTTCTCCCTCCGGGCACATCATATAACTTTTCAGTTGCTATGCAATATTGGTTTACCAATAGAAGAGAATATTTGAAAGGCAGGGTTCAACTGTGGGATCCTTGGTACTCTCTGAGCTTAGTTGTTTTCTTGCAGTGATGATGTTACCTAGTTGAGTAATTAAATGTCTTGAAGTAAAGAACCAAGCTGGACTCCACAATATTGCTTTGCCTGCAAGCGGAATCAAAAAACCCACCTCCTGCAGATTCTTTATTTGCTTCATTTTAAAGAGAACATCACTCTGTCAACCTACTGAATGTTCTCTGCCTTGGAATTAGAGTCTCTTTCATACACATCAAACTCCTTCTTGAACTTCTTGAACTCTTCAGCAACACATCCAAGAAGCCACATCAGAGCTGTACAAAGCCACATGACCATGTGATAGAAACCCAGAGAGACATAAAACTCTACTTCTGGGCTGTCATAAAGGCTGATAATGCTTTGCAAAGAATTAGCAGGGGAAATTCTAGACTGTTCTAGGCTGCATTAACAGAGGGATAGAATCAAGATCATGTGAAGTAATAATACCACTTTACAATACCTTAGTAAGGCCACACTTGGAATACGGCATTCAGTTTTGGTTGCCACAATGTAGAAAGGATGTTGAGTCTCTAGAAAGAGTGCAGAGAAGAGCAACAAAGATGATTAGGGGACTGGAGGCTAAAACATAGGATGAATGGTTGCAGGAACTGGGTATGTCTAGTTTAATGAAAAGAAGGACCACGGGTGATATGATAGCAGTGTTCCAATATCTCAGGGGTTGCCACAAAGAAGAGGGAGTCAAACTATTCTCCAAGGCACCTGGGGTAGAACAAGAAGCAATGGGTGGAAACTAAACAAGGAGAGAAGCAACTTAGAACTAAGGAGAAATTTCCTGACAGTTAGAACAATTAATCAGTGGAACAGCTTGCCTCCAGAAGTTGTGAATGCTCCAACACTGGAAGTTTTTAAGAAGATGTTGGATAACCATTTGTCTGAAGTGATGTAGGGTTTCCTGCCTAAGCAGGGGGTTGGACTAGAAGACCTCCAAGGTCCCTTCCAACTCTGTTGTTGTTATTATTGTTGTTGTTGTTGTTGTTGTTGTTGTTGTTATTATTATTATTATTATTATTATTATTATTATTATTATTATTATTATTATTATTATTATTATTATTATTATTATTATTATTATTATTATTATTATTATTATTATTATAATTATTATATTGTGAGATGGAGCACCTGGAGCACACAAGCATTAGTGAAAACACATTATTTATTTAAATTTATCTATTTAAATGGATTTATATGCCGCCCAACTCCCAGGGGACTCTGGGCGGCTCACAACATGTCAATTATGTATGAAGGATGGTGCAGATTTGCTGATAATGGGCAAAGCTGGAATTTCTAAGCCAGGGTAACCACCAACCACTGACCTTATAGCATCTGACAGTAGAAATGTATGGACAACAGCATGGCATGCTCACATTCCAGAACTACGTTAAGGGCAGCCCAATTTATGCCAAGAGACAGGTATGATAGCAGTTCAATTTATGCCAACGTGATTTTCTCTAAGCTCCAGGATAGGAAAAGAGAATAACTGCAAAGCTATGCAGAAAAGCCCTAAAATGGACCCCAGAAGCTCCACCACTTCAGCAGAGCCTGATGTCACCATGGAAGAATCCATTGCAGAAGAAAAAAATCACATAGTGATGCCGGCTTTATAACCAGAGAATAGGCTTTCTATTAATAATTTTGGCCAGAGGCACTTTGTCTTTATGTATACGTTCACTGTTAACTCCCTCCACAGAGGCAGAATGACAGCATGTGGTGGCCTCAAGTGCAAAGAGACAATTAAAAAAACAGGTGTCAGCACAAAGCATATTTTTTCTCTCTCTCTTTCTCTCCCTTCAAGGTTAAATAGGAACAGAAGGAAAGTAGATCCCCTATTTCTCTGCCCTGCAGCTCAGAAAACTTGGTGATATTTGTGGATCGGATTTTAATGATCAACCAAGTGAATGGGACATTGAAGAACAGGCTGGCAGGCAGGCAGATAGATGAGATAGATAGATATAGATATAGATACAGATGTATAGATAATATAGATATAGATTTAGATTTTAGATTTATTAGATGATGTAGATAGAGACATACCTACATACATACATACCAGTACACACACACACACACACACACACACACACACACACACACACACACACACACACACACACACACACACACACACACACACACATATATATATATATATATATATATATATATATATATATATATATATATATATATATGTTTTATATATATATCCGAAAAGGGTTTGGTTTTGATAAAGAAGCAATATGATCCAAGTTTTCAATATATTACGTTTTATTTGTAATATATGTTCTCAGGCCTTAAAAATTAAAAATTATGGTGGTGTTGGTGGTAGTGATAGTCATGGTTAACCTCTCATGAGGGGCATATGTCCTTAGGAGTATTTATTTAATCACAAGCTAGCCAAAATATCTGTGTAATCACGTCCTCCAGTATCCAATTACTTCTCCAATAATCTGAAATTTCTTGGCTTCTCACACTTCCTCTAATTCCCTGAAGGATTTAGGTTTTGTTTTTATGGGATTCACTGCAATCATAAATATTATGTCACTCCCACGCCACCCATCCTTCTACACAAGAAGTTCTCACAAATTTGGTTGAGAATTCTGAAATGCTTTTTGTATTCAAGTCCAGGTAGAATAGATGGAGGGTTCAATTCAGACTTTGGAAACCTAATTTTATACCCAATGAAGTTTCATGGAAGTCATAGCTGTCAAGCACCAGGGAAACCAGGAGATTCAGGCAGCTCAAATGAATATAGATTTATTGCAAGCTTAATCTCTCTATAATAATCTGACTTACTAATAGTCAAGAGAAATGAATGGGAGTAAGAAGTCATTCAAGGTGGGCTAGACTTAGATCTTTTGGCGGGCATGCAGAAATTCATGTCTTATGACACGTTTGACCCCTTCCTCAGGTTCAGCCTGGTCATCTCCTACAATAGCAATTCTTTTTTCTCTCTCAGCCTAACTCACTTAAACGGGTTACGCTGAGAGCGAACCTGGTCAGCTGGGTTTTTCTGAAGAAGGAGACAACGCCAAAGTGAAAATGAATTGGACCAATAAAGTCACTATGCTCAACCCCACCCCAGGAGTTGATCCTCACCACAAATCCTGGGTCTAAGGCAATTAGAGCAGGTCTGTTGGCTGTTCCAACCAAGCCCAGTATGAAACACTTACAATGAAAGTGCTACTTAGCTGAATTTTAAGAAAGGGAGGGGGGAAAGAGAAGAAAACCTCCTTCTTTGATGACCTTTGTAAAACTTTCTGGATCTGCAATAATAAAAATAACTGCTGTGAAGCATTTTCTGATAACTTGCAAAATTTCTGCCTTCATGCACTGAGAAGGCGCCAATGAAGAACTCACAAGCAAATCAACAGACAGGAATGAACTGTGTGTGTATATATGCCAACACTAAAAGAACTGATTTTTCTCCCCTTTTGGGCAAGCACTGTGCTGTTTGAAAACACAAAAACCGAGGCTGACTCTAAGTGACCAAGAGGTCAGGGAGTTATATGGCTCCCTCTTGATTTTTTTCAACACCTACCTCCTCTTGCTGCAATGCTCTCAGGCACTCTGAGCGTGAATCAAAAGTTAGTTGCCTGTTTCAATCAGATTTCAAACAGCAGAGAGTGGTGTTACCGGGAGCCAATTTCCTTTGTACAATGGAGACATGCTTGGCATAATTTGATCACGATAAATGGGAAAACAGTAATTACATAGGCCAAATTAAATTGCCTTGCAGTAAATAAGGCATACATCAGGAAGGCGGCAAGTGAAGTTGGTGAGCCAAGATGGTTACAATGTAAACTGTCAGTTCCATGAATTAAGCAAAATTAGAACATTTCCCCACCACCACAAAGAATTGAGACTAGCTGATTGGTGTCTGCAAGGAGGCATTGAAATCTGCAAAATGGCAGGCATTGCACCTCCCGGATCAAGATCCTGGTGTGATCTTTAAGTCTAAGACATCTTCTAAAGTTATTTCTGGTGTTAAGAAGATTGCTATTTAATAGCTTTGAATAGTCACTGGATATTTCTTGGTGAAGTTAAATGCTATCAGAAAGTTTTGTGTTTTCAAGAAATCTCATTTGGATGCTCAATAAAGGATAGCCACCGCAGCTTGGCTTGAGTCAGTTGCTGATTCTGTCTCTTGCAAGTTGTCAACTTTTGCAAAGGATGATACAATGGCTTAGGTGTGAATCTTGCTATTGTGGTTTAGTCAACAATAGTCATACAGTTTGATCTAGTGGTTAAGGCACCAGGCTAGAAAGCAGAAGATCATGAATTCAAGTCACTCCTTAACCATGAAAGCCAGCAAGACAACTTTGACTCAGTTCCTCTTTCTTAGCCCAAAACACCTCTCAGGATTATTTTTGTGGGGAAAACAGAAAGAGGAAGTTGTGTTGCATAAGCTTGCCACCTTAAATTATTTGTAAAAATAAAAAGGTGAGATGCAAATAAATAAATTTAATAAATAACTGCAACAAAAATTATAATATTAGCTGGTGCATGAATCCCATTGAACATCATAGACAGGGATTGTACAAATTCCATCAGCATAGCATTTGACTCAAGACATAGCTGTTATGAATTTTTCAGTTACGAGACTTGTCTCATAACTTAATTTGTAATGCAAAATAGGACGATATTGTTCCTTTTCTTGGTCAACAGTTGTTCGTTTGTTGGTTGTATTTATATGAAGTTATTTATTGTATTGTATTTTTATATTGTATTCCTATGCTGCCTTCCTTTGGGGTCATAGAAATGTACTTATTTATCCATACAATCCAGGGGTGGGTTCTAACTTACCTCGCTGCCGGTTTGCTTCCTCCTGTGCCACATGGGTGCACACGCACACATGCACAGTGCTGAAAACCCAGCTTCTGTGCATACGCAGAAGCAAAAAATAAGGTGGCGCCGCCTACGGTGCTGCCAAGAGAGCCAGTCCGGGGGCATGTCCAGCCGGCATCGCTGCTGGTTCGGCAAGCAAGGGGAAATTCCCACTACCTGTTCTATAGAACCGATCCGGACCGGCAAGAACCCATTTTTGATTCAATCATCTAGTTAAGGAGGCTGGTTTGGGAGAGTCTGTTAAAACATTTAAACTTTAATAGCTGGAGTAGTGAAGGATTGGATAATGAATAAGAACACATAGTTATAACTAATTGGTTAAAGAGAACTGGCCACTACATGAGGCAACTTAAGTTGTGATTGGTTGCTGTGAGTGAAAGGGGGGATTTCCTTGTTTCCTGCCTTTTTTCTCTGTGCGCGTGCACGTGTGCATGCACGCTCTTTGATTTACCTCCTGATGTTCCTGTTGTGTTGATTTACCTGACTGTGCTCCTATTTACCTCTCTCTCTTTTTTTAAAAAAATATTTTTATTAAATACACATAAAACACAAACACATGCAAAACAAACAAACCAGTAGGGGTACAGTTTCCCCATATTTACAATAAGCTTGCTATTTACCTATTTACTCTCTTATTTACTGTAAATATATTTATTTGCCGTATTTTTCGGAGTATAAGACGCACCTTTTTACCCCCAAAAAGAGGGTGAAAATTTGGGTGCGTCTTATACACCGAATGCAGCCCCACCCCCAGCCCCCACCCTTCGGAGGTTTTCCCCGCTGCCACCGCCACCGCCGCTTGCCCCCCGCTGCTTGCCCCCGCCGTCCCCGCTGTTGCTTGCCGCTGCCACCACCATTGCTTGCCCCCGCCACCCATTCCTGAGCTAGCATGAAATCTAGCACCCCAGTCCTTTCGAGGTGCCACCGCTCTGCTTCGATCCCCGCCGCTGCTCGCTTGTGAGTGAGCGGGCGTGCGAGCAGGCGAGGCGCGGTGGCAGGCAGGTGTCTTGGAAGCGCCGAGGGCAGCACGTGCGTCCGGGATGCCCCTCTCTGGGCTTTCCGCTTAGGCGGCGGCAGCGGGTGCAGCGAGTCCCGTCCCCACGCGCGTCCTGGCGCTTGCTGTGGCGACGCTGTTTTCTCTAAGACCTTTGTCTCAGAGAAGGAGCAGTAGACAAAGGTCTCGGAGAAAACAGCGTCACCACAGCAAGTGCCGGGGACGCGCATGGGGACGGGACTCACTGCGCCCGCTGCCGCCGCCTAAGCGGAAAGCCCAGAGAGGGGCATCCCGGATGCGTGTGCTGCCCTCGGCGCTTCCAAGACACCTGCCTGCTGCCGCGCCTCGCCTGCTTCCTCAGCTGCTCTTCTCTAGCGAGTGCTCTTTGGCCGGGAAAACCAGGAGCCGCCGCTTTCGCCGCAGATCTGCTCAGCTCAAGTTGCGGCCCTTGAAACTTCAGGAGGGAACTGGCTGCGAGACCGGGAGGACTTGTGGACTTCAACTCTAGCATGTATGGAGAGGACTTGTGGACTTCAACTCTAGCTAGCATGACTGGAGGAGGAATTCTGGGAGTTGAAGTCCACAAGTCTTATACTTGCCAAGTTTGAAGACCCTTGCCACCTCTAACCCAGGGCTCTTCAAACTTGGCAACTTTAAGACTTGTGGACTTTAACTCCCATTCCTGAGCTAGGATGACTGGAGGAGGAATTCTGGGAGTTGAAGTCCACAAGTCTTAAACTTGCCAAGGGGGTGCAAGGGTCTTCAAACTTGTGGACTTCAACTCCCAGAATTCCTCCTCCAGTCATGCTAGCTCAGGAATTGGAGTTGAAGTGCACAAGTCTTAAAGCTGTCAAGTTTGAAGACCCCTGGGTTAGGGGTTAGGGGTGCAAGGGTCTTCAAACTTGGCAAGATTTTTTACAACCATGTACACGTTTTACAAACTTCAAACTTGACAGCTTTAAGACTTGTGGACTTCAACTCCCATTCCTGAGCTAGCATGACTGGAGGAGGAATTCTGGGAGTTGAAGTCCACAAAGCTGTCAAGTTTGAAGTTTGTAAAAAGTGTACATGGTTGTAAAAAGTGTACATGGTTGTAAAAGGTATTCTGCTACACTGGTAATTTATTAAATAATATATTACTACACTGTTTGGTTCAGAATACTTTTTTCCTTGTTTTCCTCCTCTAAAATCTAGGTGCGTCTTATACTCCGGTGCGTCCTATACTCCGAAAAATATGGTATATAAAACTGGTTCTTGTCAGCGTCTCTGACTCCATTTGGATACCGGTTGCACAATTCCCTGAGAGAGAGACTGACCCTAAATTACTTGATGAGTTCCATAAGTCTCCTTAGATACACATCACACACCCATGATCAACGCACCCCACTGGCTCTCAGTGCAGTCAACAGATATTTATCAGTAAAAGGTTACTGGACTATATTTTAAGGTAGTCTAAAGCAGTGTTTCCCAACCTTGGCAAGTTGAAGATGTCTGGACTTCAACTCCCAGAATTCCCCAGCCAGCATTCGCTGGCTGGGGAATTCTGGGAGTTGAAGTCCAGACATCTTCAACTTGCCAAGGTTGGGAAACACTGGTCTAAAGGTAGGCGGGAATGAACCTGGAAGACAGGATGAAGGGCTACAGCCTAGACAATGGTCTAATAAATGAAATCTGAGTCCAAGAGAGTGGTGAGAGCTGGAGAAAGTATCTCAGAAGGAACCTTACTCTAGGTTCTGGGAGAGTAAAAGGAAGGGAGGGTAGAGATATTTTTAGTCTTGCAAGATTCTATAAACTTACAATGAAGGTAGCGTTAGTACTCCTTGTGGATTCTTCTTATCTGGAATTCCTCAAAATGCTGACAGATATAAAGAGATAATGTTCAAAAGGCCCCAAAACATGTAAGCTATCATATATCATCTGCAAGCCAAAATGGTTGTCAATAGTCTACTTAGAATTTTGATTGTATATCCCTAGGGTCAAACACAATAAAATACAACATGAAAACACAATAAAAGCCAATATTGTAACACACATACTGTATAAAAGTGACAGAATTTTCTATCACAGTTGCAAACCACTGCTTTAATGATTTGCCCCTCCCCTTTGCCTCTTTCTTGAACACCTCTGAAAAATAGATAAAATTGAGAATGAATGATTTGGGCTAGTGGTGGGATCCTGCTGGTTTAACAACCGGTTTGGTTATCGCGTGATTTGCGCACGCACATGCCTAATGCATGCTGCATGCATGTACGCAATTTTACAAAAAAGTTACCTTCCGCGTTACTGCTGGGGAGAAACATAGCTGAGGCGCAGCAATCCGCTGTACTACACAAATCAGCTGAGAAGATATAGGTCAGTAAAGCGCAGGGGCGGGTGAGCGGGCCCACCTGATCATTGGAGCAAAATGGTTCTCTCCCAGCTGATCATCGGAGCATCCGGTTCGCCCAAACTGGTCCGAACTGGTAGAATCCCACCCCTGATTGGGCCCATGTTTTCCAAATGCCTGAAATTTACCAGAAAAGCCTAATTCCTCCCATAAAGCTCTGAACAAAAGATTAGTTTAATAACTTTTTAATAACTTCTACTCATATGTTCATGTCTATACCTTCTCACTTCAGCTTCAGCTGTACCATCAGCTGCTTTGCAATTTCTCAAAAGTTTCTTCCTGTGTGAAAGAGGCTTCCGTTTTATTCCTATATCCCAGTGATGGCGAACCTATGACACGTGTGTTACAGGTGGCACACGGAGCCATATCTGAGGGCACGTGAGGCATTGCCCTATGTCAGCTCCAGCACGCATGCACGTGCTAGCCAGTGGCCTTCTTTTTGACCATTTTCGCTCTCCCCAGGCTTCAGGAAAACCTCCTGAAGCATGGGGATGGTGAAAAATGGCCCAACCGGAAGTTCACTTTTGTGTTCACCCCCAGCCTTCTTTTCACTGTCAGAAGTATTCAGAAACTTCTTCGGATTTGGACAGTTTTAGCCAGGCCTCTCACACCTTGGCCCATTTCTTCTGCAGCCCATTTCTTCTGCAGCCGGCAAGGCTTTTCTGAAGGACTCTGCAGCCGATAACAGAGCTCCAGATCGATCCGGAGCTCTGTTATCGGCTACAGAGGCCTTCAGGAAAGCCTTGCAGGCTGCAGAAGAAATGGGCCGAGGTGTGGGAGGCCTGGTTGCAACTATCTGAAGGTAAGTAATAGGGCAGCGCCACTGAAGGTAAGTTGTAGGGCAGCTCCACAGCTTCAGCAAGGCCTGTGCACATGGGCGGGGAGGCAGCACATGGATTGTGCGCATGCATGGGGGGAGGGCATTGCATTATGGGTGTGGCCAAAAAAGGTTGGCCATCACTGATATATCCTCAACTATTGAGGTGGCGCAGCAGTTAGAGGCAGGTACTACAGGCCACTTTAGCTGACACTGATCCGCAGGTCAGCGGTTCAAATCTCACCGGCTCAATGTTGACTCAGCCTTCCATCCTTCCGAGGTAGGTAAAATGAGGACCCAGATTGTTGGGGGCAATGTAAATATACATTGCTTACTGGTGTAAACCACTTAGAGAGTGCTTGCACTATGAGGCGGTATATAAATAAATGAATGAATGAATGAATGAATGAATGAATGAATGAATGAATAAATAAATAAATAAATAAATACCTGAGATTTTGCTTCCAATGTCTCAAGCAGCTATTTTTAACTGGTTGGTAGAGCGGGTGACTGGTGATGGTGTTTTCTTCTATATATTTTCCTTTCACCTCCTATATCTCACTCCAGAAAAGCACATTGGGAAGAATTCTCTCTTGAATGTATATGGCATTTAATAGAAATGTGGAATGCTGATATCTGTTAAAAAAAAGAGGGGGGTGTACTGAGAAAGGCAGTGAAAGAAAGGTTATACAATGATGGTTCTTATTAGTTGACCCCCATAATTCCAAGAGACCTTCTCCAAAATTCTCTTCTCCTTTGGGGAAAAAAAATTAAAGTGAATTCTCTTCCTCAAATTGAATGAGAAAAAAAATGCAAAGATTTTTTTTCCCGCGTGACTCTCAGCTTTCGTTGAAATATGAAACATCATTCTTCCTGATGGCCACCCTGAATCACCATTCCCAATAGCATGAAACAATCCCATTTTATGGCAATGAATGTAATATAGCTAAAGAGCATGATCTTGATAGATTTTGATTTAGAACACTTAACAACTGAGCCTGTTAGGAGGGGGAAAATATATCAGTAACTATGAATAGCCCTCCGTGATGAAAACCTTTGTAGCTTTTTCGAATATTCTTCACTTCTCATTAACCCTGGCTATGACTGAGTGGGCGTAATGTAACAAAGGAGAAATGAAATGGATAAGATTGGGTAAATCTGGCTAAACAGGTCAAATAAATGTAGCCATTAGTGACTGCGGATAGAGTCTGCAAGATTTATGGATATCTTTATTAAAGAACATGAATTAATTTAGTACATAAACCACATCTTTAAATGGATATATTCCTGGTGATGATGGAATGGGATCGTAGCAACATATTCATTTCTGCTTCTAACCAAACTCTCAGTGAAGTCCCTGTTTCAATACTTCCTTGTTGGCTACATTTTTATGAAGTCCAGTTTTGGGGTCCAAATCAATCATAATTGTAGAAGTGACAGGCTCCAAGTAAGTCACCCATCACAAATCGAACTCTGAGGCATTGCTTTTCTTCAGAGAACAAATTTATTTAGATAAAATTTAAAAACAGTATTAAAAAAATTATAAATCATCTGCTACAATGTCCTACCTGTCAATGAATACTTCAGCTTCAATCACAACCACACACCCGCACACAATAGATTCAAACTCAATGTAAACTGCTCCAAACTCGACTGCAGAAAATACGACTTCAGCAACAGAGTGGTCAATGCCTGGAATGCACTACCTGACTCTGTGATTTCTTCCCCAAACCCCAAAAACTTTAATCTTAGACTGTCTATAGTCAACCTCTCCCCGTTTCTAAGAGGTCTGTAAGGGGCGTGCATAAGCGCACCATCGTGCCTACCGTCCCTGTCCTACTGTCCTATTGTCCAAATGTACCTATACCTACTTTGCTTTTGTTTATGTTTATACCATACCTGTTATCTTGTACACGTTTTGATAAATAAATAAATAAATAATAAGTAAATAAATAAGTAAGTAAGTAAATAAATAAATAAATAAATAAATAAATAAATAAATAAATAAATAAATAAATAAATAAATAAATAAATAAATAAATAAATAAATAAATAAATAAATGTTTTGACCAAATATTTGTCAAATATTCTCCTTTATTGGTAACTGGGGAATCCATTTGGGAAAATGGATTCGTTTAATGACCATATAGTTTGTTAACAACCATGTGATTTTTCTGAATGACAGCAGTGACTCACTTTATACCGGGGGGGGGGGGGGTCAAACTCATGTTGTCACGGTGGCATCACTTGACATATCTGGACTTTTTCCCCACTTCGCTAAACTGGGCATGGGCATGGGCATGACCACCGCGTGACACATCCGGCCCACAGGGTGGGAGTTTGACAGCCCTGCTTTATACTATTACTCAAATAGTATAAAGCCGTCCTGAGTCCTTCGGGAGTTGGGCGGCATATAAGAATAACAAAATAAATAAATAAATGGTTGTAAAATCAAATCAGGTCTTGTGGTGACCCATTCAATGACTACAATAACTTACAACAGAAATTCTGGGATTGATTGTGGTTGTTAAATGAGGACTACCTGTATTACATTTCCATGGATCTTTTCTTCCATGGTGGAGCTTAGGGTTGTGTTCTCCTCTTGTGTCAGTTTCATGAAAGCTTCATAATGAATCTGTAGTTCTATCAGTGAACTGCAGTCTTGAAATGAGTGGAAAATGACTTTTGATCATTTTATTTATTTATTTGTTTGTTTGTTTGTTTGTTTGTTTTTTTGTTTAGTGTTCTTATATGCCTCCCTACTCCCTGAGGACTCAGGGCGGCATACAACATTTGAAGAACAACTAAACAATATAAAATTTAAAAACAGTATTAAAAAAATTATAAAAGCATATAAAACCATACATACATGGGGGAGATTTAGGATGTAAAATTGTCTCAGTACCCCGCCTGCAGGAAGAGCCATGTCTTGATGGCTTTTTGGAAGGCCAGCAAGGTGGGGATAATTCGGATCTCTGGGGGAAGTTGGTTCCCGAGAGCAGGGGCCCCCACAGAGAAGGCCCTCCCCCTAGGCCCTGCCAGCCGGCATTGTTTGGCTGATGGGACCCGGAGGAGACCCACTCTGTGGGACCTGACCGGTCGAAGGGAAGTATGAGGTAGGATGCAGTTCCGGAGGTAACCTGGACCTAACCCATGTAAGGCTTTAAAGATGATAATCAACACCTTGAATTGCACCCGGAGACCAATGGGCAACCAATGCAGCTGGCACAGTATGGGTGTTACGTGGGTGTATCTTGAGACACCCACCACAGCACGCGCAGCCGCACTTTGCACCAGTTGAAGTCTCGGGATACTCTTCAAGGGTAGCCCCATGTAGAGCGCATTACAGTAGTCCAATCAAGAGGTGACAAGGGCATGAGTGACTGTGAGTAGAGCCATTCCTTTCTTCAGATCTAGTGCAGGAGAACATCCAGATGACTTGCCCCCAAATTGCTATGTTTGTTAATACAGATTTAGCTAACTCAGCTCCTATACTGAGTATTATTTAGCATTATTATAAGGAAAAATTGAAATACCATATTTTTTGGAGTATAAGACGCACCAGAGTATAAGACACACCTTAGTTTTGAGGGAGGAAAATAGGGAAAAAATAATCTGCCCAGCAGGTATTCATCTAGCTAGTCCTTAGTCTGGTCAGCTTCAGCACATTAGTTTGCTGGTTTTGAGCATGCTTGCTTGCTTTTTATACCCTGGTTGGGGATAAAAAACAGCTTCCAAAACACTTCACTTCTCTCTCTCTCTTCAGAGAGAGAAATAATGAGAAAAGCAGGCAAAGGGAAGATTGCTTCGCTAGCAAAGCACGGAAGATCACTTCACTTGTTAGAGCTGAAAAAAGGTGGAAGATCGCTTGCTAGCAAAGCAGGGAAGATCGCTTCACTGTTAGCACCTCATTAGGGCTGAAAAAAGCCTCAGCTGATTGTCGGAAGAAGCAGCAATGATAAAAGCAGGCAAAGGGAAGATCGCTTAGCTAGCAAAGCATGGAAGATCATGTTAGCACCTTGTTGGGGCTGAAAAAAAGTTTAGTAAAAGCTGCATTCAGAGTATAAGATGCACCCAAATTTTCAGCCTCTTTTAGGGGGAGAAAAGGTGCGTCTTATACTCCGAAAAATACAGTACATTCTGCATGAGGTTCCTTAACTATGTGGCCAAGATATGTATTGAACTTCAATTCTCCCAGTTCCTGGCCATGCTAGCCAATGGAGTTAAAGCAATTAATGCCTGTATATAGATTGCCTTCATCTTACAACCACAACTGAGCCCACAATTTCTAAGCGAGACAGTTGTTAAGTGAGTTTTGTCTCATTTTACAACCTTTCTTGCCACAGTGAATCACTGCAGTTGTTAAGTTAATAGCTTGGTTGTTAAGTGAATCTGGCTTCCCCAATCACTTTGCTTCTCAGAAGGTTGCAAAAAGTGATCACATGACCCCAGAACACGGCAACCATCATAAATACCTGCCAGTTGCCAAGCACCCGGATTTTGATCATATGACCATGGAGATGTTGCAATAGTTGTAAGTGTGAAAAACATTCATAATACACTTTTTTTCAAGGCCATTGTAACTGCAAACAATCACTAAATGAACTGTTGTAAGGTATGAGAGTGGGAGAGACTGATTTAAAATATATTTAATTTACTGACTATTTTATAGCTTGACTAGAGTAGTCAAATTCTGGCAATTACTCTTTGGTATTTGCAATCTTTGGTTCACCCTTAGTGAGCCCCATTGACAGACATCTTAATTCTCTCTCATTTTTTAGGGTATCCAGATTTTAATTGCTCCTGAGAAGGCAACTTTGTGCGTGCATGTTGCTTTTAGCAATTGCAAAAAGCTTTCCCTGCTGAGCCTTGCAATGAAGATAATCGCCAAAAGTAAACTTGTCAATTCATTATTTGCAGACCCTAATCTGTAAATTAAATATTCTTGGTAGGGAGAAGAGTATTTGTTTTTTGCTTTTGTTTAACCATTATGACCTCACTGGAAAATATTACAAAGTTAAGAAAACAATAGGCATATCTTGTTTCTAATGGCCTAGCTTTTGCATAATTTGCAATGGCAGAAGACAACCAATCTTTCTAAAATTGTATCTTAGAATGACCCAAATAATCAGCAGTGAATCTACTTACCTTTCCTACCAGTTCGGAAGTGCAGGCTTCGCTCACGCACATGCTTTTTCACCCCTGCTCCACGCGTGCACTTTTTCACCCTCTACATGTGCAGAATGCTTTGCGCATGTGCAGAGAGTTAAAAAAAGAAAATGGCGGTGTCCGGGCAGGTGGGCGGAGCCTCACGCTGCTGCTGCTACCAGTTCTTCAAGCCACCGGCGGCCGCCATTACCGGTACCCCCCGAACCAGTAGCATTTCACCCCTGCAAATAATGTTGTATTAGAGCGCTTTTTTTTCAAACTTGGCAATGTTAAGATGTGTGGACCTCAATTCCCAGAATTCCCCAGCCAGTTGGCTGAAGAATTCTGGGAGTTGAGGTCCACACATCTTAACATTGCCAAGTTTGAAAAACACTGTATTAGGGCAAAGAGGAATGAAGTAGACAAAAACTTCAACTTATCTGAATAAATTGAGTATCACTCTAAATATCATTGTTTGATACAACATGCTGGGATACACACTCAATTGCTGGGACCCAGACATATATCATATTGCTCAACCAATTGTTTACATGTCTGAGCATTTTTCAGTATTATTAAAATGGCACAGAACTTCTGTATTTGTAAATAGCAATAGCACTTAGACTTATATACCGCTTTACGGTGCTTTACAGACCTCTCTAAGCAGTTTACAGAGTCAGCATATTGCCCCCAACAATTTGGGTCCTCATTTTACCCACCTGGGAAGGATGGAAGGCTGAGTCAACTTTGAATGTAATGTAAATGTAATATTCTATTACATGTAATAATAAATGTAATATTCCAGCACAACTTTTTATTTCCAGCATGTTATTCATAGGATAAAACTTTAACAGTGGTAACAATAATAATGGGCCACCATATCCTTATCCAAATCCTAGAAATGATGTACTTTGGAAGGCACTTTCATCGCAAAATACCTCTGCCCTCATCCTTAAGTGGTTCCTGGAGGCAGGATGAGTACTAAAAAAGAGATGAATACCAAACAAGCCATGTGACTTACCTCATGGCCCTTTGTTTCAGCCCAAAAGGATTTCCTATCTGTCTCTTTATCTATGCCAGTGAACTTCCCAGCATGGCTGACTTCCTGTCAGCGCTCTGCGGCTGTCCCCCACTTCCTTTTGCAGCGTGTTGAGTAACAAACAAACATTGAATACTGGGACTGATGGAGGTGAAATTTATCTCACAAATGAGAAATAGATCTTTTCCCGGACATCAGACATTAGAAAAAGAAACCGCAGTTTAAAAGTCTAAGTAAAAATATTTATTTTGGTACAAAACAATAAATCCTCATTAGTCTACATTTCTGATATGAAAATAGATCTTGCTTCGATAGAAGCTAGGAACAAAAGGAATGAACGGAGAAAGGAATGTGCACATGCATACAAGAACATATCAATGACGTGCTCAGGAATAAACCATTATATTAGATAGGGATGCTTCTCCCTGCATATACATAAATAGGCAATATCACTGCGTGACAGGGACAACATCTTTGTGTCAAAATGTGTTGAGTAAATAACCCTTGAGTTATTTATAAAAATAATAAATACTGGAAATAAGTAAATGAATATGGCATATTGTTCATAATTTGAGGAATTATGGTTTCCTCTGCCTCCAAGTAGATGAAATAAAATAGGGTCATCTAACTGAGAAAGCAAATGTCCTTCTAAGTGAAGCAGATACATTTGAATGACTCAGAGGTTCACACAGTTTGAAAACTGCTCTGGGCTGGGATGTTCCATGTTCCAACTGTTCTGGGCTGGGATAATAATAATAACAACAGAGTTGGAAGGGACCTTGGAGGTCTTCAAGTCCAACCCCCTGCTTAGGCAGGAAATCCTACACTACTTCAGACAAATGGTTATCCAACATCTTCTTAAAAACGTCCAGTGTTGGAGCATTCACAACTTCTGGAGGCAAGTTTTTCCACTGATTAATTGTTTTGTCAAGAAATTTCTCCTTAGTTCTAAGTTACTTCTCTCCTTGTTTAGTTTCCACCCATTGCTTCTTGTCCTACCCTCAGGTGCTTTGGAGAATAGTTTGACTCTCTCTTCTTTGTGGGAGATATTGGAACACTGCTATCATGTCTCCCCTGGTCCTTCTTTTCATTAAACTAGTCATACCCAGTTCCTGCAACCGTTCTTCATGTTTTATCCTCCAGTCCCCTAATAATCTTTGCTGCTCTTCTCTGCACTCTTTCTAGAGTCTCAACATCTTTTTTACATCATAGAGACCAAAACTGGATGCAGTATTCCAAGTGTGGCCATGTATTCCAGATGTTTCATGCTTCATGGATGGCCATTCTTATCTTGTTCAATCAGAAAAAAAATTTCTTGCTCTGTTCAACCAAGTGATCAGAGGACATTTTCTTTTTTTTATTATTCACAAAGTTTTATTAGTACAAAATTACATAGATAATAGCTAAATATTAAATAGAAAGTACAAACATTTTTTTTATTTTTCTCCCCCCTAACCCACCCCCTTCCCTCCCCCCTCCCCCCGGACTTCCCAGAGAGCATACAGGGCATGATATCAATTAAATAAATTTAAATTAAGTTAATCAAAAAAACCTTGTTGGATTTCCACATTATTTTTTGAAAACTTCAACTCCATATTGTGCACTGATAATATATCGTCTATATATAAAGTAATAGAGATACAAAAAAAACTAACAATACAGGAAAAATACAAGAAAAACAAAAAAAAGAGAAAAAAGAAAAAAAAGAAAAAAATGGACAAACTAAAAACTTCCTTCCTCCTCCTTTCAATCCTCTACCCTACGCAACATTTCCTCAAAATTAAATAAAGCTTAAATGAGTATTGCATAAATAATAACTAAATATAAAATACAAAAATCTTAAACTAATATTATTAACATAATATTACCATACATCAAATTAATAGCTTCAAAAAAGTTCTAAATTTTTTAAGAAATATTAATAATAAAAATAACCTCCAAATTGAATAAAACAACTGAATATTACATAGATAATAACTAAATATTAAATAGAAAAATTTTAACTTTAAATTTCATCATTATATTAATAGCATAATATTATTATACATCAACTTATTGACTTCAGAAAAGTTCTAAATCTTAAAAGGATATTAATAATAAACAGTTTGAGTTAAAGATTCCAAATCTTCAAAAAATATTTTTAAAAAAAGGAATTAGAGAAAGAAAAATAAAAATAAAAAAGAAAAGGGGAAGAAAGAAGGAAAAATACAATCATATTAGTCTCTATCCATCCAATAAGTTTCAACGCTACATCTTTTTGTATCTTGATAGTTGCATCTTTTTATAGCTTGATGATTTTAAATTTACCAATTCGCCTCCCATCTGGTCCCGATCCTCCATCTCCTTTTCCCCATCTATCTAGCTCTGCCAATCACTTTGATTCTTTGAGTCTGTTTCCTTTTGATCCGACAAGGGTGGCTTTCCCTCCTCCTCCTCTTTTATCTTCATATGTCTTTCCTCTGGTATTCTGGATATATCAGCCTTTAAAACATTGACATAAAATTCAGTAGCTTTCTTTATCGTATTAAGCCAGTATCTTTTTCCAGAAAATTTCACCGCTACTCCTGCTGGTGCTTCCCATTTATATTGTAAATTTAACCTTTTAAATTCATCAATCAGAAAGGTATAACCTTTTCTGGCTTTGAGCATTTTAGAGGGAATTTCTTTCCAAATCATTAATTCCTGGCCATTCACCTGAAGGTTGTTCTTAAACGTTGCCTGTATAATTCTATTCCGTAAGGCTCTTGTAGTAAAATATATAACAATATCCCTTGGTAGGTGTTTTTTTTTTGCATACCACGAGTTGACTCTATATATTTTGTCAATTTGTGTGACCAATTCCACTTTAGACATTCCAGACACCTGCTCCAGAGCTTCAACCATCCTTCCTTTCAAATCTTCATATAATCCCTCCTTCAGCCCTCTCACCCTTATAGCAACTTCCATAGATCTGAACTGCATCATCAACACCTCTGTTTCAAAATTTGCAATGTCATTTTGAATTTTGTCTATATATTCCACCGAGGTTGCCAAAGCTTGTTTATTTGTTTCAATACAATCCGCCAAAACTTCAATATTTGTTGCTAATCCTTTACAAACCTCTAACACATCAGTCCTAAGTTGTTGATCCATATTCTTTAAAGCAGCCTGCATTTTTTTATCTATTTCACTAATTTTTTGGTTAAATTCCATAATCAGTTCATTTTTCATAATCTTTAAAGTACTTAATAAATTTCCGGGTGTCAAAGACTGTGGAGGTGTTAACTCAGTAATAAGTTGCATTTTGGAAGTATAACCAGAGGAATAGTCGTTTCTCTTGCTCAAAACAGTCTTTCCGGGTTTTGAAGCCATTATAGTATTTCCAGAGGAGTACAAAGAAAAAGCCAAATCTCTAATTAAAGTTCTTTCCAATTTCAAAACCAGATAGTCTTTTATTATTAAAAATCTATCAGTTGTAACTTTAATCCAAGATCAGAAGACAGAGAAAGAAAAGCCAGTTTTCAAAGTCAAAAATTTCCATGAGAAAAAAAGCCACTAGCGAAATGAAAGTCACTTTCACTTCTCCTCCCACCTTCTTCAATCGCCATATTGTTGCTTATTAACTGTTACTTTGTTTCCTTTCCGAAGTGAAAGTTAGCAGAGGAGTTGAAGAAAAAAAATTCAGTACTTGAACATCTGCACTCCTGTTTCTCTCTGTCTGCTTCTTTAAATCAAAAAATAATTATAAATCCCATTCTGGAAGCAGCGGTGGTCGCGGCATCTTGCTCTGCAAAAGCGGAGGTTTCCGGATTCCCGGAGCAGGAGACAGGCTGCATGGGGAGCCCTCACCCTTCGCGCCCCTGGATGGCTCCTAGGGCACTAGGGGGGCTCTACCCCACCTGTCAAGCTCTCATCTCTCCCCTTTGCCCGGGGAAGAGATTTCAAAGCCGGCAGACAGCTGTTCTGGCGGCTTTTTATGAAGAATCGGAAAGGCGTTCAGCAAGGAGCGTTCGCGATGGCACGATCCAAACCGGAAGTCCAGAGGACATTTTCTTCAGGGGCTAAGATCTCCTTAAACATTTTGGCCTTCTTGCGACTGTTCCTCATTTTTGCTGGATTATAAATACAATAGAAATAGTGGTTTTCCCAAAACAGAATGACAGTCAATCATCTCTGGTCAGATGTAAGAAAAAATTATGTATTGCTGGAGCGATAACTTAATCATGTTTCTGCTCTAGGGAAAGCCTCCTGGAGGTTCTTATGATACGCTTTGACCTCCAGCTTGTCAAATTAATATTTTTTTTCCAACATTTTTTTTCTGGGGGAGCAGAACATCAATCTGTAGTTACTCAGATTTTCCAGGAAAGAGAGATTTATATGCCATTTCCTTTATGGGATAAGGCAGAGCTAAGCATGGCCACTCAGTTATCAATGGCAAAAAATGAAGAAAGTGTCTTCTAATCACTTGGTTTAACAGAGCAAGTAAAACTGCCTAGGGGAAGACTAGAACTCAGGGTCTTCTGGCTCCTTGTGCTATTCCTTAACAGCCATGTCGAACTGGTTCTCGGAGGTTTTTAAAAACCCTCTGAAAGTGAGCAGACATTGCCTCTCACCAGAAAGCATGCGGGCTTCTTTCTGAGGGCATGAATTTATCTTGACTTCCAGAACTAGTAGGCAGCTCTGACACAGGCTTTTGAACTGAGGACAAGGGTTGAGTTAGACGCTCTGATGAATCTCAGATAAATTAAAAACTATCCCAGATTCTGTTTTTTTATAGTGGTGGTGGTGGTGGTGGTGGTGGTGGTGGTGTGTGTGTGTGTGTGTGTGTGTGTGTGTGTGTATGCTTTACTTAATATAATATATAATATGATATGATATGATAACAGAGGTGGAAGGGACCTTGGAGGTCTTCTACTCCAACCCCCTGCTTAGGCAGGAAACCCTACACCGCTTCAGACAAATGGTTATCCAATCTCTTCTTAAAAACTTCCAGTGTTGGAGCATTCACAACCTCTGGAGGCAAGCTGTTTTACTGATTAATTGTTCTAACTGTCAGGAAATTTCTCCTTAGTTCTAAGTTGCTTCTCTCCTTGATTAGTTTCCACCCATTGCTTCATATGTTGCCCTCAGGTGCTTTGGAGAAATAGTTTTGAATTGTTTGTGGCATGAAAGAGAAAAAACTTCTATGGATTGAAAGACTCTTCACAGGGAACATTTATGCATTATTAGATTAATAGATTAGTAGACTGATCTTCATCACAGAGTTTGGAAGGCACTCATTAAGTAGTTGCATTTGGCTTAAAATACATAAAAAGACCACTTATTTTTAATTCGGTCTTTAAGGGCCAATTGTTTCAACTTTAATTTACAAACCACATTTTTCATTATTGTAACTATTCCTCTAGTTCCTTTTGGGTAGCAACATTATTTATTTGCTTACTTTTAATGCTACTTTAAACTATAAATTGCCTGGCTATTCAACAGTTGTCCTAAAGGATTATTCAGATTAGAGGAACTGGAGGGTAAATACATTTAGAATATTATGGGCTGTTCTGGATATTGTCTCCCAAAACCTATATTCTGATTTCCCCCCCAAAAAAGATTAATCTGTTCCACATTCCCACTGATTACTGTATCTTCTAGCTGCCTTCTATTTCATGACAGAATGCAATTTCCTAAGGAGATTGAGAAACTCTATGAAGGATTTCTAAGAAGAGGTAAGAGAATATCTTTTTTTCATGACCCACATTAAATGCTCTTGATGAGCCATATAGAATAATAACAACAACAACTACAACTACAACTACAACTACTACAACTACAACTACAACTACAACTACAACTACAACTACAATTATAATTATAATTATAATTAATTATTATAATAATTTCAAATACTGACAGATCATCATTTAGAACACAACATGCCAGGTATCACGGTTATCGAGGGCCGAAGCGTACAGTTTATTGATATTGCTGTACCAGGAGATGCCAGAGTTGAAGAAAAAGAACTGGAAAAATCATAAAATATTGCGACCTGGCCATCGAAACTACATGGTTATGGATGAAACATGTAACAGTGATACCCATTGTCATTGGGGCACTTGGTACCATGTCCAAGAATTTTACAACACCAGCAAAACTGCAAAAAACTGCACTACTCGGAGCATTTTATATTTTAAGAAGATACTTGGTTGATACCTAGGATGCTGGCAGCAACCCTTATCAACCATCAGCGCCAGTCAATGATATTTGTGATACATTTTTAAATGTTCAGTTGACTGAGTTTCATGTTTAATGAATAAAAGAGACAATAATAATAATAATAATAATAATAATAATAATAATAATAATAATAATAATAATAATAATAATAATAATAATAATAATAATAATAATAATAATAATGAATGGTTGACAACTGGAAAAACATACTTGATTCAGAAAGATGCAACTAAAGGAACAACACCTGGAAACTACAGACCAATAACATGCTTGCCAACAACCTTCAAATTACTCACCGGGATAATTGCAGATAACATAATGGATTATTTGGAAACAAATAACATCTTGCCAGTAGAGCAAAAAGGCAACAAAAGAAGGAGCAGGGGCACAAAAGATCAGCTCCTAATTGACAAAATGATACTAGAAAACTGTAAGAACAGAAAAACGAACTTGAATATGGTCTGGATTGATTACAAAAAGGCGTACGACTCACTGCCACACAGCTGGATCATCAAATGCTTAGAAACTATTGGCATCAGCAAAAATATTACATCATTCACTGAAAAAGCGATGAAACAATGGAGAACTGTGTTGGCAGTAGGGAATGAGAACTATGGAATGGTTAATATCAAGAGAGGAATTTTTCAGGGAGATTCACTTTCACCCCTCCTCTTCATCATCGCAATGATCCCACTATCAGTAATCTTAAAAAAAATGAAACTTGGATACCAAATAGCCAAAGACGCTGAAAAAATTTCACATTTATTGTATATGGATGATTTGAAACTGTATGGAAAGTCAGAAATAGAAATCCAATCACTGACCAACACAGTCCTAATATTCAGCACAGATATCTCAATGCAGTTTGGCATGGAAAAATGTGCCACTGTATCTATGAAAAGGGGCAAAATCACTACATGTGACGGAATCGAAATGCCCAATGGCCAATTAATTAAATGCAATCAAAATGAAGCCTATAAATATCTGGGCATTCTGCAGTTGGATAACATCAGACATGGAGAAGTGAAAACTATCATTAGAAGAGAGTACACCAACAGAGTTAGGAAAATTTTGAAATCTAAATTAAATGGTGGAAACACCATCAAGGCCATGAATACCTGGGCAATACCAGTCATAAGATACACGGCTGGTATAATTAACTGGACACAAGCTGATTTGGACATTTTGGACCGAAACACCAGAAAACTAATGACAATGCACTACAGTTTACATCCACGTAGTGACACTGATAGACTTTACCTGCCCAGAAAATCAGGTGGCAGAGGACTACTACAAGTAAAGCAAACAGTTGAAGAAGAAAAGCATGCATTGGCGGATTATTTAAAAGAAAGTCAAGAACATCTATTAATTGAAGTAAAGAACAAAAATCTACTGAAGGTCCAACAGACGAAACAAGAATACAGAAAAAATGTGATAAAATCAAGAATGGAGAGTTGGCAAAATAAAGCATTACATGGCCAATTTCTGGAAAAAATAAAAGACAAAGTGGACAGTGAAAAAACTTGGTTATGGTTAACATCTGGTACTTTAAAGAAAGAAACAGAATCATTGATCCTGGCCGCACAAGAACAGGCAATTCGTACAAATGCCATAAAGGCCAAAATTGATAAATCTTCAAATGATGCTAAATGCAGATTATGCAAGGAAGCTGATGAAACTGTAGCCCATGTGCTCAGCTGCTGCAAGAAAATCGCACAGACTGATTACAAATTACGACACAACTCTGTTGCACAAATGATCCACTGGAATTTATGCAAAAATTATAACATCCATACTGCTACAAACTGGTGGGAACACAAGCCTGAAAAAGTCACTGAAAATCAGATGGTCAAGATCTTGTGGGATTTTCGTATACAAACAGACAAGGTACTGGCGCATAATACACCAGACATCACGTTGGTCGAGAACAACAAGGTGACTATAATTGACATTGCAATACCAGGAGATAGCAAGGTCGATGAAAAGGAACACGAAAAAATTGCAAAATACCAGGACTTAAAAATTGAAATCCAACGATTATGGCACAAACCAGCAGTGGTAATTCCAGTAGTGATTGGAACACTGGGTGCTATCCCAAAAGCACTGGAATTACATTTAAAACAGCTCAAAATTGACAAAATCACCATCAGTCAAATGCAGAAAGCCGCACTGCTCGGTTCCGCACATATACTTCGAAAATACATTACGACTTCCTAGGCCCCTGGGTGGGGCTCGACTAGTAATCAATGCCAAATCCGGCGAAACAACTGGCCGCTGTGATACAATTGTATAATAATAATAATAATAATAATAATAATAATAGACATGCAGGCAGACAGATTTTAATTTATTTTAAAGTTGGAAAATAGGCAGGGCTTGATTTTTCTTCTTCCCATTCTTCTGCTTTGGGTCAGGTAATTGAAAGGGAAGATCAAGGTAACTTTGAATGGAGGAGTGGACAACACTGGAGCTCATTGCCTAACTCTCTCTCTCTCCTATAGATACATTAGCACTTTTTTCCTGGATTTTTTTTTTTAAAAACTGCAGCCCCAGCTGGATCCAGGCCATTTTCAAACCTGATGTTTCTTTTGCTGGCTTCTTCCTTCATATCAAAGCTGACCTAATTCTGTTCTGTTTTAAAGGATTTATCTTGCTGACAGAGACTCAATTCCCTTTACATAATTTATTTCCCATAATCCACTAGGTTGGAGAGAATATCAAGATATGGAACACTTGCAAAAATCTGACTTCTGGACTTCTTTCCAATTCCTTAAAAATAGTGGTGCTGAAAGTCACAGAAGCAGGAATGTTGGAATTAGTGATCTTCTAAGTTGATTAATTAATTTATCATATTAGAGACTGCCCATCTCCCTCACAGAGAGACTCTGGCCAATGTATAAAGAGACATAAAACATATAAAAGTATATATAAATATAATTTAAAAATAGTCACAAACAAGAATAAAATAATTGCTGCCCAACTACTTCTGTACAATGGATTAAGGAAATGTTATGGATTTGTTTCTCTCTACAACCCATGGCTAAATGTAGTCAATTTTTATCTTTTTGAATAGTAATGTTGGTGTCTCATCCCATATCAAATTTTGTCCCATTCTGCTCAGGGTCCAGATGATTCTTATGCAGGTAGACATAGAGAGCCCTAAGCACATTATATTATTTCTTTCCAATTTTCTGTTTGGATTGAAAATAATAAATTAAATCTGCTGAGATCAAGGAAATGCTTCCCAGAACACAGGTGATCCCACACAATCCAGAATCACATTGTGAATGGGATGAGTTTATATGACAGCAGGCTCAGACAGAAAAAAAGTGAAGGAGACGGAACAATTTATTTATTTATTTATTTATGAAAATGTATATAGAACATAGAAGATAGAAGGTTCGAAGGGACCTTAGAGGACTTCTAGTCCAATCCTCTGCTCAAGCAGGAGATCCTATGCCATATGGTTGCCCAACTCAGAGTGAGATTAATTAACTGTATGTAATTTTACCGTTGATCAGGAATTTCATGAATTTGATGATTGCCTAAAGCCACAGTAGTAGGATTCAAATTTTTTTACTACCGGTTCTGTGGGCGTGGCTTGGTGGGCCTGGTGTGGCTTGGTGGGCGTGGCAGAAGGATACTGCAAAATCCCCATTCCCTCCAGCTGGGACGCTGGAGACAAAGAATAGTTGGGGGCAGGGCCAGTCAGAGGTATTTACTGGTTCTCCGAACTACTCAAAATTTCCGCTAGCGATTCTCCAGAACTGGTCAGAACCTGCTGACTCCCACCTCTGGCTAAAGGGAACATATGTTGAGATGGATGAGTTGAAGTTCAGGCCTCAGTAGACCCTCAAGGCCATGGAATGTTCCAAAGAAAACCTCTAACTTGTGGGTTAGGCATGTGACCAAATCACAGAAGGCATGCTTGAGTATTTTTATAACTTTTATATTGCTATACCTTATCTGTTGTGTGCCAGCTTCCTCTTATATAACTAAATAAAAGCAAAGAAATGTATAAATGTCTGCCTTTCATTGTGTTCTTCCACTTTAAGAGAGGATTCATCTTTATTCAGTTGAATAAATGTTTGACTTATCAAAACAAATCCAGACTCCATCTTTTATTTTTTATCAAGTCACACCTGAATCCCTGTATAACAATACTACTACACAAAACCCACCCATCCATCTGCTACAAATTCCAAATATCTCTTTTAAAAAGTCTAAAAAAATATATGAAAAAGAAGTGAAATCCTAATGTCCCTTCTTTCTATCAACATTTGGCTACAGTACTTGCTGTCATTTATTTTCAGAATTTCACTCAGTATATGAGTTTTTGCTTGGTTCTGTTTGGCATTTTATATGATACAACTGGACATTTGTAGTTCCATTTGCCTGGAGTATCTATCAATCAATCAAATCTTTATTATGGTCATAAACCAGCATAACCTCAAGTAGCAAGAATTATCTTGTTCAATAGGAGCTTAAAAGTGTTAACAAATGGGAAGAATATTGATAAAACGATACTGTTCTTTGTTGCTTCACAAACGAGTGAACATATTCATGCCTCATCTGTTCTTCAGAACACCATGCAATTTAAAATGTTTTGAAAGTTAGATGTTCCCCCCTTGGGTTTTATGATGGACATCAACTGACAGTTTATCTTTTGACAAAAATCTATTTGCTTTAAGACTCATTCCTCTAATATGATCTGAAGTTCACTCTTGCCTTTGAAAAATAATCACATTGGAAGGGTTAATAACGTTGAGAAGAAACTGAACTCTTCAAAAGATGTTCTAGGTCTTGGTTACATCTTTGGGATCTATCTAAACATGTCACCCCTTCCAAGTTACTGCCTTTTTGAGTGGGCAGATTGATTAAACCTTCAGCATTGCGAACTAATTTTGTCATTTGAAGAACCAGTTTTCCAGTCTGGGCATCATGTATACCAGAGACATTTTGGTCTCTGATCATATTTGGTATGTCTGAAATGACTGTTACATCAGGGTTCAGTTGGACGATTCTCAGGCTGACCAGCCATCCGCAGTGAGATGAAGATATGATTTTGGAGAACACTTAGGAAAGTGCGACTAGAACACTAATTTTAAATGAATTGCTGGAGATTTTTATAGGTCAGTCATTCTTCAAAGATGCAATTTTCCAACTAGGAGAACAGATACATGACCTAGTACTTTGCTAGGGAGGGGAAAGGAAGGGAAGGGGACAACTAGCAACAATGTTATTGATTATAACAATGATTTGAACAATGATGTTCAAAGATCTAGAGGACCAGTTTGGAAATGAATTACACTGGAGGAAATCCATTTGATGGTGCAGAGTTATTACTAACTTGACCGCACTGAAATCAGATCCGCCCAGCTTTAGGTTACTATCCCTCATATGGGCTTCACAGTGAAGACTTTGTCCATTATTTTGGTACTGCCATCCTTAATCATGCTTGACCTTTTCTTTTCTTTTGGCCCTTGTGGACCAAACCCAAGATTGAGAGATAATAGGTGGAATGCCTGCAAGGTCTCTCCTAATGTGCCTTCCAGTAATTTTAAGAGGCCGTGACTTGAAATACAGGTGTAATGCATAGGAGTAAAGACAATAGCAATATTCAATAAAGCACTGGGCTGAAGTGCCATAAAATATGCAGGGGTATAAAATATGAATATAAAAGGGAATACTGTCAAGTGGCTTCAGAGTCTAGGATCCTCCAGAGACTGTAAACCTACCCATTATTACTAATAACACCGTTAGGGTCAGCTTAGGGTCAGCTTGAGCTGAGCCCTGCTGCAGTTAATAGTAATAATTTGCTGTCTGTCATGCAATGGCCAGTGATGCACACGCATGTATGAAGGGGCCATTAACTTCATCATCTCTCTCAACCACCAGTCTCCTTGCTGAGTGTGCTTTTAATAAATAATGCAAGAAACCTCAAACATTGGTTCCATTATCACCTTACCATGCACACAGGCTTAGTTCAAAAATAAGTACCCTGCTTGTGGATTGGCTTCTTTGCCATTTATGGATAGGGAGCACCTATTCAACCAGGAAATGGAGCTAAATAATCTTCCACTGCTTTTTTTTCCTGTAGCAAAAAAACAAAAACAAAAAGCAACCAACCACCCTGCACAAGGCAACTCTACAGCAGATTGATGGCAAAAGCAATTGGCTTGATGTTTGTCAGCAGTATAAAAAGGGACATCTCCGTTCATTGCTTGTATTTCATTGAATCCTACGAGATGAAAGCTGTCCAGTCAAAGTTACATTTTTACAGTGAAATGTACACTTTCTGCTGATAAATCTTCCACTTATTAGAAGTATATAAAAGGCCCAGCATGGTTGGTGCCTGAAAATACTAAGGAAATAAATGACCCCCACGTTTTTCATGATATAAAAGTCTGCAATATTAGAAAAATAAAAAAATAGTGTCTTTTCTGAGATCCCAACATACAATAGAAAACTCACACACCGACATTTCCACAGTCCAGGGTTTACATCTTAATGACGCACCGACATTTCCACCCTCTTTTGGGGGGCAAAAAGGTGCGTCTTATACTCCGAAAAATACAGTACATAATGAAGGAGAAGAGCAGGCTGGAGAAGAGCTGGAGGATGGGGGTAGAATTAAATGTGTCATCAGTTTAGAGTTATTATATTCCCACAGGTGCTCCAACTCCAACCCCTCCTGAATTCCATTGACCCTTATCTAGCATCAATTTAGTATTGAACTTTAGTTGGCCAAATCTTTGTGTAGAATACTTGACTTGAATAAATCGTCTATGCTGCAACTTTACAAATGGTCCTGTTTCTTTGTACCTGACACTTAAGGAAGAATTGATTCTACCTCTAGTCCAGGGGTGTCAAACTCAAGGCCCAGGGATGAGATCCGGCCTTCAGGTTCTTTAGATCCACCCTGGAGGCAGTGAAGGACTGGCCCATGATGCCTCTGCCAGCAAAAATGGAGCTCAGGAGGGCCATAGACAGCACCCCCAAGTTTTTGCTGGCAGGGGGTTACAGGAGGTCATCACAGTCAAAAACAGAGCTCATGAGGTCCGTGGGTGGCATTCCTAAGCTCTGTTTTCATTGGCAGAGGATTGCAGGAGACCATCCCAGCCAAATAGCAATAGCACTTAGACTTATATACCATTTCATAGTGCTTTACAGCCCTCTCTAAGCCGTTTATAGAGTTCAGCATATTGCCCCCAACAATCTGGGTCTCATTTTACCCACCTCGGAAGGATGGAAGGCTGAGTCAACCTTGAGCCTAGTGAGATTTGAACAGCTGAACTGCTGAACTAGCAGTCAGCTGGAGTAGCCTGCAGTAGCTGCATTTAACCACTGCACCACCTCGGACCTCAGGAGCCCATTTTCATTGGCAGAACGCTCGGGCCACCACAGGCGCCCTTGACATGAGTGACATCAAGCTGGCCATACCCACCCCGACCCCCCAAGGTCAAACACAACCTGATGTGGCCCTCAATGAAATCGAGTTTGACACCCCTGCTCTACTCACAGAGAACATTAAAGAGGTGAACACAATATTTCTTAGTATATTTGTAACAATATGATAGGGAGATGTTGTTACCAAGGGTGGGTAAAAAAAAGTTTTTTTTTAATGTAGTTACCTTTCTGTTAAGTCTTTCACACATACCCTATGTTACTTCACGGTGTCTCCAGATTGCTGTTTTGTAATGAGGATTTTAACAGCAAATATGTTCGTAGGTCACAGGCCATGCTGTCATTTACAACTAATCCTATCTTTCACTAGTTGCATTTAACTTGTTTACAGCTCAAAAAAAATGCTCTAGAGATGAGGCAAAAAAAATCCCACAGATTAGGAGTGAGTGATAGCAATATTGGTAGGGGGAAAGACCCATAAGCCTAATTTCCACAGTCCAGGGTTTACATCTTAAGAAATGTGGCTTATATCTTGTATATGTCTGTGTAGATCAAATGTCTTCAAGTCACATCAAATCTTGATGAAAATTCTTGAATCCATAAAATCAAAGCAGGGTCACAAAATCTATGAATGAACGGCCCCTGGTTGTTCCTTTTTGGGGGGCGGGGGGGGAATGTCAAAGTTCCTACTGTTGAAATTCAGCCACAAAATAGCTTATATCAGTAGGATGTCTTCCTGCTGGTTTGAGCAGAAACAAAAGAAAACGGATTTTAAATCAGTGTGTGAACTGTTAGGCTGTATGCCTCTAGAAAACTGAACAAAAATCAAAATGAAAAGTCCATAATTGCATCAGTACACTAACTGCAGTATTCCCCTTGAAAGAAGAAAAAAAAATTAAAAGAACTAAGTTCAGGCACCAACAGCTTGCTCAGCCCCGATCTGAAGTAAAAAAATTTAAAAATATTAACGTCTTTCAAACATTGGCAATTTTTATGTACAAATCCTTAAGAAGTAATAATAAAAACCCCAAAGAATTATTGACAGGAGACAAATCTGCTTCCTAGGCTCGGGATCTTCCAGGCGGATGGACTTTAATTCCCAAAATTCTCACCATTAATCATGTTGGTTGGGGAATAATGGGAGTTGAACTTCCAGTTCTAAAATTAGGTTGGGTGGCCTTGTTTTAATCAGATTCCTAGATAGCTAGAAGACTTTGAGAGCTAGATAATTAGCTAGATATCTAGCGAGATGCTTGATACATAGATGATAGAAATAGATGATAATGAGAGAGAGATGAAAGAGAGAGAGAGAGATGAGAGAGAGGATAGATGATAGATAGATAGATAGATAGATAGATAGATAGATAGATAGATAGATAGATAGATAGATAGATAGATAGATAGATAGATAATGGATGGATGGATAGATAGATGATAGATAGATAGATAGATAGATAGATAGATAGATAGATAGATAGATAGATAGATAGATAGATAGATGATAGAAATAGATGATAATGAGAGAGAGATGAAAGAGAGAGAGAGATGAGAGAGAGGATAGATGATAGATAGATAGATAGATAGATAGATAGATAGATAGATAGATAGATAGATAGATAGATAGATAGATAGATAGATAGATAGATAGATAGATAGATAGATAGAGATGAGAGAGAAATATGATAGATAGATAAATAGATAAATAGAAGGATAGATAGATAGATAGATAGATAGATAGATAGATAGAGATTGATAGATGATAGATAGATAGATAGATAGATAGATATAGACAGACAGACAGACAGACAGACAGACAGACAGACAGACAGACACAGAGACAGACAGACACACACACACACACACAAAATTCTTTAGTTGCAATGGGTAAAAACCGCTATTTGCTTCTAGAGTGTCATTTTATCACTGCTGCAGTTTCCCGAGAAATTCTGCAAATGAAGGGAAGTTCAGAAAAAGCTCCTCGTCTCTACCCCTCAGAACATCTCAGCTTTAATCTCCCAGATGTTATTTCCTCTGCTGTGCCAGTATTGACCTCTCTGAAGCTTGATAAATTGGAAGCCCGATTGCAGATGAGCTCTCTGTGTTTAAGTATTGAGCTGATACATAACTTTCACACCAACCAAAAACCATTTATTGTCACTCCTGTCCAGAATATATCCTGACAGTTCAGTGGGTGTTTCAGTGCCATTTATTTTCAAATCAATACTCAATTACGAAGAGGAAGATTCACTCCCTTGCCCATTTTCTAGATGAAATTATGGACTGGAGGTATAACACTTAGTCAAGGCAAGCCACTGTCCATTAACTCATGATGTTACTACCCACCTCTGCGTGGATGCTTTATTGAACTTTCATCGCCCTCCCCTCCTCCCTCTCCCTCCACCCTCCCCAGATCCAGCTTTTAATTAATCATTGTGAAAAAGCCCTTTCACATGGTGACTGATGACCACAGAAAACAATTTTCTCCTAACTGCCTTTTAATTTCAACTGTGAAAGTGCTCATTGACTGGATCTCACAACAACCCATCAATGCTAGTTTTTAATGTGTTTTCTCCTTTGTTATTGAGAAGAATGGAGTGGCGGCAAGTCTTTGTGCTCCTCTTCATAACTCAAGTAATTGATTTGGTAAATGCTGCCCATTTGCGGGTGGATAAAAAGGGCTGTCAATGGAGATAGTTGGGACTGTATAAATTACCCTATTAACAGGAAATAAAGCTATTTACAATATTTAAAGGGTGGAATGGAAGTTGCTCAACTTTCTTTATCCCACCACACCATCACATTTGCCACTTGATCCTGTTGGGCTTAAATAATGTTGCTTTCAATGCTATCCTTGTTTTACTATTCACCAATAGTAACAATTGCAAGTAACAATTACAAAATGTCAAGATCACAGGCTTGGGCCTTTCAGTTTAGTTTATACAATGTGTTGGTAACGTCAAAAAAGAGTACAACAACTCACAGCAATACAGTCTTTATCTGGTAACAGTTAACATACAATCTAGCTGATGTTTGAAGACCCCCATAACTGCAAGCCTTCATACAAACTGGCAAGAAAATGTTTTAGGTACTTGGACTGGCAATTAGGATTGAAACTTGGTGACACAGTTTTCAATAATGTCCATGCAGGAGAGGCATGAAAAATGCAGTAGAAAAATCCTAGAAAAGATTAACCTGTCTTTAGAACTTTGCCCAAACTCTCCAGATTCTATCTATAGGTAGTCCTCAAATTATGACCACTACGCCTGGGACCAAAATTTTTGTTGTAAAATAAGGCAATTGTTAAACGAATTGCACCCAATTTTTACAACCTTTTTGCAACAGTTAAGCTAATCACTGCGCTTGTTAATTGAATGATGCGCTCGTTAAATGAATCCAACCTTCCCCATTGACTTTGCATGTTGGAAGCTGGATGGAAAGGTCACAAAGGATGATCACATGACCCCCCAGGATGCTATAACCATTGAGAGCACATGTCATTTGCCAAGTACTGAAATTTTAATCACGTGATCATGGGGGTACTGCAATGATCATACAGTAAGTGTGAGAAGGGTTATAAATAAGTTTTTCCGTACCATTGTAACTTCGAACAGCCACCAAATGAATGGTTTAAACCAAGGACTACCTGTAATTTATTTTGTTATCCTGTCCACCACAGCTGTCATTCCTTCCCCCAAAATATACCTTCTGTCCCCTAAGTATTATTTGCTCCTTGTCTACATGTCAAAGAGCCACACCAGATGAATCATGCAAGCATTTAGCTGCAAAGAGCTGTGATGAGATAGTCACAAGATATATGTGAACATCCTAATTTTAATGATTTGATGAAAACATATATAACAACAAACCTACTAGCAATAGAACCACTCAACAATAAAAGCATCAGCTAGAGGAAATTTATTCCATATACCCAAAAAATAAAGGAGAAAAAAGAGCAGGAGGAGAATTCAGAAATTGTAAGGTACAGTTCATGACATATTTATAGGCCTTGGTTTCTAATTTCAGAAACAGGGAGATCTTCTACACATATATGGCTTCTTCCTTGTCTGCAATGTAGCAACTGTATGAACATATCTTTTGGGGCATTAAGTCCCTGGGAATTTGAGATTTATTCTTGGGCATGGCATGGAGACTCACAATGTATTTGTAATTCTGAATGGAACTTCTATTGATTGATATTTGACCAAGTATTTACAATCTTTCAATCCATATTTTCTCTTAGATGTATATAGCTCCAAATCACTATTATGTAGTCCTTAATTTACAAGCACAATTTGGACAAACATTTCCATTGCTAAGCAAACCACTTGTTAAGTGAGTTGTGCCCAGTTTTATTACCTTCAATTTATTAAGTGAATCATGGCAGTTGCTAAGTGAAACACATGGTCATTAAGGGAATCCAGCTTTCCACACTGACTTTGATTGATGGAAGTCACTGGTAAGATCACAATAGGGATAATAGTGATAATATACAGTAACTCCAGGATGCTGCAACCATTGTAAAATAATAGAATAGAATAGAATATTAGAATAGAATACAATAGAATGGAATGGAATGGAATGGAGTGGAATGGAGTGAGGTGGAGTGGAGTGGAGTGGAATAGAATAGAATAGAATAGAATAGAATAGAATAGAATAGAATAGAATAGAATAGAATAGAATTCTTCATTGGCCAAGTGTGATTAGACACAAGGAATTTGTCTCCTGTGCATAAGCTCTCAGTGTACATACAACAATAGTGGTAGATCATTATCATAGTCATTATAAAAATACATTCATCATAAAACATTAGATACAACACTTAGTGATAGTCATGGATACTAAATAAGCAATCAACATAAATCTTACTAGGATACTAATTTAACAATTTAAATGTAAGATACAAGCAACACAGTTATAGTCATAAGAAGATAAGGTGATAGGGAATAGGGAAGATGAGAATAATGATGGAAATACTGTCTTTCTAGATAGTTTGACAGTGTTGTGGGAATTAGTTGTTTAAGCAGAGTGATAGCATGGGGAAAACATTGTCCTTGTATCTAGTTGTTCTGACGTGCAGTGTCCTATAGCGTCATTTTGAGGGTAGAAGTTGAAACAGTTTATGTCCAGGATGCAAGGGGTCTATAGATATTTCCACAGTCCTCTTTCTGGCTAGTGCAGTATATAGGTCCCCAATGGAATATGTCAGTTGCCAAGTGCTTAAATTTTGATTAGGTGACCATGAGATACATAAGTGCGAGGACCAGCCATAAGTCACTTTTTCAGTGCTGTTGTAAGTTCAAATGGTTGCTAAACAAATAGTTCTAAGTCAAGGAGTACTTGTGCAGAGTTTACCCTTCTGTCATCTTCTATCTCTAATAATCTTTTATTTGTTCTTCTGAATGAGAGGTGGTCAACTGATTATTGCAGGCTATGTTTGATCCCACCACCATTTTGGGAACCTCGGAGCACTCCACAAGTAAGATCAAACAGCCCATTAATTTGTTTTATAAGGTTGGAAGGCTGGAAAGCATTTAAGGGGCAAAATGGGTGATTTAAGATTCTGTTCATTAGATTCAGTAATTGCATTATTTCTCCCTGGAAGGCAGGGATGTCTACTGGGAGGATTCAAAAACGTCAAGTTGGCAACCACAAACACACAATAAAACCCCATGCCTTTTTCACACATAAAATCACATGGTTGTGGCTGCCAACTTGACTTTTTTTGATTCCCTGCAGACACTCCTGCTGGAGAAAATGGGGTGATAGGGTTAAGGGGAAAGAGCTAAACATAGCAGAAGACAAGGAGATGTGTAAGTAATGGATTTTGGGCAGAAGAAAATGGTGGGTGGTTGTATCTGCATTTTATCCTTCCTGAGTTCATGACTCCAATACACAATAATAGCCTAGCAGTGAACTTGCTGTCCCAATCGTGGTTAAATCATGAGAAAATGGGCAGTTATGAGGGTTATTAACCAACAATTCCTCATAAGAATATGGACCAAGAGAATACTTCAACTAGAAACCGAGCAGATTGCATTATCCTGGAGGGGGAAAAAATCTGAATATTCTTTCCACTGAATCATGAAAATTTTACCTCAGTTTTCTTCAAAAGAAAAGAAAAGAAAAGAAAAGAAAAGTGGAATTTTTCTCTATTTAATTCATCCAATTTTCACATGCATTATTACTGGTTGTCATGGCAATCCTCTTAGATGTGTTTGACATGGATTTCCTCATGGAACCGGACTTCTTCATCTAATCGAATATTGCAGAAGAGAAGTCAAAAGTTTAACTTCCAACCGTGTGGTTAAAGAATTGGGGCTGGAAGGAAGAACAAAGATTCTTCTCGCTCTATAAGTGGGAGGAATTCATTTAGTTGAGCCACCTTCTTTAATCTCCTATCTTCATATTTTTATTTATGTTTCATGTTTCTAGACCACCCATTTCCTTCAAGGATTGTTTCCTGCTCTTTTGCTGATGCATATCTTAAACAATTTGTACTAAAGAAAGATCTTGTTATTATTAGGCCTTGTCATAAAATTCTAACAAGAAACCCCTGACTACTTATGTGCTCTTCTCATTTATTTTCCCATTAAAAAAAAAACAATATTGTATTTATTTTGCTGTGAATTTAATTTTGTTTTGTTATGTAGCAGTTAAAAGCATGTGACTGTTTCAGTTACATATTTAATAGCAATTAGAGTGGAACACACTATTCTTTGAAAGTGATCTTGCATACAGGAAGTCCTTGACATACAACCGGTTGCTTAGCAACCACTTGAAGTTACAATGGACCTCCCCAGAGCTATTTACAATCCAGGTTTGAAGTTATAATGCCCTCCCACAATCATTTGATCACATTTTGGGTACTTGGAAACTGGACCATGTTTACAGTGGTTTGCAGCAGCCTGCGGTCACATGATTTAGGCCATTTTTTTAACCAGAATAATGTTTACTTCTATTTCTGACAGCAACAAAAAATCCCATTGGGACTTAGCGACTGTGGCATTTGGCTTAACAACCACTGCAAAAAGATTGTAAAATCAGGTGTGGTCACATGGTGACCCGCTTAATGACCTGCATGGCTAATAGCTGCAATTTTGTCCTGAATTATGACAATAAATCAAGGACCTAACTGTGTTTTGGAAAAAGAAATAAAAAGGGCCATTGACAAATGAGCTACATTTGAAAAAAAAGTCAAAACAGAATCCAAAATACGGCAATAAAAGTGCTTCTTTTTTTACATACGTCACAGCTGAAATGCGTATAAAAAGGACAGTTAAATTAAATTAAATCTTTATTTTGGAAATTGGCCAACATAGCATTACAAAATCAACCCAACAGTTTCATCAGAACAAAGTAATGAAAACCATAAACACCAGGTTTAAATATTTATTTATTATTAAGTTTGTTTGGCACCGACTTGCAATTCAAGGTGATTCTGAGCAACTTGCAATGAGATAAAGTGTGTGTGTGTGTGTGTGTGTGTGTGTGTGTGTGTGTGTGTGTATGTGTGTATGTGTGTATGTGTGTGTATACATAGATATAGATGTAGATGTAGATGTAGATGTAGATGTAGATGTAGATGTAGATGTAGATGTAGATGTAGATGTAGATGTAGATAGATATAGATATAGATATAGATATAGATATAGATATAGATATAGATATAGATGTAGATGTAGATGTAGATGTAGATGTAGATGTAGATGTAGATGTAGATATAGATATATGGTTAGAATTCAAACAAACTAAAAATCCTGAATTTGGAGCAAAGAAGTAGTGGCGTCTTCTCTATTACTGCAGCAACCACCTCCAGGCAACAGGTTCTCGTTCAGGATTTCAAGCCAATTGGCATAGCCAGGTTTTATGGCTTTCCTGAAGGCTAAAAGAGACATGGCAGATCTCATTTCCTGTGGCAAGATGTTCCAAAGTGTGGAGGCCTGATAGAACCCCCTGCTTGAGCAGGGGGTTGGACTAGATGAACTACAAGGTCCCTTCCAACTCTAATAATAAATCTAAATCTAAATGGCTCTTCTCCTGAATCCCACCATAAATTATTTGGCTGATGGGATTTGCAGTAGGCACTTTCTGCCAGCACACGCGGGTGGGCTGATACCAATGCAGTCAGAGGGTTCCCAGCTATCCTGAGCCTATGCCATAAATCAGGGGTCCCAAAACCCTGGGCCACTACCAGGCCTCAGCCCATTTGGAACCTGGTTGCACGAATGGTGGGCGAGCAGGTGCATGTGCACAGCTCCACTTGCATGAGCGGCGGGCACTTGTGCTCACACCTGCCACTCACACAGAACCATCCCCTCTCTCCACCCCCCAGGCCACTGAGCCAGAAAGGTTGGAACTGCATCCATAAAGTGATGCCCAATACTTTGAATACACCCAGAAGCAGACTGGCATCCAGTTCAGCTTGTGTAGCAGTGGTGTTATAAATGCTACTTTAGAGGTCTCCAAAACTGTTCCCACCACTGCATTCTGGACCAACTGAAGCTTCTGAGTACTCTTCAAGGTTAGCCCAATGTAGAGCATGTTGCAATAATCCATGTGGGAGATGACCAGGACATGAGTGACTTAGTGTAGGGCTTCATGGTCCAGGAAAAAAAACCCACTGTTGGCACATACCGGTAATACAAAGTTGAACTCCTAACAAGAGTTCAATAAGATAACAGAATATAATAAAATATTTAATACTATACTTTTGATGCAGCAGAGCTATTATTGTTAGCATAAATACTATAACTTTGTAATTCAAATTAAATCTCTATTTCAGGCTATAAAGCTATGGTTAGATTTAATATGCATAGTCACTAAAGAAAGACTTAAATAAAAAATATCCTTATTTCTGAAGCTAGAGGAGCAATCACATTTTGACTGATTTTACTAGAAGCAGAAAGAAATTTGGTAATGTCCTGAGAGGTAGATTCTGCTTGATCAGATCAGTTTCACATAAAATAAATTGGTAAACTATGGATATTTGTTGAGGGATCCTTATAAAACCTTGCCATGTAATAACACATCTGCCGTAGATTCTACATCACTTTTATTATATGGACATAATTGAAGGGCATGTGACACTTTCTTATATCTTCCTTCCAGGACAGCTGAGATTAAAATATTAAATCAAGCCTTTCCTCAATCTGGAAACTGATGGAATTTAAGTACCTTGCAGGTTTGATCAGAAGAGATTGGCTGCTCAAGAAAAATGACAAATTGGGCTTTGATCGCACAGTTTTGACTTTTTTGACCCCAAACTTCCAAGATGAACCTGCAATTAGAATTAATCAAAGAAAAAATCCCCTAGATGGAAACTCTAAATTTTGCTTTGCAGTACACACCAGCAAAGTTAAAATGAAGTTGTGTAGGTTGTGGTTCAATATATTGTGCTGAACTACACAATATGTAGTTCATTTTGAAGGTGGCAGCCTTCAACCATATTATAGTTGAACATGATAGTCTTAAATCGCACAGCATGATCCTAGCATGCTGTGCGATTTAAGACTATCATGTTCAACTATAATATGGTTTACTTTATTTGGACACAACATACTATATACATATACTTGCATTAACCAAGGCTTTGGGGTTAGACTAGTATGAACCCAGGCAATAGTGCAGCGGTTAGAGGCAGTACTGCAGGCCACTTTAGTTGACTGTGATCCACAGGTCAGCGGTTCAAATCTCACCGGCTCAAGGTTGACTCAGCCTTCCATCTTTCCGAGGTAGGTAAAATGAGGACCCAGATTGTTGGGGGCAATATAAATATACATTGCTTACTGGTGTAAACTTCTTAGAGAGTGCTTGCACTGTGAGGCGGTATATAAATATCACAAAATAAATAAATAAATAAATAAATTAACTCAGGAGCGGCAGGATGATAAGGTTCACTGAAACCCACCCAGAGTGCTCCTATTCTCATGAAGTTTATCCACTGCTGATAATTTGCCAGAATCTACATTTGACTGTCCAAACAAGGTCCAAGAAATTAACCTCCATTGACAGTGTCACCCCGAGGAAAGTGAGCTAAAATGAAATAATTTTGCCTCACTGAAGACTCCAGTCAACAGGGCCTTGTGCTTGTGAATTCTTCAAACATTGCATGGATAAATAAGGCAAAATTCTATATGAATAATTTGCACTTTGTAAATTTTAGGACAAACTGTTATGATTGTCCACCAGCTTTCACTCTTCCTGAAAATTCAAATACTTGCTGGTTCCAAATAAACCAAATTTTGCTCCTCCCACATTTCTTCAGAAGACAAAGTAAGATTGCAGGGAGAAAAAAAATCTGAGATTTCTTTTAAAGCTACTGATGGCTCATAAGGAATGAACATTGTTTTAGAAATGCAAATTACTGTTTGGAAGAGGGAGTTTAATTTTTTAAGCCTTCGATATAAATATGGATTTTTGTGCAGATGCACAAAAAAATGCAATAGTAAATATGAAGGTGGAGCAGAAATTGATGGTTTCCTTCACCTCTTCTCTAAGAGAGTTTTCAGAAGCAAAGGAGAATGAAGGAGGTACAAATTTGGCAAACACTGTCAAACACAGGGTGGAAATGGCTTGCAGCCAAATCAGAATCAAAATGTGTTTACTAGCCAAGTTCACTCTTGTTGTTTTTCATGCCTTTTATAATGCAAACATTTGCCTCACCATCACTTGTGTACTTCACCTTTGTTAGGAAATTCAAAAGCCAAATTCTCATGTTTTGTAAATAACCCACGCTCAGTAAATAACAAGCATGCAACATAATTGCTTAGCAAGACTTGCAAAGAGGGCAAAACCCCAGTTCATACATCAACACCAATTTCCCCATAGACTGAACAGTTTTCTCTTCAAGTTCCAATTTACAAGATGGGTATTTTAGCCTGAGCTAATCAGGAACTGAGTTAATGTGGATATATTTAGCTTCGGAAAAGAGTAGAAGTGAGTAGGATATAATTGGTCAAATATCTGAAAGTGGTCATGCAGAAGAGGGCAAGAATTTAGTTTCAGTTGTTCCAGAGGACAGGACCAAAACTAATGAATTAAGACTACAAGAACAGAGATTTGAAACTAGATATCAGAAGGCACTTTCTGACTTTATCAGCCATGGGAATGTTGGAAGTAATATTCTTCTGGGTTCAGTTCCAAGTGGGGAAAAAGAATACTGGATTCATGGAAGTTGCTTGGAAATAAGGTTTTAATGGAGAACAAAGGAACAGGAGCACATGGCATGAGCTCCTGAACAGAAAAGGTGGATCACATGTTCAGATGTTGGGTCCAGAGAAAAGAAGGGCCAAAATGCTGGGAGTTCCTTGCTTTATACTCTCTCTTGGGCCCCTCCCTAACTGTTTCCTGTTCCTATACAGAAATGTATTCTATTGGCTGTCAGACTCCCAGGGGCAACTCTTGTGGGCTGTCCTGAATCCCAGGGGCATGGTTGATGGAATCTTACCAGGTCCCATATGGTCTAATGAAAGGGCTTTGGGATTCCTATTATGGTTCTTTGTTATGTAGAAGACTGTAGCTGGCTAGGTGGGAGGAATGTGTGAGCTGGGCCCAGTCCTTAATGGCCCATTGGCAAGGGTGGGGGCAAGGAGCTGCAGGAAGCTGCTTTGTATTTAAAACATGTTTCTCCTTTCCTCATTCAGGGAAACATATTTTTTCCTTTTTCAATATTTCCTAGGATATTTCATTTTTCTAGGGGGGGGGGTGCTAACTTCCTACAGGAACAAACAGCCACATGAAATGTTGAGTGTTGCTTTGCTGGAGATCTTTAAATGTAGGCTGGATGGTCTAGTGGATCCCACACTGAGCAGAGGATTGGATGAGATGGTCTCCAAGATCTCTTTCAATTACTTGCTTTCCTGAAAAGATTTTTTCAATTTCCACAGTCTATCTTGAAGGAATGCAGAGCAGCAGAAGTCACAACAAACCAGACAATATCCTTCTGAAATAATTGCACCTAGATCTCCTTTGTACAAATTCAGTTTGGGGGAAGGGGGTTGCCTTCAAATCACTGTTGACCTCTGGGGATTGCAGTTTTCTTGGGAAGACTTCAGACGTGGCTTGCCATTGCCTTTTTCCTAAGGTTGACTGGCTCAAAGTCATCCAGCTGGCTTTGTGCCTAAAGCACAAAGAACTCAAGTCTCTTACTTTCTAAACTGGTGTACTAACCACTACACTAAACTGGCTCTCTACAAATGCAGTATCCATAATACCACACTTGAACTGTCCAAGATCTGTCTTCATGGCATCAACTGCTATGGATGCATCTGCCATCCTTGAGACCTTCTTGCATCCTGTAGTCTTCTGCCTATGATTAAAACAGGTATCTGGAATTATACCTGTATACCTGGGACATATTGCTGACCAGTGAGATAAGATTGAACTGGATGTACCATTGTTTGGACTTGATTAATCAGCTTTTATTTTTCATAAATTTACTATCGAGTACTATTTCACTGTAAACTTTCTTTTTACAATATTCATTTTGGATATGTTGCAAAAACTGCAATATCCAGCAAAGTTTCTTCTTCCTATCTCCATTATTTTGTTGGCATACAGTGGTTAGTTTCTTCTTCAAAATGACCAATGATTGATGTTTTCCTTATTACTGTATTTCTTGAGAAAACTTCAAATTTCAGGCATTTCACCAACAACATGATCTGCAAATATTCTTATCACTTGGGTAAGAAATATCTAAACATTAGGAGATTAGGATATCATATATTTTTTTCAGGCAAAGTTGCTTATATGGGCACTATTCTTTCACTGATCAGATGTGCATTCCTGGTTCTGTATTTGCTAATGTCATTCTTTTGAAAGATCAGAAAATGGTGACTACCAAATTTCAATTATTCAGAATGAATTTTCATATATCAATGACATCTTAAAAAGCTTAGAGTGAGTAGGCAGTGATTAAAAAATAACTACGATATTCTACGTTATGTATTTTATTATTTCAGTTTCCAGACCCATTATTAGGAGCTGCAAGAAAGGTTCTTTTGAAGACACCAGTACTTATGTTTGCTAACTTGTTATCAAGAAGAAATTCCCTGCCAGAGAGCATGACTTCAGGTTGTGGCTTCTTCTTCTTCTCTCTGTTAATGCATCCTAGCATTGCTAATTGAAGCATAATATTATCAAGCATCCTGGCTTTTGCTATTATGTCACTCCCCTCGTTAATTTCACTTGAAGAGCCTTGGAATTAGAAAGAGAGAGGAGGTTTGTGGGATTCTTATCAAATCTGTGACTAGGATAACAAATTTTCCATGTACCGTATTTTTCAGAGTATAAGACGCACCTTTTTCCTCCCTAAAAGTGGCTGAAAATTTGGGTGCGTCTTATACTTCGAATGTAGCTTTTTTTCCAAGCCCTAACTAGGTCCAACAGATCTTCCCAGCTCTTACCTTGCAGGCTTTTTCATTGTTACTCTCTCCAAAGAATGTTTTTCCAGCCCTAAGTCTTTGCAGAATTTTTTTTCATTGCTCTACTTGCTCCGAATAAGTTTTTTTCTAGCCCTAACCAGGTGCTAACGATCTTCGCAGCTCTTACTGGCTTGCAGGCTCTTTCATTGTTATTCTCTCAGAAGAAGGTTTTTTTAAGACCTAACAGGGGATAAAATAATGTGCTGAAGCTGCTCCGAATAAGTTTTTTTCTAGCCCTAACCAGGTGCTAACTATCTTCCCAGCTCTTACCGGCTTGCAGGCTCTTTCATTGTTACTCTCTCAGAAGAATGTTTTCCAGCCCTAAGTCTTTGCAGGGTTTTTTTCATTGCTCTACTTGCTCTGAATAAGTTTTTTTCTAGCCCTAACCAGGTGCTAACTATCTTCCCAGCTCTTACCGGCTTGCAGGCTCTTTCATTGTTACTCTCTCAGAAGAATGTTTTCCAGCCCTAAGTCTTTGCAGGGTTTTTTTCATTGCTCTACTTGCTCTGAATAAGTTTTTTTCTAGCCCTAACCAGGTGCTAACTATCTTCCCAGCTCTTACCGGCTTGCAGGCTCTTTCATTGTTACTCTCTTCGAAGAATGTTTTTTTAAGCCCTAACCGGGGATAAAATAATGTGCTGAAGCTGACCAGACTAAGGACGCTAGCCAGATGAATACCTGGTAGGCAGATTGTTTTCCCCTATTTTCCTCCCCAAAAACTAAGGTGCGTCTTATACTCCGAAAAATACGGTATTTATTCTTTTGAAGGAAAAAGAACTCCAACGATTTCTGAGAGGAAGAACTGTAGCATCTCTTGGGAAGTGTCCTTTCACATGTTTCTTTTTGAGCTAGTTAATATGTAGAAGGTTGCACTTCACTGAAGTGATTATTATATATATATATACAAAAAATCCACTCTCAGAAATCTTTTGATATCTTCTTAATGGCATTTACCTACATATCTCAGTTGTCTTGCACTAACTAGGATGAAGAATGATACTCTCCATCAGTGAGAATTTCTCCAAAATGTTCTGCTCCTTTAAAACAATTTCAAAAGCAACTTTTCTTTCATCAAACTTAACAAGAACAGAGAGAAAAATCTGATATTGTCTCTGCCCAGTATTATAAGAAACCATATATCTATTTATGTAAATATTCCAAATTATCCCATCCAGTTTGGACAGGAACATATACAGAGTTCCCAACTTTCTACTCTTTATTAATGTTCTCTGACATCCAGAAAAACTTGTTCGGGTATGAATTTGCATGAAGAATTCAAGTGGAAATCTGATCATCTATTCCTGAAGCAGCACTTAGCATGGGTAGGGCAGCAGCTGTGAAATCTTTATCTCCTTTCCTGTATGACACCTTGATAAGGCAATTACAGCATAATAATTACTGTAACAAGTGGCATTACAGGAAATTATTGTCATGCTCCCATTAAAATAACACATAATCATCAGCAAGTGTATTCTAAAATTCCAATCAGCATCTCCCAAGCCACAGCTAACTCAGGGAGAAACATTCAGAAGTAGGACAATAATTGACAATGCGCTAAGAAAAGAAACAGAAGACTAACGAGGCCTTTGCTGCAAATGATTAGCTATCCAACAAGGTTAATCCCCTGATGCAAAAAGATACAATTAAAATACAAAATTCTTCCCTCTCCCTCCCTGTCTTCCCCAGTATGGTGCAGTGTCTTTTTATCATGTAATAGTGTTGTTTCAGGCAATCGCATAGTGTTGAGACCAGTTCCTTGAAGATGAGGCAGTGGCTTAGCAATTATAGAAGAACTACCCCATAAATAATAACACTTACAATGCCATACAGAGGTTGCAGGGGGGCCCTCCCCTTCTCAGCATGCAATTACTTAATTTTTCAAGTAGAGATCAGATATAATGAGTACGAGATAATTGACTGCTAAATAAATCACTCAAAAATATTCCTGCAAACTCAAGCCAAGGCTTCCTTTGTATCCAGACTGGATTGAGGTGACGTAATTTTCATTCAAGATTATGTGCCCCCCCCAAAAAAAAACCCCCATTATATGCGGAATGATGTTTCTTTATCTGGATTATGTTATGCTGTCTTTTTGAGATGGGTCACTTGTCCATCTAGCCTGCCACTGCCTGTTCTATGCTGGCCCTCCATGGTTTCCTGCAGTTTCCCTTTTCAGACTGAGATCACCAGATATATATTTATTTTTATTTTATTTATTTATTTGTTTGTCAAACATGTACAGGATAGTAGGTGTTTGTATAAACATAACATAAGCAAAGAAGTACAGATAAATGAGGACAATAGGACAGTAAGACAGGGACGGTAGGCACAGTGGTGCGCTTATGCACGCCCCTTATAGACCTCTTAGAAACGGGGAGAGGTTGACTGCAGACAGTCTAAGGTTAAAGTTTTGGGGGTTTAGGAAAGAGTCAGGTAGTACATTCCAGGCATTGATCACTTTGTTGCCGAAGTCGTATTTTCTGCAGTTGAGTTTGGGGTTTACATTACTATATTTTTGGAGTATAAGACGCACCTTTTTCCTCCCTAAAAGTGGCTGAAAATTTGGGTGCGTCTTATACTCTGAATGTAGCTTTTTCGGAGCTTTTTTCCCAGCCCTAACGAGATGCTAACGATCTTCCCAGCTCTTACCTTGCAGGCTTTTTCATTGTTACTCTCTCCAAAGAATGTTTTTCCAGCCCTAAGTCTTTGCAGGGTTTTTTTCATTGCTCTACTTGCTCCGAATAAGTTTTTTTCTAGCCCTAACCAGGTGCTAATGATCTTCCCAGCTCTTACTGGCTTGCAGGCTCTTTCATTGTTACTCTCTCAGAAGAAGGTTTTTTTAAGTCCTAACCAGGGGATAAAATAATGTGCTGAAGTTGACCAGACTAAGGACACTAGCCAGATGAATACCTGGTAGGCAGATTTTTCCCCTATTTTCCTCCCCAAAAACTAAAGTGCATCTTATACTCCGGTGCGTCTTATACTCCGAAAAATACAGTAAGTTTGTATCTATTGTGTGCTCGTGTATTGTTGCGGTTGAAGCTGAAGTAATCATTGACAGGAAGGACATTGTAGTATATGATTTTATGAACTACATTTAGATCAGATTGAAGGCGACCTAGTTCTAAATTGTCTAATTGTCTAATTGTCTAATCCCAATATTTCAAATCTGGTGGAACTGCTGATATTTTGCACCACTGAATTCCATGCCTGGTTTAAACAAAGAATGAAATCAAATCAAACATAAAGCATAATTCTCCGACTCCAAACATTTGTAACTAAGGGGAAGGAGAATAAGAAATGGAGGAAGAAGACTACATTGTTTTTCAGAAACTGAAGAAAAGACTTTGAGTTGAATGGTCTTTTTGCCACTGTTTTGCCACAGCTTGATGCAATCCAAATATCATTCTGCTGGGATGGGATGGGATGTGGAGGGGAGAGGAAGGGGAAGTGAGGGCATAATGAAATGATAATAGCTACAAATGTGGTGGAAGGATAGAATTCTTCTCCAATTCAGATTAAAATCAAAATCAAGTTAGTCACTTCCTATTCCTTTACAACTGCTTTGGAGAAGTAATTTTTCCTGTACCAATCATTCTACAAAAAGAAAAAAGCCAACAAGATCCTAGATAAAGATGTAAAAAAAACTTTTTTTAAAAAAAAAGCAATACTATGGATTTGCATGATCTGCTCAAAAATTTTGAAAAAAACCTGCATTGTGAGTCAAAAAGTAATGCCATTTTCTTTAGGACAGTTATAATTACCAACACAGGAACATGTAGCATACATCAAAATGAAGCTGGTCCTCTGTGGATCAAATCCCTACTTCTCAACATAGTCACCGTTTCCCTCAATAGCAATGTTCCACCTTCGAATGAGAGCATTCGTAAAATTTTGTTGATTGTTCTTTGAGCCACTTCTTCACTGCAGTTTTCACTTCCTCGTCACTGGAATAATAATCCTCCATACTCACCAGATTTAGCGCCTTCTGACTATCATCTCTTTGGCCCCATGAAAGAGGGTTTGAGAGGCAAACATTATTCCAGTGACAAGGAAGTGAAAACTGCAGTGAAGAAGTGGCTCAAAGAACAGTCAACAAAATTTTACGAGCCAGGGATACATGCTCTCATTCAAAGGTGGAACATTGCTATTGAGAGAAACGGTGACTATGTTGAGAAGTAGGGATGTGATCCTCAGAGGACCAGCTTCATTTTGATTTATGTTATATGTTCCTGTGTTGGTAATTATATCTGTCCTAAAGAAAATGGCATTACGTTTTGACTCACTCTCGTACTTGAAGAAGAATGTATCCAAAAAGAAGCATACAAGATTAGGGGACTGGAGGCTAAAACATATGAAAAAAACATTGTCTAGTTTAATGAAAAGAAGTACTAAGGGGTGGCATGATAGCAGTGTTCCAATATCTCAGGAGTTGCCACAAAGAAGAGGGAGTCAAGCTATTCTCCAAAGCACCTGAGGGTCGGACAAGAAGCAATGGGTGGAAACTTATGCCTTGCATAAAACGTAAATGAACTTACACCATATCAAGAATATCACACTGTCCAAATATGGTACTTCCTAGATGTGTTGACTTGGATCCCTGGAATTCTCTCTGCAGCCAACTTGCATTATGTTGAGGTGATATCTTCCTGAAAGTTTCAAATTGACAAAGCAACTTTTGAAACTCAGAAACATCTAACACAATTTTAAGGAGTCTACTCATCTAACCCTTCCAGATTGCTTTTCCCCTCCCACAATACAAGTTAAGTTGTCAGTGTTGAAAATAGCTGCAACCTACATTGTCAAAGGGTATTAGAAACACAGCATTTGGATTGGGAAGTCAAAGCTTGCCCCTTGTGAAGCCGAATACATAGTGACATTGCCTCAAATTGTGTTCCTTGAACTGAGTTTTGTAAGAGAGACCACTTGCATCTCTCTCTTGTCAAAACAAACAGAAAAGTGTAAAAGGACAAACTGTCATGTTGAAACTGGAAGCATATAATTCCCTATTCCCTAAGAGCAAATTGTGTGAACTAAAGTGTATGTCACAAAAAAAGAGTGGTAGGGGAAAGAGAGGTAAGCCTTGGGGCATTTTGATGTGGGAACATGTATTAAATAGAAACTGAGGTCATCACCAGAGGCAATAAATATGCTTAGAAGGGACAATGTAGATATTTGAAGGGCAACCTTGAAAACTGGAATTAACTGACAAGATATGTTTTGTCACAAAGGGTCTTAGCAAGTAGGCAAGGGTGACATCTATAAGAAAAACAGGTCTTTCGGGTCATCTACAAGGAGTAAAGCAGCATTCACAGGAACAAGCAAAAATAATCCTTAGCATTTGCATAGTCCATTTTAAGTCTTCCTAGCAGTTTTATGACTATACAGAGATCAGCTTATAACAGGGGTGCCAAACTCATGTTGTCACGTTGTCAGGTGACGTATTGTGAGTTTTTCCCCCTTCGTTAAATGAAGGTGGCATCAGGGGTGGGTTCTACTTACCTTCCCCACCGGTTCGCATCACGACAGAAGTGCACGCATCCCTAGCCGGAAAATAATCCTCTGTGCATGCTCAGTACTTAAAAAAAAACCTTCCACATTTACAAACAAGGCAAGGAGCACAGAAAACAGCTGCGGAGCGGCAATTCAATCTGCCACCCCTGATCACCTGGGCTTCGGAAGCAGAGATAAAGGTCAGTATAACCCAGGGGCGGGTGGGCGGGTGGACCCACTTTCATGGATAAAGAGAACCGGTTTGCTCTCAGCCTGGAGTCAGAGCTACCAGTTCTAAAGAACCGGTCCAAACCGGCAGCAACCCACCATTGGTGGGCATGGCCAGCATGTGATGCATCCGGCCCGTGGGCCGCAAGTTTGACACCCCTGGCTTATAAGGAATTTTCCTACACCTATTTACCCCAAACCAAAGCTTATCTTCCATCAACTCAAGCCTGTAAATCCATGTTGAAATAACATTTAGAAGTCTGCATCTTCAGCAATGTAATAATTTGGAGCTGGGCGGGAAGGAATCTTCATTGCTACAAAGATGAAAGATCTAACTTCCAATTTTTGCAATGGACTAGCAGAACAATGCAGAGCACAATACAAAACAATAAAGTGGAAGATACAAACCAATATTGTAATCTCAGAAGAACTGGTGGTACATGAGATTTTAACTGTTTTTAATTAAAAAAATTTTTAAAAAAGATTTTATGACATTCTGCACCTCAAATGCTTGCTGAACTCTGCCTTGCATAAGACATAAATGAACTTACACCATATCAAGAATATCACACTGTTTGACATAGTCATGTTCTACTTAAATTGAGGACTACTATAGTCCAGAATTAGAATTATTTGCTAATTAATTAATTAGAATTATTTGCTAATTAATTAATCAGTGCTATAGACTAGCACCATAAGACTGGAAGGGACTTTGAAAGTCTTCTAGTCCAACTTCCTGCCCAAACAAACCATCCCAGACAAATGGTTGTCTAATCTTTTCTTGAAAACCTCCAGTAATGCAGCAACCACAAGTCCAAGAAGCAAGCTGTTCCGTTGGTTAATTTTTCTAACAGTCAGGAAATTTCTCTTTAGTTCCAAGGAGGTTCTCTCTGCAATGAATTGCCATCCATTGTTTCTTGTCCTGGCCTCTAGTGCTTTGGAGAATAGGTTCACACCCTTTTCTCTCTGATATCCCTTCAAGCAGTGGTGAAATCCAGCAGGTTCTTACAGGTTCTGGAGAATCGGTAGTGGAAATTTTGAGTAGTTCAGAGAATCGGTAGCGGAAATTTTGAGTAGTTTGATGAACCGGCAAATACTACCTCTGGCTGACCTCAGAGTAGGATGGGAATGGAGATTTTGCAGTAACCTTCCCCTGGAGTGGGGAGGAAATGGAGATTTTGCAGTATCCTTCCCCTGCCACACCCACCAAGCCACACCATGCCCACCAAGCCATGTCCACAGAACCGGTAGTAAAAAAAAATTGGATTTCACCACTGCGCTTCAAGTACTAGAAGACTGTTATAATTCTTCATTAGGCAAGACAAAGCTAGTTCCCTTAATGTTTATCCTGTGGTTTAGCTTTAAACTCATCTTTGTTGCTCTCCTATGCACTCTTTTCCCACTCTGCACTGGGTGAAAGACAGAACCTTGGGGTGCCCACTGCATATTCCCCTCCATGTAGATGGAGTTCCATTGAGGACCACACATTGAGTGCAGTTGGTCAGTCAAATCCATCTGCTGGCTATCCCATATTTTTCTATCTTACTAAGAAGTTGTCATGATGTGAACATTGCCAGTTGAGCACCTCTGCCATATTTCTAGGTTTATTGTATTTTCTAATCAAGCAGACATGTGATATGTTTTACTGCGCATGTGTGCATTCCAGGAGTCTCCTCCTTCCTTCTTCTCCTGTGAGCCTCGCCTGAGGCAGACGTGATTTCTTAGCTGAGACAATGTAGCTTAATAAGGTTTATATTTTTTTGTTACTTTTGTACTGAAATAAATATTTTGTTAATTAGAATTGAATCTCGGTTTTATTTTGTAAGTAAGGATGACTTCAAGGAAGCCTCGATAGGAATAATTCTTATTCCGTCAGAAGTAGACTGTGGTCCACTTTATAAAATGCCTAACTAAAGTCCAAGTATATTATATACATAGCATTTCCCCAATCCACTAATTTAGTCACTTTATCAAAGAAGACAATAAGATTTGTCTGGTGTGGTTTATCCATGCTGCTTCTAGTAATCCTCTTGTTCATTTCTAGGTGCTCACAAACTGCTGCTTGATTACCTTTCCCCAGATTTTCTAGAAAATCAGACATTCTTTGCAATATCTAAATATGGAAAAGGTCATTTAGGGCAATTAGTATTCCTTAAGAGAAAAAGGTGGACAATTCCTACGTGAATTAGGCCTTCATTCTGTAATGGCGTCCACAAAAAATTACCCTGCACTTTCTCCACCAGTTTTCATATGGTTTCAGAAGAGAATTTGTTTTCAAAATCTCATTCAAAATGGGAATATGGTAGCAAAAGAAAAACATTGAGCACAGAGAAGAAAATACTTGAGAAACATCATGACAGATGTAGCATAACATTAACCAATTATGAAAATGCTTTGCAGCTCATACTGAAAAATGTGGGGGGTGGGTTTCCCTTTTTATGCTAAACCTGACTGGTGGAACAGATTAAACCAATGCTTCTTTCAGACTAACACAGACTATTTTTTATTTATTTATATTTCACATTTTCAACCACATATCTCCCTCAGTGAGGGATTCTATTTATTTATTTATTTATTTATTTTTTGTCAAAACATGTACAAGATAGCAGGTATGGTATAAACATAAATAAAAGCAAAGTAGGTACAGGTAAATTTGGACAACGGGACAGTAAGACAGGGATGGCAGGCACGATGGTGTGCTTATGCACGCCCCTTACAGACCTCTTAGGAATTCTGGGTGGTAAGAAACAGGAAGGAGAAAGAGAATTAAAAATAAATCAATGTTCAGTGTCTAGATTCTTCTAAGGATTTGCAGAAAATCACTCACCTTAATATGTAAACAAGGGAGATTGAAATATTGCTGCTATCTAAAGACTATACTGTTAATTACAGCTACCAGAAGATAAATGGAACATAAGCTATGATCCATTTAGCTATGTTCCAGGACTATTAACATGCAACAATTAACCAGCACTGTGAGATTAGACTGAAGGTGTTATGTCTAAAGATGAAGCAGACAAATAAGCAGAGCAGGGAAAACCAGGAATCTTGTCTTATGAAAATGCCTAAGGTAGCTAAGGAGGAACCAACTTGTTAAGAAAACAAAATGCCACCTGAATCAGACAAAGGAAGTTGGTCCTCTTGAGTAGAGATACCAATCTCTACTCAAGATAAGAGCAACTGCTAGTCTTGTGACTCAACAAAGCAAGGAATTTGGGAAATAAAAGGAGCCTTGAAACTTGAACACTTTTTGAGTTGTCTTTGCATTCAAGGCAAGAAGTTTCAAGTTGTGATCATGTGAAGTCCTCACTTAATAACATGTGATCCTCTCTTAACAGCAACCACCAGGACTACCAGGATTGCTGTTACAAAGTGGTTCAGTCCCAAGACACTGTGTTTTACAACTTCATTGCTTAAAAGTGGATATTCCAATCCCAATTATCATTGTTAATTGAGGACTATCTGTAGGAAACAGAATGTTGAACAGCACAGCCCATCCAGTCACATTCAAGGGTGGTAGAAAAGGCAATTCTATATTCAACAGCTCTGAAAATGTTATCACATTGGGTAATAAAATATGTGCAAATTAAAACCATGCTCAGAAACTTACAACCCAACACACAATATATATTCCGTACAATTGCAACTAATCTGGATACTGCAGCATAAATTTAGATGGGTTTAATATATGTTTTAGAAAATGTATGTACATTTACTCAGGAATCTGCTTAAAAATGCTTTTCTAAGTGGGCCATTTAGAAAACCAGAACTAAAAGGTTATGTGAATCATCCCATTGCTAAGCTTAACTCTCAAAGCTAATCTTCATAGCCTGCAATCTATAGGCCACAAGTATTCTTAGAAAACACCAGTAAATTGCAGAAAGCATATATTTGCCCACTGTGATTGGTGGTTAGCTAATATTTAGAATATAATTATTTGCTTCCCTGCTAATGGCATGGGAGCCAAAAGAAATGTCAGTGTGTAGGCAGGGACCCAATGATAGGTCATGCTAAAGACTGCAGTGGGAGCAGTACACACAGGTGTGCATATACAGCTTCTATGCACATTAAAGATGAAGCAGAGAAAATGTGCCAAAAATAACCATCATCTATTCAATATAATTCTTGATCTTCTTGGATTTCACTGCTTCTACAACCAGCAGAAATCTGTCAGCTAATATTCCAAGTCTAGTGCCAAATTCTCCTCCCAGAATTTCATTGACCAGGCTGGCTGGGAATACTGGTAAATGTAGTCCCAAAATAATTGGATGGCATAAAGATGGGAAAATATGAACAAAGTTGTAATCCTGGGATAGGATATAAAATAATGTGCCAGACCCTGGTAGCACTTTCAAGACTAACCAAGTTTATCGGGACATAAAGCTTTTGTGCCAGCCAAATCACTTTAACTGCCTTAACCAAAGGGAAGGATAGGAGCTCATCTTGCATGCACAGAGACTGATTAGATGCTTGATTATCTGCCATCAGATCAGTGTCATCTCTACATGGTTTATTTTCTCCATGATGAACGGCTCCCAACATGGTCCTTCAGCAGTGTATTCATCAGCATTATAATTGACCCATCCACCTTGCTCCTGGTTGTCCTCTTCTCTTTCCTTCCATCTTTTTCCAGGATTAGAACTTTCTCAAGAGCTAGGTCTTGGCATAATGCGATCAAAGTAGGATAATCTGAGCCTGGCCATTCATGTCATGACTGAGAACTCTGAGTTGATTTGTTAGATGATCCATCTGTTTGTTTTCTTGGACATCCACAGTATGTTTTCAGAAATCTTCTCCAGCACCAAACGTTCAAAAATGTCAGTACTGATCCTGTTCTGCTTCTTCAAAGTCCAACTTTTGCTTCCATAAAGTTTCATGAAGAATACCATGTCTTCACTTCCGGTTTTGGAGCGCTTCATCGCAGACATCCCTCGTTGGATGCCTTTCCGATCTTTGTTAAAAGCCGCCAGAACAGCTGTCTGGCGGCTTTAAAATCTCTTCCCCGGGCAAAGGGGAGAGATGAGAGCCTGACAGGCGGGGTAGAGCCCCCCCAGCGCCTTAGGAGCCATCTGCAGGGCGCGAAGGGAGAGCTCCCCATGCAGCCTGTCTCCAGCTCCGAAGATCCGGAAACCTCTGCCTTTTGCAGAGCTAGATGGAGTGACCAGCCGCTGCTTCAAAAATGGGATTTATAACTACATTTAAACTATAGAAGCAGACAGAGAGAAACAGGCGTGAGATGGGCAAGTACTGAAACCTCTTTTTTTCCTTTTTTTTTTCAACTCCTGGGTAAGCTTTCACTTCGGCAAGGGAACAAAGGAAACAGAGTAACAATATGGCGATTGAGAAGTGAAAGTGACTTTCGTTTCCCCAGAGGCTTTTTTTTTTTTTCTTTCTCTCTCTCTTATGGAAACTTTTAACTTGGAAAAATGGTTTTTTCTTTCTCTGTCTCCTAACTCTGGATTAAAGTTATAATAGAAATATTTTCAATAATAAAAGACTATCTGATTTTTAAACTGGAAAGAACTTTAATCAGGCAACTGGCTTTCTTTCTTTTTTGTACTCTTTTGAAACACCAATGGCTTCAAAGTTTGGAAAGACTGTTTTGACTAAAAGAAATGACTATTCATCTGGATATATTTCTAAAATGCAACTTAACACTGAGCTAACACCTCCACAGCTTTTGACACCTGAAAATTTATTAAATAATTTAAAGATTATGAAACATGAACTTACTTTGGAATTTAACCAGAAAATAAGTGAGATAGACCATAAGATGCAGGCTGCTTTGAAGAATATGAATCAACAACTAAGATTTGATGTGTTAGAGGTTTGCAAAGGCTTAGCAACAAATATTGAAGTTTTGGCAGAACGTATTGAAACAAATAAACAAGCTTTGGCAACTTCGGTGAATTACATAGATAAAATCCAAAATGACATTGCAAATTTTGAAAAAGAGGTCTTAATGACTCAGTTCAGATCTATGGAAGTTGCTATAAGGATTAGAGGTTTGAAAGAAGGATTATATGAAAATTTAAAAGGCAGGATGGTTGACATATTGGATCAGGTGTCTGGAATCTCTAAAGCGGAATTGGCTACACAAATCGACAAAACATACAGAATCAACTCGTGGTACGCCAAACAAAAGCATCTACCAAGGGATATTGTCATATATTTTACCACAAGAGCTCTACGGAACAGAATTATACAAGCAACGTTTAACAATAATCTTATGGTGAATGGTCAGGAACTAAAGATTTGGAAAGAAATCCCCTCTAAAATGCTTAAAGCCAGGAAAAGCTATACTTTTTTGATTGACGAATTTAAGAGATTAAATTTACAATATAAATGGGAAGCACCAGTTGGAGTAACAGTGAAATTTTCTGGAAAAAGATACCGGCTCAACACTATAAAAAAAGCTACTGAATTTTATGTCAATGTTCTAAAGGCTGATATATCCAAGATTCCAGAAGAAGGGTGTATGAAAATAAAAGAGGAGGAGGAGGGGAAGCCACCTTCGATGGATCAAAAAGAAATAGACTCAAAAATCCAAAAGGAGTGCCTGAATCAGATAGCTGGGGAAGAGGAGATGGAGGTTTGGGAGCAGACGGGAGACGACTTGACAAATTTGAATTTATTGAACTATTAAAAGATGAACTATCAAGATACAAAATAATGTGATGTTGAAATATATTGGATGGATAGAAACTAATATGATTGTATTTTATCTTTTCCCTATCTAATGATTACTTATGCAATATTTAGTTAAGTTTTATATAATTTTGAGGTTATTTTTAATGTTGATAATATTAGATATATATAGTTTGTTGAAGATTTGTTTATTGTTTATTCTTCTTTTATTTTCTTTTTTTGTTTATTGAAGTTAGCGAATTAATTTAGAATAATATTATCTTATTAATATCATGATGAAATTTAATATTTGATGATTATTTATGTAACATTTAGTTAAGTTTTATCTTAGAGGTTATTTCTAATGTCAATAATATTAGTTTAAGATTTGTGTATTTTATATTTAGTTATTACTTATGTAACACTTACCTTGTATAAGATAGAGGACTGAAGGGAGGAGGTAGGAGGTTTGTTTGTTTGTAGTGTTAAAGAGTTTTCTCTTTCTTTCTTTCTTTTTTTTTTATTCTCTTTCTTTTTTTTCTCTCTCTTTTTTGTATCTTTACTATTGTATACAAATGCGATATATTAGTACTGTATAGTTTGGAGTTGAAGTTTTTTTAAAAATAGTGTTCTTTTTTTCCTTTTTCCTTTTTCTTTTTATTAACAATTTAAACTTATTATTATGCCCTGTATTATCTCTGGGAAGTCCGGGGGGGGGGAGGTGGGGAGGGAAGGGGGTGGGTCTGGGGGGGGGAAATAAAAATGTTTGTACTTTGGATTTAATATTTTGTTACCACTTATGTAAGTTTGTACTAATAAAACTTTTTATAAAAAAAAAAAAAAAAAAAAAAAAAAGAATACCATGTCTTGCATGACTCTGATCTTTATAACTATTGTCGTATCATGCCATTTTTAAGGGTTACATTTCTGTTCTGTGACTTGTCAGGTGTATTGACTATATTGGGTAGTAATGATATAGGAAGATGTTAGACACAGATGGTCACATTAGTGACAATGGTAAAGGAATAAATTTATAATGTGCAGAACGCAATTGTAAACCACTTTTTCTTTTTTCTTTTGCCAGAAAAAGCACATGGATAGCCAAGTGTTAAACACCAATTTTTAAGGATCACCTTCTACCTGATAAGAAAGACCAGTGAACATAAAGCAGGCTGAGTGATATATAGATTTAGGTCCAATAGAAGGTACTCTTTGGGGACTCAAATGAAAGAACTGGGGGAGGGGTGTAGATGTTCCTTCATCCTCAAAGTAACCACTACCAACTATCATGGCTAGGTGCTTCCTTCTTCCTAAAGGTAATGCTGGCCCTTCTGGTTTATGAGGACATATATCTTATTGCATAACTTTGGGACATGTCAAAAGTTATTTCTTGCTGCATTCCCTTTGTTTTGTTAGGATGGAGGAATAATATAAAATAACACACACCTAAGCCAAAGAGGCACATTCAATCAGACTGATACCCAAAGCCACACATTCTGCAGTGCAGCTTTGAGAGCTCATTGCCATAAACAAACTAAACAAGTCTGCTACTAAAACAAGAGATGGATGGAGCCAGCCCTCCTGCCCAAACTTCTTCAAGTCAGTTACAACATGTGGACACGGGAATGAGGGTGGGGAGATGCAAGAATTTAAACTTTGATATAAATAGGGCTTGAGTTTGATACATAGCAGTTGCTGGAATTTTCATCATGATTTCATTGGCTAGTCTACTTTAAACTTATTTATCAGAGCTTTATGTTCTTGGATATCTTCTTGTACCTATTTCTAATCTTTATTGTCCAAAAAGTAGCCTTCAGAGAGGCAACACTTTTATTAAGTCAATATAAGTTACTGCAAATTACTGCAAAGCTTCAGATTTCCAAGTTAGTAAGCAGTACTACATATATACTAGAGCTCTTATTTGCTATGTTGTGTGATTACCTGCTTGGGCCTACAGAACCAGTGGTTCCCAGATGAATATCACCCTTCCTTGTTCCAGGTGACTCCATCTACCCAATTCCCTTTACCTAAAGGGTTTTAAAAAATTAATATCTGATGATTATACAGGTGACAGTTTTAGCATTGCTGCTCCCTACCAATATGACTCCATGTTACCTATAATAATTTGTATTTGTATTTGTTTATTTGTCAAGCATATATGATTATAAGCAAAGTATAAACAGTAAAACATGATCGAATATATATGTAATAGTACAAGCATGAATAAGAGTAAAAGAGGTATGAATATATGGATACATTAGAACGGTAGGCACGATTGTGTGCTTATGCATGCTGAATGAATGAATGAATGAATGGCTGAAATTCTACCTCAGAACAATAATGAACAATAATGGCTGAATTTCTACCTAAGAAAATTGGATATCCAGATAAACAAACTTCTTCTAATCATAAGAAGTCTTGAATTGTTCTAAACGGACTTAGTAGCACACGATTTTTCCTATCTCTGCTGTTTAAACTAATTCACTATTGCAAATTTCAGATCCTCCACATATTTAAGAAACCAGCTTTCTTCTCCTCCGTTGCTTCATAGGTGAATCTCATGTTCTAGTACCGGGGTGTTAAACTCGAGGCCCGGGGATCGGATGCGGGGTGCTTAGATGTGGACTGTGGGGCCACCCTGGAAGCAGTGGACTGGCCCGCAGTGCCTCTGCCAGCAAAAACAGAGCTCGGGAGGGCCGCACACAGCACTCCCAACTCTGTTTTTGCTGGCAGAGGGTTGCAGGAGGCCATCTCAGCCGAAACGGGAGCCCATTTTTGCTGGCAGAACGCTTGGGCCACAACAGGTACCCCCAACACGAGTGATGTCAAGCTAACCATGCCCACCCCAGCCCCCTGAGGTCAGACACAATCCTGATGCTGGACTCAATGAAATTGAGTATGACACCCCTGTTCTAGTAAGTTCAACCTGCATTTGTGGAAAATACTGTTTTCCATGAGCCCTGCTTTCAATGTTTGCATTTCGCTCAGCGCCCAAACTCTCATTTCCTTCTTGCAAAAGGTCTTTGAATGCAGTTTTGCTACATTAAGCTCTGGATTTGCTGGGATCACACATTTCAGAAGGAATGCTGATCTGTCTCCATAGTTAGCAGAAGCTTTTGAGACTCCTGGGTTATTAGTTTCGGAAATCTACTTTCTCTTTACAGCAGCAAATCAGGAGAGCTATTTTGTAAATTACTGTACTATTATGTACAAGAAGTATATAATAAATAATAATCATGAATCATAAACTTGTTGGCAAAAGGATATTGGGAATATTTTTGCTTTTGGGGGGTAAAGGAGAGCTGTTTATTAATTTACTTGGAGAGGCAAAAAATGTAAAAATTAGACATATTGAAGTAGAGAAGGTTAGTACTGATTGGTTAATTTTCCAATAGCTCAGTTCATGATTAGTTCAGATAAATTGAATAAGACTTGTCTAAAGGTATTTTTCTCTCACCTCCAGATGTGCAAGAATGCAGTTAACAATGCAACATTTATGATCTACAGATAGTGAAGGCAGCATAGGGCCGTGATGGCGAACCTATGGCATACGTGCCAGAGGTGGTATGCAGAGCCCTCTCTATGGTCACGCACGCCATTGCCAGCTGCTCTTCTGGTTTCCAGTGCACAAGTCACACTGGCCAGTTGATCTTCACGTGCATGGAGCGCCAGAAAAGACCAGCTGGTTGGTGTGCATGCACACACCGGCCAATTGGTCTTCGGGTTTCCAGTGTGCGCACAATGACACACATATGCGCGCATGTTCCTGTTTGGGCACTCGGTGCTGAAAAAGTTCACCATCACTGGCATAGGGTAATAAAGGTTGGTTGTGGAGTTCACTCAGAATTATTTACAATTTATTTTTTTATCATTTATTTATTAAACATATTTATATGGCTGCCCAAGACACACATATGTGATTCTAGGCAGCTTACAAAATTCAAAAAAGTCTATTTACTTTTTTTTGCTGTTTAAATAAATCCTGTCCTCCTCTTCCCTAATTTATGTCTGTCTGACCTGAAAAAATATTTCTATTTCCTCTACTGCAACTTTCTTCTAGTTATTTGAATCAGGATAGCATGTTAGCCATCAATATTTGTATAATTTATTTAGGATGCTGGGTGTATGCATCAAATAATATCAACAATGATGCAAGTTAACCACAGTGCTGATAAAAAATGGACAGAGCCTTCAGCTCATCATAAAGAGAAGACAAGACAAGAAGCAATGGCTGGAAACTGAACAAAAAGAGAAGCAACATAGAATTAAGGAGAAATTTCTTGACAGTGAGAACAATTAATCTATGGAATCACTTGCCTCGATAAGTTGTGGGTGCTCCAACACTAAAGTTTTTTAAGAGACTGGACAACCATTTGTCTAAAATAGTATAGAGCAGGGCAGTAGTGGGTTCTAAATCCTGTCTCTACCGGTTCTCTCGTGTGTGTGTGCATGCGCACATGCAACGCTTCTGCGCATGTGCAGAAGCGTCCCGGGCGGGTGGGCAGAGCTTCCCACTGCCCCCGCTACCGGTTCGCAGAACCGGGCTGAACCGGGAGCAACCCACCTCTGGAGCAGGGGTATCAAATTCAAGGCCCGCAGGGTGGTTAGATCCGGCCCACGGGGCCGCCCTGGAAACAGCAAAGGACTGGCCTACAATGCCTAAGCCAGCAAAAACGAAACTAGGGAGGGCTATGTGCGGCCCTCCTGAGCTCCATTTTCACTGGCAGAGGGTTGCAGGAGGCTGTCGCAGCTGAAACAGAGCTCAGGAGCCCCGTTTTTGCTGACAGAGCACTCGGTCCACCACAGGCACCCCCCGACACAAGTGATGTCAAGCTGGCCCCACACACACCCTGCCCACACCCCCACACCCCGAGATCAAATACAACCCTGATGCAGCCCTCAATGAAATTGAGTTTGACATCCCTGGTATAGAGTCTCCTGCTTGAGCAAGGGGTTGGACTAGAAGACCTCCAAGCTCCCTTCCAATTCTGTTGTTCTGTATTCTGTTACAGGCCCATCTTGACACTTTTGGCCACATCCAACAGACACCCAGGAGGATTAATTAAAAACCCAGTAAATATTTCCTTTTAGGAGTTTTTCCAAGCCCATGCATTTAAGTTTCTTTTCTGATTTTTGGTGAAGCAGAGAAATCTCACAGAGCAGCCAAAATCCATAACAGGGAGAAATCTGCTGAATCGAGGCCAAGACATCAACAGCTACTACTGACAGAATAAAAGCTGGGCAGATGTTTTATTTATAGAGTTGTGGACTAAAGCAATGATGCTAAATTACTGAACTTTTAGAGAAGTTATAAAGCCAGAGATAAAAATTGCTCTCAGCAATTACATGCAGTTATGTATGGTTATTAAAATTTCACTGCACAGAGGCTGGAAATGCCCAATTGCAATATGCTGGATTTTAAAAAAAATAAGTTTCCAAGGAAACAGCAACATCTTCAGACAGCAAGATGACATCCCTGACAGTTATATCAAGCTATGACCCATTCTACTTATTATACCTGGCAACTTCTGAAGAGCAGAGGAAAAAAATGCTTTGTCTGGATGACATTTATATACCAATTCTCCCAAAACCAATGCCCTGTTTAGGAGATGCAACAAGGAGCAATTATATTTGACTAACATACCAATATGCTTTCCACATCAAAACTGACAAAGACAACTGATAGACTGGGTTTTTTTTTCAAAATTCAAAACTTTTCAAAATCTCACTAACTTAAGGTTAAAAAATATATATCAGAAAATTCATCTTTTCCCACAAATTAAAAATACCTTTTGAACAGAACTCTCAGGTGGATTTCAGGTTTGCTCCTTATTCACTCAGTTCCAGAACTGGACTCTCAGTTTCTAGTCTAAAATGGTATTAAGTATTAATAAAAATACAGCTTTTAAAATGAATTCTTTAAAAACATTAAGACATTTTTTTTAATTCCCTTTCAAAGTTTAGGGCATCATCCCAGACAAATTAATTAGAAAAACACTATATTGGTATAAAGGCACAGTTGATATAAAAACACTATATGGATATACTGTTAGATTATTCATGAACTGGGAGAGCCAATGGTAACAAGGTCAGACAATGAATAGGCATAGCAACTAAGTCAGCCAATGGGAGCTAAACACATCTGAGTCTGTGCAGAGAATCGAAACTGAAGCTATAAGGCTGGGCGTGGCTCAGACCACTCTGTACTCTCTTGTCTGCTCTGAACTCTGAACTAGAAGCTGCTTGTATTTTGCTATATATATAAAACTATGTTTATAAAGAAGTTAATGAATCCAACTGAATCAGTTATCTGTGTGTGCTTCTGGATTTAATTTTTTGCAACAAACTGATATATACCAACACTATATTGGTATAAAATTAGCTGTCCCCACTGCTGATTCCTACCTTGCCACAATTACTTCAAAGCACTGCCCTCCATCCAAGGTAAGCCATTTGTATCCACCTTTCCCATAAGGATATAACCATGTGCAGAGGGGGGGGGAGAATGCAGCTGTTTTGCATAAGCCCAAAAAAAAAGGATTTTTTTCTATTGAAAATCAGCCTTATAGGGATATTGTCTGAGGAAATTTCACAACATCACATCCTTCTGAAAGAATGCTGTGAAATCTTCCAGGTCTTTAGCCTCAGAGGGAAAAGAGCTGTCAGACTGAATTTCTCTTAGATGGCATCCTGCAAAGATGTTATACCCAGTGTTATTCCAGGTTTCCTTATTTCAGGTCAAATGAATATGGGGGAGATAGGGGGGAAAGAAAACCCTAGATTGGGCCCTATTTTGACAGATTACCCCTTGACTCGCTGTCTAAGCCTGTTGGAATCTCCATTGCAAAAAGTTCTCTTGCTATAGAGATATAGCAATATCTGGCGATATTTTATCAAGGGAAGAAGATATTTGTAGCTCAGGGTTGAACTGTGGGGTCCCTGGTACTCTTTGAGCTGGGTTGCTTTCTTGTAGATGTTTCATTACCCAACTAGGTAGCATAATCCATGCTAGAATGGAACGGGGTTTTCTCTCTTATTATATACAAATAACTTACCCTGTCAGTGTTAATGGGAGTGTTCTTGGTGGTTCCTTGATTAATACCCTAATCAAGGAACCACAGTAAATAACAGCCTAATCCAATGATGGCAAATGTTTTAGACACCGAGTGCCCAAACTGCGCGCGCGGGTATGCCCAAACTGAAAGATGCGTGAGTGTGAGTGAATGTGTGTATGCGTGGACATGCGCATGCATGGGCATGCGCATGCATGGACATGCACGCATGTGCAGCAGAGATCCAAAGACCAGCTGGCTGGCAGGAGTTGGGGCATCCCAACACCGGCAGCGTGGCAAGAGATAAGATCTTTTTCTTTCATGAGCTTCTGTTTCATCGTTTGCAGGGAAACAGAACCTCATGAAAGAAACTCCAGAGAGATCTGACCTGGGGTGACGGCATGCGTGCCAGCAGAGAGGGCTCTGTGTGCCACCTCTGGCATGTGAGCCATAGGTTCGTCCTCAAGGGCCTAATCAAAGCACCATCAAAAACACTCCCACTAACACTATATAATATATACAACACTTGTATGTAAACAGGGTGAAAAAACCCATGTTCTTCTAGAGCTGATGAAACTACCTAGTTGGGGATTGAACCATCTGCAAGAAAACAACCAAACTCAGACAGCATCCAGGATCTCATAATATCTCCATCACTGACAGAAAAAGAGAACCTTTGCAATATTTTCTACTCTCCCTTGTCCAATCTGTATATCAGGGAGCACCTCTGTGTTGAAACAAGAGCAGATAATATTTTGGTGGCCAGAATGGTGGCAGGGCAATACAGTCAATGTGGCAGGCTATATTGTTGGATTGAAGCCCCGGCCTTGTTGCACAAGAAAAAAAAAAGGCTTTGAAATTGTCATTTTAACTTTGCATTTGCAGCTTCCTCTGTAGGCAGGGATTGTCCGCAATAATTTGGGAGAACAAGAAGGACCACAGATGATGGGGCCACGATGAAAAGTGGGTGGAGTTGTGTCACATACATGGGAGTAATCAGAGTTTGATGGTGGTTGCCTTCTCCACTCTGGTAATCTTAAATTTGGAACTAGCGTCATGAATTCCCTCCCCAGCTATTGCAGAAGTTTTCAACCACTGTTATTACATGAATACAAGTCTTGCATCCCTTGCTAGATTGTAGGCAACAAATATTGGACAAGCACAGAGAACTGACAGTCGTCAGCTTTCAAATTATGCCTAATTATTCCAAACCTTAAAAATGGTAGTAGAAATAATGTTAAATTTAAACAGACAGTTCTTGCATTATTCTGCAGTTTCTGCAACTACTCCTAGTCAAGATATTGTGACTGAAATTGTGATCCACACAAACATAAAAAATTACTTGTGTAGGAAGTTCAAGACAGAATCCTCTCCGTCATTTTCACTGAATCATTTAAATAATGATTGCTGAAGTTCTCCATGCAATTCTCCATCAATCTCTTATCTCTTATCTTCTGCCAAGAAAGATGCTCTGGAGTTTATACATTTTCCCTGGAGAGTTTCAAAATTTCTTTGAAATTTTTCTTGGTGGTTTTTTTTTTTTTTAAAGAAATGAAGGAAGGAAGGGATTGCTTTGTGTGGTCAATACATTTAGGAAGTCTGTTAAGGCTCTCTCACCAAACATTTACCATGCAAACATTTTAATGTTTATTGTATCTGATTTTTATAAATTATATAATATGTGTGGAAGGAGTAGTACAATGGTTAGAAGGCAACATTGCAGGCTAATTCAGCTCACTGCCAGGAATTCGATCCTGACCAGTTCAAGGTGGACTCAGCCTTCCATCCTTCTATCTTTCTGAGGTCGATAAAATAAGGACCCAGAGCCGAGGTGGCGCAGTGGTTAAATGCAGCACTGCAGGCTACTCCAGCTGACTGCTAGTTCAGCAGTTCAGCTGTTCAAATCTCACCAGGCTCAAGGTTGACTCAGCCTTCCATCCTTCTGAGGTCGGTAAAATGAGGACCCAGATTGTTGGGGGCAATATGCTGAACTCTGTAAACCGCTTAGAGAGGGCTGTAAAGCACTATGAAGCGGTATATAAGTCTAAATGCTATTGCTATAGATTGTTAGGGGCAATATGCTGACTCTGTAAACTGCTCAGAGGGGGCTGAAAAGCATTATGGAGTGGTATATAAGTCTAAGTGCTATTGTTATTGTTATGAGTGTAGCAGTAGTGGCAGGGGTGAAATGCTCCTGGTTTACCCTCTGCCAGTGTTCTGCGCATGCACAGAGGGTAAAAGAACCCAAATGGCGGCGGCCAGGCTGGTGGGGGAAGCCTTGCACTGCAATCGCTATCGGCTCTACGACGACCGACTGGCCCGCCCGAACCGGTAGCATTTCACCCCTGAGAACTGGGTTCTAAAACCCATTGCTACTGGTTCGTTGGCGTACTTGTGAGCGTGCGACACTTCTACACATGCACAGAAGCGTCCCAGATGGGTGGGTGGTGCCTCCCGCTGTCACTGCACCAGTTCACAGAACTGGGCTGAACAGGGAGCAACCCACTGCTGGAGTGTAGTTAGATTAACATAATTAAGCAGTAAGGGACCAGGCTAAAATCAGGAAACTCTGAGCTCTAATTTCACCTTAGGTGTGAAGTTTGAAAAGTTACTTTGGGCCAGTCACTCTCTCAGCCCACAATGTTGGGTTTGGTTGACACATCAGTTGGTCATAACCAATGGATCAAAACTCGGTTGATCTGAGGGGGGGGGGAATTCTTGCACTTGTAGGAAAATGCTAGAAATTCACACACACACAAACACACACACAAACTACACACACACACCATCTTTTTAGCTCTCTTAATATTTGCCATACCAGAAAGGTGGAGTTAATAAACTAATCAGTCAGTCAATAAACCCATAGGTATACAACAACTGTACGTTTATGAAATTATTATGATCAAAAATTATCTTCTCCTTTGGGAAAACATTATTTAGAAGCCAATTGTTTTTCAATCAGAACTAATAGGAAAAATGTGGAGAAATTTTAGTTTATGACAACGTTTTTAAGTGAATGGGCATGGAAGTGGGCTACACAGAGATAATATATGGTTATGCTAGTCCATCTGACTCCTTCTAAAAGCAGACAGTTAAATATCTCTGAAAATTTGTCCACAAAACATTGGTTTAAAATCTGTTTTATGGAGATTTACTACTTCTGTATATGGAGGTCCCATGCATCACCATTAGTCTCTTTCCACCCAAATAATGTATGTTTTCTACTGCAATATCTTTTGCCAACAATTGAGAGCATTGAACTAAAATGATCAGCAATGGCTCTCAAAATATTTAAGTACAACAAAGGAGTCGCATTCATGCTTTTGCCCATATTATTTAAGCTATATTTAATTTAGATTCTCTTCCAGTGCATTGTCCCATTAAAAATAATCCTGTTTATATTGTAGAATGTATTTTAAAAGTTCCGAAGAATACAGCTTACATCTTGGTACAGTTCATTAACTTTCATCTGGAAATGAATTTCTTTGATCATGCTTATAAAATTATTAGAATTTTTGCTGATGTCAGCAGGTGGGAAACCCACGTGTCTTCCTTCTCAGCAAAATATGTACCTTACAGCAAAACATGCATAAAGGAACAAATGACTTTCCCAACACTCAAAACAATTTTTCTGTTTTCTGTTTCAGTAATCAAGGCCCAAATCAGCTAACACAACACTTTCTTTTTCTTGTCTTTTTTTGTCTTCAGTGAATCTTCAGCACAAAAGTTGATGTTATTAACGCTTTATGGCAGACTGGCGGACTGAACTAAGGAATTTTGGTGTTGCAGTAATGAAACTATTAACTCCTGAGTCATTCCACATCTGATGTTATTCATGCCATCCTGCTGTTCTCATGGAAATAATGCAACTTTTTCCTGCTGAAAACGTTACAAATATCTATGTCATATTTTCCAAGGTTCAACTGTGAGTCAGGAAGTTTCTCATTTGTATCTCATCATTGCTATGAACTACCTAAATTGGTGTTAGAGTGGTCCCCAGGTTCCCCAAACTACTGTATTTTTCGGAGTATAAGACGCACCGGAGTATAAGACGCACCTTAGTTTTGGGGGAGGAAAACAAGGAAAAAAGGCCTCTGCCTCCAAGCAATTTGCCAAACAGCAAACAGCACAGATGATATACACTGTTTGCTGTGTATTTCTGTGCATGTGTGCCTGACCCATAGAAATAGCAAAGAATTGCAAAAATGTACATTATGCCAGAAAGTTTTTTTAAATGTGGTCACACTAACTCCTCCCAATTATTTAAATAGATCTACTCCAAGGTAAGTCAGGATTTAACTCTAATACTAAACAGGACACTGTTAATTTCAGACTATACTTGTACAGAGCTGTTAAAATTAATTAAAATTTCTGGAAGTATACATTATTCTCTATTATTTAAAAGAAGATACAATAGCACCGGACCTCTTCAGAGCAAGCATTTATTTTAAAAAGCTTCTTTATTTTAAGTTGTTTTGAGGTCTCCAACCTTGGCAACTTTAAGACTTGTGGACTTCAACTCCCAGAATTCCACAGCCAGAAAAGCTAACAAAGCTGGCTGTGGAATTCTGGGAGTTGAAGTCCACAAGTCTTAAAGTTGCCAAGGTTGGAGACACCTGGCTAGAACAAAAATAAAGCAGTCTTTAAGAAATAAGTCTAATAATTTGAACATTCTACAGACATTTATAGTTATTCACTTACCCCCTTGCATCCAGCAGAAAATAAAAATCTGCGTGTCTCTCCCAGCTATTTGCCTCTTTGCAGCTAGTTTCACTTTCATTTTTCCACGTGGAAAATCAGCTGTAGGTGGGGAAGCTGCTACTGACTTGCTTGGTTTTACAGGCTCTTCCCTCTTTCCTGCAAGCAGGTAAATTGCTGGAAGACAGAGGCCAAAGGATGGGGGTAGCTGGGTGGGTGGGACTGCATTCGGTGTATAAGATGCACCCAAGTTTTCACCCTCTTTTGGGGGGTAAAAAGGTGCATCTTATACTCCAAAAAATACGGTAAATACCCAGCTTCGTTTAAATGCACTTTAGAGATGTATTTCAGGATTCATGCTTTTATTTTATTCTTCCAGCAAATTAGAACAGCAATCCACCAACATTATAAAAACTAGAGTCTTTCTCTTTTCAACCTAATAACCCAATGATGGTGTTATCCATTCAGTCATGCCTCAGTCTTGGCAATACTATGGGCCAGGTCTCTCCACATCTTCTGATCTTGCACTATTTCTTTGAGTTTTTCTATGCTCTGTCTGGTGTCAGATCTAATGGTGTCCAGCCATGGTGTTCTTTGGCAGCCTGGTTTCTTTTACAATAACCCCAAGCCAGCTACAATTCAACAATCACAAGGGGGGGATCTTCCAGTAAGCTATCAACACTGCGATCACAAATGAGGAACCAACACAGAATTAAGACAACTTCTTCTGGAATAGAATAGAATAGAATAGAATAGAATAGAATAGAATAGAATAGAATAGAATAGAATAGAATAGAATAGAATAGAATAGGAACAGGAACAGGAACAGGAACAGGAACAGGAACAGGAACAGGAACAGGATCAGGATCAGGATCAGGATCAGGATCAGGATCAGAGGAGAGGAGAGGATGAGAGGAGAGCATGAGAGCAGAGCAGAGCAGAGCAGAGCAGAGCAGAGCAGAGCAGAGCAGAGCAGAGCAGAGCAGAGCAGAGAACAGAACAGAACAGAACAGAACAGAATAGAATAGAATAGAATAGTTGGAAGGACAAAATCTGCTGCATACAAAAAAAATCAGTATAAAATGTTCTATCGGTGGAACTTAGCCCCAGCAAAACTCGCAAAAATGTATCCCAATTTAAACCATAATTGCTGGAAATGTAAAAAAAGTCCAAGGTACCTTCTTTCATGTATGGTGGCTCTGTCCAGAAATTTAAAAATATTGGATTAAAATAAAAAAATGGCGAAGTGAAATTACACAATGCAAAATAGAATTGAAGCCTGAACTGTTTCTTCTGGGGATCATTAAAGGAAAATATCCTAAAAAGATTAAATATTTAATTATCCATATTACTACAGCAGCGAGAATTGTACTCACACAAGCTTGGAAAATGTCCACTATATCGACAGAGGATGTAATAATTCGAAAAAAAAATGAATGTGCAGAGATGGACAAACTGACTATAGAATTAAATAATAAGGAAGACTCGGAATATTACTCAACTTGGGAAAACTGGTATCAATGGATAGAAAATAAAAATAGGGAATATATAGATCAAAACAAGACATAAATTGTATTTACATATATTTGATGAAATAAGAATATCTGAGAATATAAGAATACAGTTAAGATTTGTGTACTGTCTTAACGATGTTGAATTGTTCAATTATTAAGGACATATGTACATCATAGAAATATTTGTATATTTTAAATTTAATAAAGTTTTTTTGTATTTAAAAAAAGAATAGTTGGAAGGGACCTTGGAGATCTTCTAGTCCAACCCCCTGCCTAGGCAGGAAACCCTACACCACTTCAGACAAATGGTTATCCAACATCTTCTTAAAAATCTCCAGTGTTGGAGCATCCACAACTTCTGGAGGCAAGCTGTTCCTCTGATTAATTGTTCTAACTGTCAGGAAATTTCTCCTTAGTTCTATGTTGCTTCTCTCCTTGATTAGTTTCCACCTGTTGCTTCTTGTCCTGCCCTCAGGTGCTTTGGTGAATAGCTTGACTCCCTCTTCTTTGTGGTATCCCCTGAGATACTGGAATACTGCTATCAGAAAAGAATAAACTGGAGAGATGATTGGGTGTGGGAGTTGGCTATAATTGGATATATTACCGAGGTGATGGTTACATTACTCTTCAAGCACAATACTGTTTGGAGTTTGAATGGGCAGCTGAAACGGAATCAAGTTTTATACAGTATTATATTTACAATTCACTGCTCAAGGTCATGGTATTTCAGATACAAAAGAGGGGGGGGAGAAAAAAACCCTTTTGCTTTCAAAATATTATTGCATAGAAATCAAAGCATTCTCACCTCCCAAGCTATAATCAATTCCTCATATTCTGCATGAGGAGAGGTTATATGGCTACCCAGAAAAGGAAATATGCAAGCCTTTTGTGAAACATGTCCCTGTGACTCCTGTGATATCTCATGTTTAAAAATTCAGGATGGAAAGGGGCATGCTCACAAGCAAACAGCAGGTGAAAAAGTTTAAATCCTCCTAAGAATTTATGAATTCCTGGTCTAATTCACATAACCCAGTGCAGAAAGAACACATTGCTACTTTTTCAATCGCATTACGTGCCATATGTGGTGAATGATTGTATCAGTAAACTAGTAATGTGTTAGTCTCCATAATATTTGGTTGCATTTCTTGGGTTTGGAGTTAGAAAACTGTGATAATGGCAAATTCCATACAAGTCAAGTTGCTAAAACCTTTCATTGTTACATTCTGAAGCCATAAGGGGAGAAGAGAAAACAACCAAATAACCAGCTTGTGATCATAGCAATAGCAATAGCACTTAGACTTATATACCGCTTCATAGTGCTTTACAGCCCTCTCTAAGCGGTTTACAGAGTTCAGCATATTTCCCACAACAATCTGGGTCCTCATTTTACCCACCTCGGAAGGATGGAAGGCTGAGTCAACCTTGAGCCTGGTGAGATTTGAACAGCTGAACTGCTGAACTGCAGTGCTGCACTTTAACCACTGCGCCACCTCGGCTCACCATCAAAGCACCTCCATGGCCACATAATAAAAATTCGGCCACTTAACAACCATCATGTATTTACAATGATTTGCAGCATCCCAGGGTCATTTGCAACCTTCCCAACCAGTTCCAGCCAAGCAAAGTCAATGAGGGAAGGCAGATTCATTTAACAACTGCATGATTTGCTTAACAACCATAGCAAAAAAAAAAATCAGGCATGACTCACAATTGCCTTCCTTAGCAATGGCAATTCTAGTCCCAACTGTAGTCATAATTTAAGGACTACCTGTTTACCACACAATGCAAGCACCACATGCATATTTCTCATTCTGACATCTTACTAGATATGCATGCCCTTCTTGATTTTTATCTTTCACACAGTAGTATAGGGATAATCCCCCTTCTGGAAGCATTTGGGAGTTGTGGTTGAAGCTAAACTAAATTTCCTGAGTGTGCAATGTACAGGATTTAGGAAGATTTCCGTACAATGTTATGCAAGCAAGACTAACACTTTGCAAGTAGGTAAGTCACCTTTGCTAATAAGGTTCTCTTGGATTCTCTTGTCATCTTAGCTGTGGGCAACCTTCTTAATTCACTAAATAGAATGCAGATTATTACACTAATATGAACTCTCACAGCAGCCTCCTTCATATAAGTGACTGAAGCCTGTATATGGAAATATTGATGGATGCCATGGAGAGTTATTGCTACCCATTTTAATTTCATTACCAACACTGGAGGGGGAGCAGCCTTGGATGTGGGTAAACCAGCCAGCCTTTTTTGGCTCTCAGCAGCCTTCAACGAAGTCATAAAACATAAGCATTTTGTAGGGCTGTTTTATTTATGAGTTTGACACAATGCAGCACATCATGTAAAGAACACGAAAGGACCAATAAAATATTGTCATTTACTGGGTGCTTGGTGCTGAACAAATGTCAGAAAATTTAAGTAGAATCTTACGCTCTGGCCTTAACAAGAGTTATAATCATTCATGAAACAGTAATTGTCCAAGCTTGTAAGTGTCTCTTTGTCAGCTTCCTAACTTTTAAGGGATAAAACTGGCAAGAGGAAAAAAGGAAAAGGAAGGAGAGAAAAAGAAGGTGGGTTTTTTTTTTTTTTGCAGCAAACTGCATGTTAAAGATTTTGTCAACTGTCAATATGTTTAATGGTTTTTGCCTTGAAAAGCTGAGAAGTGCAATTTGCTTTCTGCTGTGTTATATTATTGGGATTTTTTCCCCCTAAAGAAGAGGAGCTTTTTCCCTCTGCAAGCAGCCTTCAGAGAAATAATTCCTCAAAGGCAGCTACAAAATATTTTAAGAGAAAAGGAAAAGAAAATACAACTTGTGATCTAAAGTTTGGGAGGCTGGTTTTATTAGAACTCACAGGATAATTCGAGCGACCCTTTGCATAAGGGGAAAACAGCACTTTATTCATGTGGCCAACCTCATTTCATCTTTCCAAGGCTTGAGAAAATTGAGCTGTTTTTATAAATGCTCTGTCATACTTGAAAGCTAAGTAAACAAGGTGGAGAAAGTCTGTAGATCCAGGTTTCTGGAATTATTTTCATCTTCTTTACCAACATGGCCTTAGGAGCAGAGGTTGTGTTCTGCCGGTTCAGAACGGTTTGGGTGAACTGGTACCACCAACTGAGGGTGGGCCTGCCCACCTGCACGGACATAATGCTGTCCTATTTAGCCACGTTTCATGGCTGGGCACATGTGCGGAAGGCGTGCATATGAGTAAAGAGCATGCACGGGAGGCTGTGCGCATGTGCAGAGGTGCTCTCACATTTGTGAACAGGTAGGGAAGGTAAGTGAAAACCACCCTTGCTTAGGAGTTATATGCATAGTTTCTGTTTTAAGGAAGGAATGTGTTGTGTCTGTATATCAGAGGTGGGTTCCTCCTGGTTCGGACCTGTTTGCCCAAACCGGTAGCAACCTGCTGGTGACATCACAATGATGTCACGGAACCAGTTCTGTTGGTGCCGGTCTGTGGCGCCATCTCTTTTTTTGGGGGGGGGGGCATTTTTTGGCATTTTTTTTCTTGAATTTTTTTTGTATTTTTTTCTGGGTTTTTTTCTTCTGTGCATGCGCAGAAGCCGAGTTTCTGGCATTGCACATGCATCACCATCTTGTTTTCTGCCTTTTTTTAGATTTTTTTAATTTTTCGGCACTGCACAGCCACGAGGCACGGCCACGAGGCACAGCCATGAGGTGTGGCCATGTGGTGTGGCCACGTGGCATGGGAGGAGGTTTTTTTCAGCACTGTGCAGCCACAAGGCATAGCCACATGGCTTAGGAGGAAGTGAACCAGCAGCGAGGTAAGTTAGAACCCACCCCTGCCTGTCTTTCAGCTCAACAACATTCCAGACCTTGTCCCAAAGGTGCTTTTTGGACTTTCTTGTTTTTCCTTTTCTTTGAAAATGTTTCTCAAACTGAAGAACAGAAGAACTGAAGAGATTTTTTGGGATGAGAAGTGAAATGTTTACAAGGAAAAAAAACCCAAGAAAGTCCAGTTGCCTTTTGAAAAGTACCTTTGGGACAACTATGACTTGATTGTCCCAACGGTGCCTTTTTTTCAAGAGGCCACTGGACTTTCTTTGTTTTTTCCTTGAAGACATTTCACTTCTCATTCAAGAAGTTTCTTCATTTCTTCTGCTCTTCAGTTTGAAAAGCAAAACACTTTCACTGAACTGAAGTAGCTTCTTGGATGAGAAGCAAAACGTCTTCAAGGAAAAACAAAGTTGCCTCTTGGAAAAAAAGCACCTTTGGGACAACCATGACCTGGATGACTGAGGATCTCCATAGGCATGACTTGGTTGAGGTTCTCCGTAGATATTCCAGACCTAGGTCAACTTCTTTTCCAACAGGGATGTATTGGGGGGAAAGATTTTCTGGATCTGACCCACTTAAAATTCAGTCTTTCTCTTGCCATCTTGTTCCACCACACTAAATTTGGTCCCATTCTGCTTAGTTGCCAGAGAATTATCTAAGTGCGCATCTCTCAGCCTTGCAACCCAGGCTAGACTAAGAAACCAATGTAGGCATGTAGATGAGGACTACTTTGATTGTAATGGCTATAGTGACAAAAACTAGGAGCCGAGGTGGCACAGCGGTTAGAGTGGGGTACTGCAAGCCACTTTAGCTGACTGTGATCCGCAGGTCAGCGGTTCAAGTCTCACCGGCTCAAGGTTGACTCAGCCTTCCATCCTTCCGAGGTAGGTAAAATGAGGACCCAGATTGTTGGGGGCAATGTAAATATACATTGCTTAATGGTATAAACCGCTTAGAGAGTGCTTGCACTGTGAGGCGGCATATAAATCTCACAAATAAATGTGTTCTACTGCAGGTTTGAAAGGAAACTACAGCCACCTATCCCCACAACCTCCATCCCAGACACACCAACAACAGCCAAACCTCCTACAACTGAACCCATCGCATTGGGTTCACAACCCCTGGTGATCACAGAAAAGGAAGTGCAAGATCTATTTCACAGACAGAAGCCAGGAAAAGCACCAGGTCCAGACAAGATAACTCCTTCTTGCTTAAAAGTCTGTGCTGACCAATTGGCCCCCATCTTCACCCAAATCTTCAACAAGTCACTGGAGATATGCCATGTTCCTTCTTGCTTCAAACACTCCACTATCATCCCAGTGCCGAAGAAGCCCTCCATCAAGGAACTGAATGACTACAGACCAGTTGCTCTAACATCTGTAGTTATGAAAACCTTTGAAAGGCTAGTGATGTCCCACTTGAAAACCATCACGGATCCACTGTTAGACCCCCTGCAATTTGCATACCGAGCAAATAGATCAACAGATGATGCTGTTAATATGGCTCTGCACTACATCCTACAACATCTTGAATCTCCAAAGACCTACACAAGGGTCCTCTTTGTAGACTTTAGTTCAGCATTCAACACCATCATACCGGACATTCTTCTAACTAAACTAAATCAGCAAGCGGTACCTGAACACACTTGTAAGTGGATCACAAGCTTCCTAACAGAAAGGAAGCAGCAGGTGAAGCTAGGCAAAATCACATCAGATACCTGTACAATTAGCACAGGGGCCCCCCAAGGCTGTGTACTCTCACCACTTCTCTTCTCTCTATATACCAATGACTGCAACTCAAATGATCCATCTGTTAAACTACTGAAGTTTGCAGATGATACAACAGTGATTGGTCTCATTCGAGACAACGATGAAACCGCATACAGACGGGAGGTTGAACAACTAGCCTTGTGGTGCGACCGGAACAATCTGAAACTGAACACACTCAAAACCGTAGAAATGGTGGTAGACTTTAGGAGAAACCCTCCCATCCTACCACCTCTTACAATACTAGACAACACAGTATCAACAGTAGAGACCTTCAAATTTCTAGGTTCCATCATATCTCAAGATGGTCATCTAACATCAAAAACGTCATCAAAAAAGCACAACAAAGAATGTTCTTTCTGCGCCAACTCAGGAAGCTCAAACTTCCCAAGGAGCTGCTGATACAGTTCTACAGAGGAATTATTGAGTCTGTCATCTGCACCTCTATAACTGTCTGGTTTGGTTCTGCAACCCAACAAGACAGACACAGACTTCAGAGAATAATCAGAACTGCAGAAAAAACAATTACTGCCAACCTGCCTTCCATTGAGGACCTGTATACTGCACGAGTCAAAAAGAGGGCCGTGAAAATATTTACTGACCCCTCACATCCTGGACATAAATTGCTTCAACTCCTACCCTCAAAATGTCGCTATAGAGCACTGCACACCAAGACAACTAGACACAAGAACAGTTTTTTCCCGAACGCCATCACTCTGCTAAACAAATAATTCCCTCACCACTGTCAAACTATTCACTAGGCTACATTACTATTACTATTAGTTTTTCTCATCGTTCCTATCACCCATCTCCTCCCACTTATGACTGTATGACTGTAACTTGTTGCTTATATCCTTACGATTTATATTCATATTGATTGTTTCCTGATTGCTTACTTGAACCCTATGACAACCATTCTTGACAAATGTATCTTTTCTTTTATGTACACTGAGAGCATATGCACCAAAGACAAATTCCTTGTGTGTCCAATCACACTTGGCCAATAAAGAATTCTATTCTATTCTATTCTATAAATAAACTAGCAAATCTGAACGTGCTTCCTCCTCTCTCTCTTTATTTCCATATGAACTGGGGAATGGCTTATCTCTTGGACTCAGGGCCAGTTTATCTGACTGCTTCCAGGGCAGCAGTTCTTCTTCCTGCGCTTCAAGCCTCTTGTCCTCTACAGTCTATGATAGGTCTTGAAACAGAAACCCATTCAAAAGATGAAGACCCTTATAGATCTAACAAACTGCTAAAATTAATATTGATGTCTTATAGCACTTCCCATTCTCAAAGGTTACCTGCATTAAATCACATCATTCAGAGATAGGTAAGGCTGCCATGCTGTGGATGCCCTATTTGGATGCTAATTTTTGTCTTCTTCTTCTTCTTCTTCTTCTTCTTCTTCTTCTTCTTCTTCTTCTTCTTCTTCTTCTTCTTCTTCTTCTTCTTCTTCTTCTTCTTCTTCTTCTTCTTCTTCTTCTTCTTCTTCTACAGGGTTATGTCTTAAAGTCCTGATCTAGACTGTGGCTCTGTCAAGCTTCCTGTTGGCATCACTGATCACTGCAGACAGCATCTGCAAAACAACAACAACAACAACCCTGAAGATTGTGCAAAATTGCACATATTTCTTCAAAATCCATGAAATTGAATTGGGACACTTGTATTGCGGAAAGCAAGACAGAAGCTCTGAACTGCTGATGCCCAGACTTTTCTGACTGCCAACAGCAAGCACTGCTGAAGCAACATTACAAATATCTAGGCAGTTTGGTAAAACTCGAAATAGTACTGATGTGTAACATTGGGATTTTTTAGAGGGGGGGGTTTCATTGTGCTGTTTAAGCTTACAGCTACAATTTTTAGAGCCTTGCTCACAATCTAATAACATAAAGTACAATTGAAATTGATTTTTGTGTTTAAAAATAATCTGCAAAGCCATTGAACGAGTAGAAATGCACTGAGTAAAGCTATATAGGATTTCTTCGATAATGAAATCTTTTAGCGTTGTACAAGGCGGCTTCATAGGTGCTAATTTTTCTCACAATCAATCAAGGTAAAAATAATGGCCTGAAAGAAAAATGGAAAGCACTTGGAAATATTTATGAAGCATATTGCAGACATGAAAAGAAAAATGGGGAAAACAGCATTCAGGTGGGGTTTATTCAAAGGATTGCCCTGCCTGGACAGTTTGGATGGGTCTTGAGGCAACTTCTAAAGAGGCCAAATATATATTTATTTATTATAAATGTACATCTCAAGTACATAACTATGAGCACTCACATCATTACAAATTAATGAAACATATACAAAAGAATTAAAATAAATTACCCAATCCTAAAAAGTCCCTCAACATAGCCAAGAAGAAGGTTCCGCCTTAGCTCAAGGCAGGGGTGAAATGCTACCAGTGTGGCCCGGTTCGGGTGTACTGGTAGCGGCATCAGCTGGTAAATTGGAGAACTGGTAGCAGCGGCTCCGCCCACCCACCCGGACGTCGCCATTTTCTTGTTTTTAACCCTCTGCGCATGCGCAAAGCCTTCTGCGCATGCACAGAGGGTGAAAAAGTGTGCACAATGGTGGCGCACGTAAAGCACACACACAAAACGCAAAGTGCTCGCTTCTGAACTGGTA
>JALIGW010000104.1:465000-499063 GCA_023053685.1 Diadophis punctatus similis
TTCATTACTTTACCCCAAATGATCATTGATTTGATAATTAGTTGATCTTTTTAAAGCCTGCAGTCATGGTGTCCTTGAAAATATTTTAAATGTCTTGTTCAGGGAAAAAATAAATGATTATCTTCTGCATGCTATTTTCTGGTATTTAAGAGAATTTTATCTATCACCGAGAATGATCTTCATAATTATTTTTATGCATTGGACACAGCACCCTAAAATCAACATTGCAGCAACATCTACCTCAAATCACATGTAAACAAAATGAGAAAAGTTAAAAAAAAGTGCAAAACAAACATTTCAGTTAGAAGAAAAAGGTAATTAAAGAAGTGACTTTCTATTTTCTTTGCAGCAGCTTCAAACAAACTTTCTCTTTTAAATTATATTACAAAGACCCCTTCTGTCACATGTTCAACCTCCTTTTCAATTATCAGTAATTTTTTTCCATTTTCAGCAAAAAGTTGAATCCAGTCTTCGATAAAAGTACATGTTGCTTTAACTATAACTATGTTATTTCTGCTAATTTTGCCATTTTACAATCCATTCCTTCATTGTGGATATTTCAATGTTTGTCCATTGTTGTACATATAGCAGTCTTGCTGCAGTTACCATATATAAAATAATTTTTTCATTTTTTTTTCTAATTGATTGTCTGTAAATCCCAGTATTAAAAAAGCTGGTTTTATCTTAATATTAATCTTTTACATTCTTTGCCTTGTGGTATGTACTTGATTCTTTCTTTCTTTCTTTCTTTCTTTCTTTCTTTCTTTCTTTCTTTCTTTCTTTCTTTCTTTCTTTCTTTCTTTCTTTCTTTCTTCCTTCCTTCCTTCCTTCCTTCCTTCTCTTTCTTCCTTTCTTCCTTTCTTCCTTTCTTCCTTCCTCTTTTTCACAAGTTCACCTTGTATAGTAAAACTTCCCTTCATGTTTTCCCATTTCCAGCATTGATTAGATGTACCTTTATTGAATCCAGATAATTTCCCTAGTATCAATTACGGGTAATTCTTATGACCGTAATTGAACCGAGAATTGCAGTCATGACTTGTGTCAGTCATTAAGCAGGTCACCACATAACCTCCCCCAAGTTAATGACATTTTTTGCAGCAGTTGTTAAGCAAATTCATTGTCTGCAAGTAAAGGCTAGTTTCTGCCAAAAAAATCTCCGTAAATCATAGTCATGTGACTTTAGGGCACTGCAGACAGCAATGCAGACCCATTCCAAGTGCTCCAATAGTGATCATGTGACCATGGGAGCAGGGGTACATCAGAACGTTGAATCCAGAGCACTGAGGAGATCTGTTGTAACTTCAAATAGTTTCTAAGCAACCATTTGTAAGACAATGGCTATCTGTACCAACAATGCATCATTTTATGCTCAAATTATACCATAATGTCAACTTCCATTCTTCCTTCACTGATAATCTACATCTTATATCCAAAGTTCTTAGTCCATTTTATTATGAATTCTTTAACTTCTCCCGAGGATGTGGACAGGGCTATGGGAGCAATGGGTACCTCCACCTGTTTATTGGACCCGTGCCCCTCCTGGCTGGTCTCGGCCAGCAGGGAGGTGGCACGCGGCTGGATCCAGGCGGTGATCACCGCTTCTTTGAGGGAGGGATCCATACCGCAGTCGTTAAAAGCTGTGGTGGTGCAACCCCTCCTGAAGAAGCCTTCCCTGGATCCAGCCGATTTGAAGAACTACCGTCCAGTCTCCAACTTACCTTTTTTAGGGAAAGTTGTGGAGAAGGTTCTCCTTCTCCACAAGGTTCAGCTTCTGCAGCTCCTGGATGAAACACATCATCTAGATCAGTGGTTCCCAAAGTGGGCGGTACCGCCCCCCAGGGGGCGGTGGGAACCCTTAGGGGGGCGGTGAGAGGCAAGGGGGGCGACAGGGGGGCGGTGAGAGGGGCCAGGGGGGCGGTAGGTGGTTCGCCGGTCCTGTCCCCGCGCCGCCACCCATGTCCACCCAATCGCCCGCTCGCCGCTTTTCCCGCCACACTTTTCCCGGCGGGGACTGGGCGGGCCGTGAGACGGGCGTCTTACTGGACTTTTAACAGCTCTGTGTGTCTGTCGTCTGGTCTCTTTGCACTGGTCTCCAACCTTGGCAACTTTAAGACTTGTGGACTTCAACTCCCAGCAAAGCTGGCTGAGGAATTCTGGGAGTTGAAGTCCACAAGTCTTAAAGTTGCCAAGGTTGGAGACCCCTGGGAAGCTGGCAAAATACAGAAACTCTTCTCGCGAGGGTGAGCAATTAACAACTCGCAGCGAGAAGAGTTTCTGTTTTTTGCAAGCTTTTTTCCCTAGAGACCAGCCGACAGAAACACAGAGCTGTTAAACCAGTAAGACACGGGATTGGGGGGGTGGACGGGCTGGGTTGGGGGACGGGTTGGGGGGGCGGGAGGAGGAGGAGGAGGGAGACCTTGGGGGGAAATCGCAGCTGCCTCTTTTCCGCTCCTTCGGCCAAGAGGCGCCGCGGCCGGAAAGTCGGTCCGGAAAGAGGGCAGCGATGGGGGGTGGGAAAGATTGGGAACAGTTGCCCGCCAGAGTTTCTGCCGCCTTTGCCTCCCTTTCCTTTCCTTTCTTTCCTTCCTTTCCTTCACTCTTTCTTTCCTACTTCCCTTCCCTTCCTTCCTTCTTTTTCCTTCCTCCGTTCCTTCCCTTTCCTTTCCTTCCTTCTGTCTCTTTCCCTTCCTTCCCTCCTTCCCTTTCCTTCCCCCTCCTTTTCCTTCCTACTTTCCTTCCTTCCCTTTCCTTCCCCCCTTTTTCCTTCCTCCTTCCTTTCCTTTTCCTCCCTCCCTCTCCTTTTCACCTTTAATTTCCCTCCCTCTCTTTCCTCCGTCCCTCCTTTCCTCCTTCCCTCCCGCCCTCTATTTTTCTCTCCCAAACAACCCCAAGTTAAATCCTCCCCTTGGCCATTGTGCATGCATGTGTGTCTCATCTTCTAAAAATCATAACTCCCCACCCCACCCCACCCCAAACACCCAGTACTACCCCCTTCCCCATCCCACTGAAGATCCCAGGTGCCCAGCCTCCTGCGCCCCCCCCCGGCAACCTCTCCGCATGCCCGTCTCACGATGTGGCCTTCGGCCTCGCCTCCTCTGCCCACCTAACACACTGCTCTCGCTCGTCCCTGCGATGCCATCTTCCCCTGCTCCCGGATGGATAGCAATTTAGGCAGGCACGACACATCACCAGGTGAGGAGGGGGCTTTCCAGCTGTGCCTGCTGGGTACAGGAGTCCCCCCCTCCACCTGGCCTCGGTCCTACGAACTGCTCTGTGCCAAGGAAGGCAATTCGGAGGGTGCCAGTGCTTCCCATGGGGGAGGGGGTGTATTTCCAGGAAGCCCCTTGAATGTGCCAGTGTGGGGGGGAGGGGGAGAAGACCCTCTCCCATGTGCATCTGTCCCACCCACCCCCTCCGTTGACCACTTCTGCAGTTTTCTTTCCTTTCCAGGCTCTGTTTGGTCATTCAGTTGAACCAGCCTCGGCGAGGAACCAAAATGGCTTGTGTGTTTGTTTGCTTTTGCAACCAAATACAAACCAGGTTTGGGGGAACCTGTTTCAAAACCTCCCAGTTTTCCAAACCTGGAAGTTTTCGGCCACGCACGCACACACACACTCACACACACCCAGTGGCTCAATGTGGGATAGATTTCCTACCCACCTCCAGCCCCTCTTTTCAAACATGCCCCTCTTCCTTGCAAACAGAAGCATGTTTTAAATTGCCGTAGGCAGAGCCCAGAGGAGCCAATGTAGTCCTGCGGGGTGTGTGCGATATATATATGTATATATATATATATATATATATATATATATATATATATATATATATATATATATATATATATATATATATATATATATGTGTGTGTGTGTGTGTGTGTGTGTGTGTGTGTGTGTGTGTGTGTGTGTGTGTGTGTGTGTGTGTGTGTGTGTGTGTGTGTGTGTGTGTGTGTGTGTGTGTGTGTGTGTGTGTGTGTGTGTGTAGAGAGAGAGGGGGGAGGGAGGGATGGAGAGGGAGAGAGAATAAGGAAAGAAAAAGAAAGGAAGGAAGGAAGGAAAGAAAGAAAAAAAGAAAGAAAGAAAGAAAGAAAGAAAGAAAGAAAGAAAGAAAGAAAGAAAGAAAGAAAGAAAGAAAGAGGAAGAAAGAAAGAAAGAAAGAAAGAAAGAAAGAAAGAAAGAAAGAAAGAAAGAAAGAAAGAAAAGAAAGATGGTAGGTAGGAAGGAAGACAGAAAGAAAAAGATTGTAGGAAGGAAGGAAGAGAAAGAAAAAGAAAGGAGGGAGGGAAGGAAAGGGAGGGATGTAGCAAAGAAAAAGGAAAGAAAGAAAAAGAAAGAAAGAAAGAAAGAAAGAAAGAAAGAAAGAAAGAAAGAAAGAAAGAAAGAAAGAAAGAAAGAAAGAAAGAAAGAAAGATGGTAGGTAGGAATGTAGACAGAAAGAAAGAAAGAAAAAGATGGTAGGAAGGAAGACAGTCAAAAAGAAAGGAGGGAAGGGAAGGGACGGAAGAAGGAAAGAAAAAGGAAAGAGGGAGGGAGGAAGGAAGGAAGACAGAAAGAAAGAAAAAGAAAGAAAGAAGGGGAAGGGAGGAAAGAGAAAGAAAGAAAAAGAAAGAAAGAAAGAAAGAAAGAAAGAAAGAAAGAAAGAAAGAAAGAAAGAAAGAAAGAAAGAAAGAATTATAACCACAATTGAGCCTAACATTTTGGTTGCTAAGCAAGTGCGTTGTTAAGTGAGTTTCACCACATTTTACAAGTTGGCCACACCCACCCGGTCACCTGACCACTAAGCCATGCCCACCTGAGGGGGTGGGGTGGGGGGCAGTGAGGATGGGTTTGTAGCACCAAGGGGGCGGAGGATTGAAAAAGTTTGGGAACAACTGATCTAGATCCTTATCAGTCGGGTTTCAGGCGCGGCTACAGTACAGAAACTGCCTTGGTCGCTCTGATGGATGATCTCTGGTGGGCCCGGGATGGGGGGAACTCCTCCATCCTGGTGCTACTTGACCTCTCAGCGGCTTTCGATACCATTGACCATGGTATCCTTCTGCATCGGCTTGGCGAGTTGGGAGTGGGAGGCACCGTTTTGCGGTGGTTCTCCTCTTATCTCGCCGATCAGATGCAGTCGGTGTTGGCAGGAGGGCAGAGATCGTCCCCCAGGCCTCTATCATGTGGGGTGCCCCAGGGGTCGGTTCTCTCGCCCATCCTGTTTAACATCTACATGAAACCGTTGGGTGAGATCATTCGCAGACATGGGGTGTGTTTCCATCAGTACGCTGATGACACCCAGCTGTACATCACCACCCCGTCTGACTTCAGGGAGGCAGTTGATGTAATGTGCCGATTCCTGGACGACGTTAAGATCTGGATGGGGAGGAACAGACTCAGACTTAATCCCGACAAGACTGAGTGGCTGTGGATAATGCCTCCTAAGGACCATAACAACTGTCCCTCCTTGGTCTTCGAGGGTGCGAAATTGACTCCCTCAGACCAGGCCCGCAACTTGGGGGTCCTCCTAGATCCACAGCTAAAATTAGACCATCATCTTTCTGCTGTGGCTAGTGGGGCCTTTGCACAGGTCCGCCTGGTGCACCAGCTGCGGCCATATTTGGAGAAGGAGGCTTTACTCACGGTCACTCATGCCCTTGTCACCTCGCGTTTGGACTACTGCAATGCGCTCTACATGGGGCTACCCTTGAAGAGTATCCGGAGACTTCAGTTGGTGCAAAATGCGGCTGCGCGTGCTGTGGTGGGTGTGCCAAGGTACACCCACGTGACACCGATACTCTGCCAGCTGCATTGGTTGCCCATCGGTCTCCGGGTCCAATTCAAGGTGTTGATCACCATCTTTAAAGCCCTTCATGGCTTAGGACCAGGATATCTTCGGGACCGCATTCTGCCTCATACTTCCCTCCGACCGGTTAGGGCCCACAGAGTTGGCCTCCTCCGGGTCCCATCGGCCAAGCAATGCCGGCTGGCGGGCCCCAGGGGGAGGGCCTTCTCTGTGGCTGGCCCCGTGCTCTGGAACCAGCTCCCCCCAGAGACCCGAACCATCCCCATTCTGCTGGCCTTCCGAAAGGCCGTTAAGACATGGCTCTTCCTGCAGGTGGGGGGGACAGCTTAATCCACTCGAGCTTACCCCCAAGTATGTATGTTGCTGAATGGATGTTGTTGTTTTTTATACTGTTTTTTTTAATTTTGTATTTGTTTTTAATTATATGAAATTTTGTTTATTCTTGTATTTTTCTTTGTTGTACGCCGCCCTGAGTCCTTCGGGAGTTGGGCGGCATATAAGAATAACAAAATAAATAAATAAATAAATAAACTTGCTCTTCTTCCATTTCAAAACTCAGTAAAAAAAATTGCAGCATATTTATCATTTGTGCATAATTCAGTTTCAAATTCTACTTTATGTTGTTCAATTCCAATAACTTTTCTATCTATATTAAATTTTTCTCTCAATTGTACATATGAAACCAAGGATTGGTTACATTTTATCCCGTTTATTTCTGAGTTTAGAAGAGCAGTCAGGTTATATCTCTTTATCTCAACTTTCCAAACAAGACAACTTTGTTCCTGTCTTGTTTTTAATCTTTATTTTGCATTATACATTTTCATTACTATTACTTGTTCTGAGTATTCCATTGTATTGAAAGGCATAATAAAAATCAACCAAGCAGACAAACAATAATAGGCAATAGTACTTTTGCAGAATACATGCTAGGCAAATTGGATATTTAGGATGAGCTTTGAGATTCTTCTCCTATCCTTATATTAAGGACCATTCTATTCACATGAGCTGAAAGGCAGTAGTATCCCTTATTAAAATGCATTTGGATTTGTTTATTTCAGTTTAGTTTACCAAAAGAATAACTCAATTAGAGTATAAAAAAACCTCAGACTAACTTGGGCCTCCCAATTTCCAATGCATTTTTCAAAAGTCTAAGTCTAGAATTTTATAAATATATAAAGAACTGTTGCTGGAACTGGGTATGTCTAGTTTAATGAAAAGAAGGACTAGGTGTGACATGATAGCAGTGTTCGAATATCTCAGGGGTTGCCACAAAGAAGAGAGAGTCAAGCTATTCTCCAAAGCACCTGTGGGTAGGACAAGAAGCAATGGATGGAAACTAATCAAGGAGAGAAGCAACTTAGAACTGAGAAATTTCCTGACAGTGAGAACAATTAATCAGTGGAACAACCTGACTCCAGAAGTTGTAAATGCTCCAACACTGGAAGTTTTTAAGAAAAGATTGGATAACCATTTGTCTGAAATGGTATTGGGCTTCCTGCCTAAGCAGGGGGTTGGACTAGAAGACCTCCAAGGTCCCTTCCAACTCTGTTATTCTATTCTATTCTATAATCAATAAATAATCATGATCAAATCAATCATCCAGAGTCGCTATGAACCATGAGGGCGGCAAATAAATTTGATAAATAAAATAAATAATAATGTCCCCAAATTATAGAAGCAGCAAAAATGTCAGAAGTTAAACCAGTGTTGAAAAATGACTAAATAATTAACAACTAATAGAAGTGGTGATTGATAATCAAGGCTTAATAGAAGTAGTGATTGATAGGACTTGATTGCAAACAGCAAAATTGCCATTTAAAACCAATTAACATTTAATAATTTATATTATAATATAATATATTACATTGTATTGTATTATTATTATATTATTATATGACTAGCTAACCAACTTTTCTATTGTATCAGTAAATTCATTTAGATCACAGCAAAATTCTTGATCAGAAAACTTTAAAAAAATAAATCTTCATATAGCATCCAAAACAAGTAAGAACACAGTTTCATCCATACATTTCAACATGCCATCATACCTTTTGAATTTTACGTTAAAGTTCTTAATTAGTTTTTAATTAAAGCAGCTGATTGTTTTATTCACTCTTATTCAAAGTCTTTGTATTTGTTTTAGCAAACATTCATTCCTTCAGACACTAATTTATCTGCTACCAACAGTGGCATAACAGTCCCTTATCCATTTCCCCATTTTTAGTAAAGATTCTTCCTTCCTTCTTTCAATACAGATTCATCTATTGGCTGTAATTTCTCAGTGTTGATGCAAAACTGGCAATTGTTCTTTTTATTTTCAGTGTCAAACACTACTATTTTATCGCACTAATTTTCAAATCCGTATTCCTGCTTGCATCACACAATCTATCTAACATTAGCTATAAATCATTCAAATTCTGGCTCACCGACAGAGAATCACTTGCATTCAAATATACATTTAGTTACATCTCCAACCAATGCACTTCTAACATCACTGCAAGTATTTCATATTTGTTTATCCATAAATATATTAAACAACTAAGGGGACATCATATATTCTTGTCTTACTTCTTGCTCACTGCTGAACCATTCACTAACTATTCCACTTACTCTGAGACATGGTTTATTTCCACTATCGACTGCACTTATCACATTCAATAAACCATCTTTAATTCCATATTTGCACAAAATATTCCATAATGCAGGCCCATTCATTTTCTAATGTACTTTCCCTAAATCAAATATATAACAAATGTTCTTCACTTTCCTGAATTAGCTTGCCATCACTGTGCTTCCCAAATTTTCTCATTTTTCATCTCTTGTGCTCTTTCTAGAAAAAATTTGTCAAACATCTTCCCAGGCAGACTTAAAAAACTAAGAACAGAGGAATAATTCTTCCTCTTCTGTATTCTTCCAGTGGCCAATTTTCATACATGTTAAACTAAAGGCATAGTCCCATTCCCATAAGTAAGCCACTTATGTAAACTTTTGTGCAGTTATGACAGAAAAGGGAGAGGGGGTCAAAAAAGTCACAAAGCAGTGTGTCTTTGATCTCACAGTCTTAGCTACCTTCTTGTCACCCTGAATTAAAATTCATGAGCGAACGTTGTGTATTCTTAACAGCCTTATGATCTTCCTTGGGGTGTATGGGGTGCTCAGGGAGGGGTAGCACCTCTGGTGTAGGGGCATGTCGTGTCCTTTTATGGCAGTTCATTTTAGGGCAGCTTTTAGGGCAGCTCGTTCACCTTTGGTCACTCAGCTCTCACCTGTAGCTCCTAGCAGCCGTAGCATGCGCAGCGGCCACACCCCGGGCAACAGCTTCGACAGGCTGGCCAAACCAGGTTGAGAGTAGCTGTTGGGTCATCGACCTTTGGTGAGATAGGGACTTGTCTATCCTGAGCTTGTGAAGACAGATTCCAGGTGGACTGAGCGGATGAAATCTACTAGAATAGGACAATGGTCATGAAGGCTGTCTTTGCAAGTGATGTGGTACACTAAGAGCACGGCAAGACACGAAAGATGCCCTGGTCAACCACTGCGCCCAGCCCATCTCCAACTGTCTCGACTCTTGTCCTGCTATTTGGAGCAAGATGGAATCTGGGAAGAGAGAGTGAGGCTGACTATGCGCACATCTCCCTCACTTTAATCCAATTCACGCGCAAGTCTTGACATCCCCTGATGTCAAAGTCCTCTTCGAACATGATGGACGAACATCATCATGATCTTCCTTCCTTCCTTCCTTCCTTCCTTCCTTCCTTCCTTCCTTCCTTCCTTCCTTCCTTTCTTCCTTCCTTCCTTCCTTCCTTCCTTCCTCCCTTCCTCCCTTCCTCCCTTCCTCCCTTCCTCTCTTCTTCTTCCTTCCCCTCCCTTTTCCCTCCCTCCCTTATTCCATTCTTCTCCCTTTGTCTCTTCTTCCTCCTTCCCCCTTTCTCCCTCCCTCCCCCTCTCCTTTCCTCCATCTCTTCCTTGTCCCTTTCTTCATCTCTTCGTCCTCCTTTCTCCCTCCCTCCCTCCCTCCCTCCCTCCCTTCCTTCCTTCATTTCCTAATACTTGTTATTTAGGGTTTCTACTTTTCCCCCTCTTTCCACCTTCATTTTTTTCACTCTTATTTCTTCAAAGACCATTATTTCCCAAGATTCACTTTTGACATATCAACAAAAAGGTCTATCTCACTTTCAAAACCTCTCATCGACTTTATATCTTTCATAAACTATCAAATCAATCTTCCTTTGACATCTATATTAATTTCTTTGCATGTGAGACACTTTTTTTAAGCAGATGCACACCAAACAATCACCATTCACATTCATTCTTTGGTCTCTGAATGGCCCAATCAGTATTTTCTCATTCCATTCGCCTGCCTCCATTCAGGTCTGTATAATTTTTTCCTTCCAGGATGGTATTCATTCAAAATACTCTACTATTTCCCTGGCACTCATCTCTAACTCTTCCATTATTGGGATACATTGGTACATAAATATGCAGCTATCATCAACCATTGACATGCAACCATAAACAAACATAATTCATTTTTTTCCTGTCCTCCATTGCAGACTTTTGTTCCCAATTAAGCCAACTACCTTTGCTTCCCTGTATGTAGTCATCCATGCCATAACATTAGACCACTTCACTCAGATATATTACATCTCTTCCATTTCTCTTGGTTTCACAGACACACAGCATTTTTATTTCTTTCATTTCATCTGTTAATTATTCCTCTCACAAGCCAAGTCACAATCCTCTATATGTGCAGTCATCACCACAACTGCCTACAGAATTGATGACTCTGGCCAACTGAGGTTTTCACTCATGAAACTTTTCACTAAGAAGCAAATGTACAATCTAAGTTACTAGCTTTGTTCATACTGAATAAGTATGATTTCATATTCATTTCAACCTACAAATATTCTCCTTTATTTGTTCATACTCATGTCAGTTTCCTTGCTAATTGTAAGAAAATACTAGTCGGTCTGGGTACATTTTGGCTAATATTACACAAACACAACCAGTTCCAGTTCCAGTTCACCCCAAGGATATTGTGCAACTGTGCAATCCATGTGTAATCCAGAGAATACATTGCAAACTAATGTAATATTGCCTCCATCCCATAAACTTAGAAGGTAGGTACAATATACTGACTCATACTCAAGATTCTTCTCAAAAGTATCCTATTTGTCCAAAGATACAATTATGACACAAACTGTTTTTTTTCTTGTGGCATGAAAATGTTCCAAGTGACTCTTTCCAAAAGCCCATACTGATATTTCCACTATCACTTACATTTAATATTTGTTTGACAAAGGATTAATATAGCACACATTCTGTTCACAGAGTACGAAAAAATGTCAACATGCATGCAATTTGGAGGAGCAGATGCAAAAATATGTATTTCTACTGGCAGGGTACAAGAAAATCGAAAGCTCACCCAATAAATAGCAAGCTTTCTTTATGTGAAATGAGTTGGGGTTGTCCTGGTAATTTCCCTAACTATTAATTATGATGATAATTGCTCACCTGCAGAAATTACTAGGTGACAGACAACCTATAGTTATATTGTACGGTGTAGACAGGAATCCATGAAAGGATTAATTATAGTATATTATGTATGCAGTGACATCCTTGTCTATTGGAAGGAAAAAAAACTGATCATGTTTAAGGGCACTGCTTTTGTCTCTTCCTTTAAAAATAATCAGTAGCTTATTTATTTATTTATTTATTTATTTATTTATTTATTTATTCAGTTTGTGTATATATGTTCCCCAAATAAAGAGAGGAAATTATTTAGTTGAACTGCTGTAAACATCCTGAATCTGTTTACTTGAGAAGAAATCTCACCTGCTTTTCACATAATTTATTATGTTGCCTTTTATTTCTAAATTAATTACTCTCACACCACCACCACCACCACTCCAACTGCATCTAATAGCAATAAAGGGTCAACTCAAACTCAACATTGCTTTGAGATGGGTGGGTGGGTGGGTGGGTGGAAGGAAAGAAGGAAGGAAGGAAGGAAGGAAGGAAGGAAGGAAGGAAGGAAGGAAGGAAGGAAGGAAGGAAGGAAGGAAGGATTGGTTATTATCTTGTAACCAGGGCAAACATTTTGACAGTAGAAATCTTCTTCCTTGCCCTTTTGTTAAAGAGAAAAAGATATTTCAAATATTGACAAACCATATGTTATCAACAAGTGGTGTGGTGGCCTAGAGGTGGATCTCTTGCCTCACATTCAGAAGGCTGTAAGTTCGATCCTAGGTAGAGGCAGATATTTCTTTCTCTGGGCACACTGAGAATATATCTGCTGAAAAAAGCTCAGCATGGGTGACAGGAAGGGCATCCGGCCAGTAAATACTCAGTTCCATTCAATTGCCTAGACTCCACCCCACAAGGGATTATGGGGTCGTTAAAAGAGGATGGTGATGATTCTGAAGATGATCCTCAACTGTCTTCAAACCTTTGAGCCTCAAAATGCAGAGATCAAGGAGCAAAAATCAAGAAGGAGGAGGAGGGAGGAGGAGGAGGAGAATGAGAAGAAGGAGGAGGAGGAGGGAGGAGGAGGAGGAGGAGGAGGAGGAGGGAGGAGAGAGAGGGAGGAGGGAGGGAGTTCAGGACAAACTACAATAACAATATAGGAAATGTAGCTATGCTTGTTTCATAGTTGGAACCAGCAATATATAGGAGACATGTTTTCCTAGGCAAGGAAGCAGGTGGCTGAGCCAATAAGAAATTTTTCCATATGCCACTTAAAGTTTGCAAAGCTCCTCAAACTTGGATAATTTCAAGCTTTTCACATCTTCTTTCTTCTTCTTCTTTCACAGAATAAGTATTATCAGATGATTTGCTCATACAGTGTAGAGGGAAGGCATTGCTTATTTTGAATCTGGGTAAAGATTTGTGTCCTGGAGTTGGAGTCAATTTAGATTTAAGACAAAATCCACTCTACATATGAGGGTTTTTTTTTCAGTTCCAAACTATATAAAGAAATTTGAGGGAAGAGTGTTTGATTAACGTTTCGTCTAATCATTTTGAGTTCGACAGATTCATAGCAGAGACTTGGTAGCTGTGAAATTCAGTGGCATCTTTATTTCTTTTTCATCTTCTTTGTCTTGTTTCTTTCCAGTTGATTCCACAATCTTGGCACAAGAGATGCTTATAGCAAAATAAATGTGCTATTTTTCTTAGAAGTCACCAAATTCATTGCTATATTCAAGGGGGTACAATCTGGAATCACTAACTCTTATATACACACTTAAAGATGTAAAACCAACTGTAAAGCTATCTTGGCATGCTATGCAGTTTTGTACAAAACACTGGTTTCACATTTTGCACCAAGCCAAAAAGTCCGTGACACCACCAGATGGTATCTCCCAAACCCCCAAATTGGGTTCAAAATTATAAATAAAAGCATCCATACTTTCAACACTTTATGAAACATTGCTGACTTTTAAAACAATGCTACTTCCCCTAACACTATTTCATATGATGTCTTCAGAGTACTGCTTATGAAGAGGCTTATGAAGAGAAGAACATTAGAAATACATAGGTTTTTTTTCCAATACTAACTATGAAACCAAAAATAGAATTGATTCCAATATTGAGGATTTCATCCACCAATATTTTCAATAAGTTCCAGTTAATCGAGTGGATTTTAGTCATATTCTATAAGCCAGAAATGGATGTTTGTGATGGAGAAAACTGCATGTAGTATTTCTTGGGAAACAAGAGGCAAAGTGGGTGGGGTTAGAATTTAAACTAGGTGAGGTGAGCTGAGTTGAAGCTGTATCATTTATTCAGATCGAGATAGGAATTCTCAAGAGTGGACAGGTTTGGGAAAGGTATGTGTTAAGATATTCATGAACTGGGAGAGCCAGTGATAACAAGGTCAGCCAATGAATAGGCATAGCAACTAAGTCAGCCAATGGGAGCTAACCACTTCTGAGTCTGTGCAGAGAATCAAAATTGAAACTTAAGCTTAAGGCTGGGCATGGCTCAGTCCACTCTCTGTAGTCTTCCACTCTGAACTCTGCTGAAATGAAACTAACTCTCCTGCTTGTGTTTACCTGTAACTGATTGAAGAAGAATTCTACTTGTGGTATTGTATATATACCACATATAATATATTTATTTATTTATTTATTTATTTATTTATTTATTTATTTATTTATTTATTTATTTATAATGTTTATAAAGAAGTTATTGAATGCAGCTGAATCAGTCATCTGTGTGTGCTTCTGATTTTGATTTTGCAACAAACTTTAATAGTATGTGTGTTTTTGTTTTTTTCAAAAATCACATGCAACTGCTTTTAGAGCAGTATGGCACAATATTTCCCTTGCTGAGGGTCACATTTTAGTTTTTCAGTGAAATACTGGGGGCCATATTACGAAAAATAGTGAGTGGGGCTAGGATATTATATGAAATATCAAATCATTTAAATCAGGGCTGTCCAAACTTGGCAACTTTAAGACTTCTGGATTTCAACTCCCATGCTGGCTGAGGAATTCTGGGAGTTGAAGTCCACAAGTCTTAAAGCTGCCAAGTTTGGAGAGTCCTGATTTAAACCTTTCTTTTATTAAACATGATAAGTTGGTAACAACTTGGGAGTTCATATCCCAAGGTTTGGGAAGGGACTGGTCATCTATAGTACCATGTTTTCAAATTTTGCACTTGTGTTTTACTAGAGTTACTATATCTCCCTCCTTACAATGGAAGCTGTACTACCTGTTTTTTTAAACTTGCTTAAAAACAAATTGCATGAGCTTTGATTGCATGGTCACATCTGTCATTTTAATCTTTCTGACTCTTTCTGTGAATGGCCTTGCCTCCAGAGACTGCAAGTCAGTCAGTCAGTCAGTCAGTCAGTCAGTAATCCATACTAATACTACATTTTACTTTGAATTTAAGTAAAATTGCTCCAAATTTAACTTTAAGATAAGCTTTAAACAACCGGGAAAAGAACCGAGGAGTTTATAAGTGACTAACGGCCCTTTTAAACTGATAGTGAGCAAAAAGCACAAAAGAAAATCCAATGGCCTAAATGTTCAAGCAGCATAATCATTTATTGATTGCTCCATTTTCTAAGAGATATAATCAAAGTAAGGCATTTTGTAAAGGAGGTACAAGACTTTTGTACACAAAGTATTTAGCTGAAATCCATCAAAAACCCCACCACCACCTCCTGATGAGGTTGGTCTTTAGAGTCCTGCATTGCAGATAAATCATAATTATCATTTTTAAATAACACTGCTTATGTGAAAAATTCGTACGAGGTAGACAGTATTTAATAAGTAGATCAATAATATTCTTTTATGGGAAAAGAATTAAGCTTGGACTATAGCAAAGAGACAATAATAAAAGAGCATCAAATACTCAATCATAGAAGTGACGACCCACCAGAGGAGACAAAATTCTTTTCTGGCCTTTCACACTGGACTCCATTAACCAGATTGCATCATAAAATGCTGGGGAGAAGCAGTTCCTGTCCAATTTGTCACAAGATTAAAATGCAAGAATAAGGAAATGCTACTGCAATTCAACATGGTTGGGCTTTCCAAGTCAGCTCTGCCAAATTTTGAATGGAGAAAAGGCTTCAGAAAAGTATTGCTTGTGGTACAATTTGCAATCCCGAGATAAATACCATTAGCCAATGCCATTTCTGCAAAAGGCTGACTGCTCCTAAAAAGAGGGTGTTTTTTAAAAAAAAATCTCTTTACTGCCCATCTACTGGACATCTAAGCTCCTATAGTTCTACAATGATATTCAAAGTAGCATTTCTTCTGTGTTATCTGGACTAATATCATAATTAAGGGATGTGTTGCTTGTTACTTTGAATAACATCATTCTTTGAAGCCAGTTCATGAAGTTTTGATATCTAACAGTCATTGTCAAGGTCCAAAAAAAAACCAAGAAAGACATTGGGTTCTTCTAAGTAGTTTCCTTTATTATTCCTCTCTTATAGACAGAAATCTTGCCAAACTAAAGCAGACTGTTTGCACCAATAATCTTATACACAGAGAACTACTGCAGAGGAGATGTCTTAACAATCTTTCTCCTATACAAACTATCTAACTTTCCTGTCTCCTCTGAATGCACTCCCTCCTTTCTAGTAAATCCAGGCTACACCTTGCTTTGATAGCTTTAAGTTTGGAGGATTTCTACAGCTCCAATGGACATCAAAAGTTCCTGTATGTGCTCAAAAGCTTCTTATTATAGTTTTTGGACATGCCAATCAAGGTTCTGAAACAAGGAAGAATGGCTCATTGAGAAGAACCATTTTTCCTTCCGGATCAGGAAATTTCAACAGCCTAGAAAGTTGATAGAGAAAATATAGTACAGAATGGAAGGACCTTGAGAATGAGTTAGATTGGGAAGTCTATGTTCCTTCAGATGTGGTTGAACTACAACTACCAGCATCCCTCACTATCGGCTATGCTGGGTGAATATGTGGGAGACTGCAATTCCTTAGTTAGAATTGAAACTCTTTTCAAAGGGGAAAATGTTTGGGGGAAATGAGGATAGAATTGGGTGCAAAATTATCAATACAGGTAGTCTTCAACTTACCACCATTCATTTAGCAACTAGAGTGGCACTGAAAAAAACCAACTGATGACTGGTCCTTGAACTTACAACTGTCATAGCATCCCCATGGTCAGGTAATCAAAATTTGGGTGCTTGGCAACCGGTATATACCGTATTTTTCAGAGTATAAGACGCACCGGAGTATAAGACGCACCTTAGTTTTTGGGGAGGAAAATAGGGGGAAACAATCTGCCTACCAGGTATTCATCTGGCTAGCATCCTTAGTCTGGTCAGCTTCAGCACATTATTTTATCCCCTGGTTAGGACTTAAAAAAACCTTCTTCTGAGAGAATAACAATGAAAAAGCCTGCAAGCCGGTAAGAGCTGGGAAGTTAGTTAGCACCTGGTTAGGGCTAGAAAAAAACTTATTCGGAGCAAGTAGAGCAATGAAAAAAAAGATCTGCAAAGACTTAGGGCTGGAAAAACATTCTTTGGAGAGAGTAACAATGAAAAAGCCTGCAAGGTAAGAGCTGGGAAGATCTGTTAGCACCTAGTTAGGGCTGGAAAAAAAGCTACATTCGAAGTATAAGATGCACCCAAATTTTCAGCCACTTTTAGGGGGGAAAAAGGTGCGTCTTATACTGCGAAAAATACGGTATTTAGAACAATGTATTTGCAGTAGTGATCACTATTTGCAACCTTCCCAACCAGCTTCTGACAGGCAAAGTCAATGGGAAAAGTCACATTCACTTAATTGCATAAATTCACTTGACAACTATGGCAAAATCACATGCAACTCACTTAACAGCCACCTCGCTTAACAATGAAAATTCTGGTCCCAGTTGTAGTCGCAAGTCAAGGTCTACCTCTATTGTTTAATAATACAAATTTTAAATCAGGGCTTCTCAGTTCAAAGCTTGCATGAAGAAAATCATGTTCTTGGCATCATACATCGTAACAGGGAAAGATAAGCATGTATTATACTTACAATTTACAATATTTGCAGTTGCTACTGCAGCTGTGGTGGCGCAGTGGTTAGAATGCAGTATTTCAGGCTAATTCTGCCGACTGCCAGCAGTTCGATTCTGAGCTGCTCGAGGTTGACTCAGCCTTCCGTCCTTCTGAGGTTGGTAAAATGAGGACCCAGATTGTTGGAGGCAATACGCCAACTCTGTAAACTGCTGTAAAGCACCATGAAGCGGTATATAACTCTAAGTGCTATTCCTATTGCTGCTGCTGTTGCGCAGAGCAATTTTCACATGCACACACCCAAACCATCCAAATATAGGCAAAGCAAGAGAATTTATAGTATGTGTAACTAAAGCCCATTGACTTAGTCACTGGAAAGATGAATGACAGCATCCAGGAGCTGACAATCCTGAGTTGTAGGATCCAGTCTGCTGCAATGCCACAATACTCACAGGAGCCCTTTTCTGTCTTCAATCATCATAAAGATGGGAAGCCGTAAGCAAGGGAGTAAGAACAGAAGAAATACCTCTTCTTTGCAAAATACTCCTTTTTTTTTCCAGAATGAAATGACAGATTGCGTGGCTGATCCAAAGAAGAGGAAAATGGGGGAAGCAGGGAGGGACACCACCAGATATATTATTATCCTGTCCGAAGTATAGAGGTATCCACAATTCATTTCTACACGCAGCCTAGTCATGGACGGGACTGGGTGAGGGGAGAGGAAATGCTGGAACTGGAGTTAAATAAAGCAGACAGTCTTGCCTCGGCAATATTAATTACCGATGATACCTACACACCCCTGTGTTCACTTGTTTCAAGCAGAGAGTTGTCCTCTGTTGTTAAACCACAAAGCCTAGTAAGAGAAAAGCCTCGGAGCGTTTTCAGTCTGGCTTTGTTTCCAACATGGATAAGAAAAAAGGAGGAGAAGTTACCTTCCTGGGGAATGGCTGCCTCTTTCAAATACCACAAGAAGGGCTGTAGGCAAACCTAGACAGCATTCATTGGAGATTGGATCTCTTTAAATTGCTCTTCAAATAGACATGAAGAGTTTGCATGGACTGGTGGAGGTAGCAAAGACATGTGGGGGGTGGGGTGGGAGAAATATAACAATAACAGAGTTGGAAGGGACCATGGAGGTCATCTAGTCCAACCGCCTGCTCACGCAGGAGACCTATACTAGGGATTTGAACCATCGAACTGCCGACCTTTCTGATCGACAAGCTCAGTGTCTTAGCCACTGAGCCACCTAGTCAGGCTCAGTGTCACCTAGTCAGGCTCAGAGAAATAGGATAACACATATATTGGATTGGAGATCCAGTCTTTAATGAATGCTTCCTAGGTTTGCTTTCAGCCTATGTCATGATATTTGAAAGAGGCAGCCATTTCCCAGGAAGATATTCACTCCTCTGGTATTCACTGACATTGTTCACAACCCAACTACATCACCTACATGCTTGTGTCTGACATTGGAGCACATTGGAGCACAAATGCAAAAAGATAGAGTTTGCAATGTGTCACACTTTCAGCATTGCCGACTTTGTATCAGGCACTTAGGGATTTTAGCCTAAGCCGAGGTGGCGCAGAGCTGAAGTGGCACAGTGGTTAGAGTGTAGTACTGCAGGCTTCTTCAGCTGACTGCTAGCTGCAGTTCGACGATTCAAATCTCACCGGCTCAAAGTTGACTCAGCCTTCCATCCTTCTGAGGTGGGTAAAATGAGGACCCAGATTGTTGGGGGCAATATGCTGACTCTGTAAACTGCTTAGAGAGGGCTGTAAAAGCTAGTGCTTTTACAGCCCTCTCTAAGCAGTTTACTGAAGCAGTATATAATTATAAGCAGGGGTGGGTTCCTACCGGTGCGGTCTTGCCTGTCCGTCGCTGCCGAGCCGAAGAAGCTGGCGGCGTTCGCGGTGTGGGGCTTCCCCCGCCCGCTTTCCCGGGATGCCAGGACGCCGCCATTTGCGTTCTTTTGCCCTCTGTGCAAAAAGCAGCGCTTGCGCAGAGGACAAAAGAATGCAAATGGCGGGGTCCTGGCATCCCGGGAAAGCGGGCGGGGGAAGCCCCGCGCCGTGAACGCCGCCAGCTTCTTCGGCTCGGCGGCGACGGACAGGCAAGACCGCACCGGTAGGAACCCACCACTGAGTCTAAGTGCTATTGCTAATCTATGGCTTTTCCATTTAAGTATTTCTCTTAGTCGTTGGATTTACAGGAAGTCCTTCACTTGTGACAATGATGGAATATTTGTTGTAAGTCATGATGGCCATAATGGATCCAAGATGGTGCCACCGAAGGCTGCCTCCATGAAATGCTTTCTAATGGTTTCTTTATTTTTTATTATTCTCTGCAACTCACTAAGGACTTCATACTCACAAGACCATCTGCTAAAAATTAAAGAATGTTTCTTTAAGGAGCAGCTTTCTGTGATTCCCACCCCCCTGTCTTTACAAACACGGAGGAGATTCTAACACAGCAAGAAGCAATTTCCCTGGAGATATGGATTACCAAAAAAACCAAACAGAGGAAATGAAGACAGAGAGGTAAAGGGGGGGGATTTTAAACAGGCTAAGGAATAGGAGAAATAAAAAAAACCTGCCATCAATCTTCCTAACCAACTTATGTTCACTTGCTAATACTCCTTTTAAACAGATACAATTCTGATTTTTACAATTCAGCAATATTATGCTTCTCTGAAACCTGGTTAAATGAATCAATTGATGATAGCAGCCTGCATATCCCAGGGATTCAGATTCAACGATCAGACAGAATTGCAGGAACATGTGGTAAAAAGAAGGGAGGAGGCTTATGCTTATATATCAACAACAGCTGGTCTCAGGATATAACTATAATATATAAATTCTGTGACAAAAACTTAGAGTCTTTACTTATCAACTATAAACAATTTTACTCTCCATGTGAGTTCTCATCTAATTGCTGTGTATGTCCTGCCACAAGCCTGTGTAAACAAGGCATTACGAACTCTAGCTGACCAAATTATGGAGGCTGAAGCCAAATACCCCAATTCACTGGCCATTATTTTGGAAGATTTAAACAAGGCAAACTTAAGGACAGAGCTACCAAAATACTTTCAGCATGTCAAGTATCCCACCAGAGGCAAGAATTCCTTAGACCACTGCTACACAACACTAAAAGATGCTTATCGTTCCTTACCATGAACAGCTGTGGGCCACTCTGATCATTGAATGATTCACCTTGTACCTGCTTACAGACAAAGATTTAAAGCCACAAAACCAACAATTAAATCAGTGAAGACTTGGACTGAAGAGGCAAAGTTAAAGCTACAGGCTTGCTTTGACTGCACTGATTGGAATATTTTTGAAGATCCCTCTGCAGACCTGGATGAACTCACAGATACTGTAACATCATATGTCAGCTTCTGTGAAGACCTATGTGTACCAACCAGGAATTGCGAACATACAGTAACAATAAACCTTGGTTCACAGCTAAACTTAAGCAGCTACGTCATTCCAAAGAGGAAGCCTACAGAAAAGGTGATAGAATGCTGTACAATCAGGCCAGAAATGTATTAACAAGGGAGATCAGAGCAGCAAAAAGTAGCTACTCTGAAAAGCTAAGGAATCAGTTCTCAACAAATGAACCAGCAAACATGTGGAAAACTCTTAAAAACATCACCAGTTACGGCAAAACTCCTTCTCAAGCTGAAGGAAATCAGCAAGTGGCAGATGACCTGAACGTGTTCTTCTGCAGGTTTGAAAGGAAACTACAGCCACCTATCTCCACAACCTCCATCCCAGACACACCAACAACAGCCAAACCTCCTGACCCCATCCCATTGGGTTCACAATCCCTGGTGATCACAGAAAAGGAAGTGCAAGATCTATTTCACAGACAGAAGCCAGGAAAAGCACCAGGCCCAGACAAGATAACTCATTCTTGCTTAAAAGTCTGTGCTGATCAATTGGTCCCCAACTTCACCCAAATCTTCAACAAATCACTAGATATATGCCATGTTCCTTCTTGCTTCAAATGCTCCACTATCATCCCAGTGCCGAAGAAGCCCTCCATAAAGGAACTGAATGACTACAGACCAGTTTCTGTAACATCTGTAGTTATGAAAACCTTTGAAAGGCTAGTGATGTCCCTCTTGAAAACCATCATGGATCCGCTGTTAGACCCCCTGCAATTTGCATACTGAGCAAATAGATTGACAGATGATGCTGTTAATATGGCTCTGCACTACATCCTACAACATCTTGAATGTCCAAAGACCTACGCAAGGGTCCTCTTTGTAGACTTTAGTTCAGTATTCAATACCATCATTCTGGACATTCTTCTAACTAAACTAAATCAGCTAGTGGTACCTGAATACACTTGTAAGTGGATCATAAGCTTCCTAACAAACAGGAAGCAGCAGGTGAAGCTAAGCAGAATCACATCAGATATCTGTACAATTAGCACAGCCCCCCCCCCAAGGCTGTGTGGTCTCCCCACTTCTATTCTCTCTATATACCAATGACTGCATCTCTAACGATTCATCTGTTAAACTACTGAAGTTCGCAGATGACACAACAGTGATCGGCCTCATTCAAAACAATGATGAATCCGCATACAGACGGAAGGTTGAACAACTAACTTTGTGGTGCGACCAGAACAATCTGGAACTGAACACACTAAAAACTGTAGAAATGGTGGTAGACTTTAGGAGAAATCCGTCCATACTTCCACCTCTTACAATACTAGACAACATAGTATCAACAGTAGAAACATTCAAATTTCAAGGTTCTACCATATCACAAGATCTAAAATGGACACCTAACATCAAAAACGTCATCAAAAAAGCTCAACAAAGAATGTTCTTTCTATGCCAACTCAGAAAGCTCAAACTGCCCAAGGAGCTGCTGATACAGTTCTACAGAGGAATTATTGAGTCTGTCAACTGCCCCTCTATAACTATCTAGTTTTGTTCTGCAACCCAACAAGACAGACACAGACTTCAGAGGATAATTAGAACTGCAGAAAAAACAATTGCTACCAACCTGTCTTTCATTGAGGACCTGTATACTGCACGAGTCAAAAAGAGGGCTGTGAAAATATTTACAGACACCTCACATCCTGGAAACAAACTGCTTCAACCCCTACCCTCAAAACGACGCTATAGAGCACTGCACACCAGAACAATTAGACACAAGAACAGTTTTTCCCAGAACGCCATCACTCTGCTAAACAAATAATTCTCTCAACACTGTCAAGCTATTTACTAAGTCTGCACTAATATTAATCTTCTCATCGTTCCCATCACCCATCTTCTCCCATTAATGACTGTATGACTGTAACTTTGTTGCTTGTATCCTTACAATTTATATTGACTGGTTCTTAATATGTTTGATTACTTATTTGTACCCGGACTATCATTAAGTGTTGTACCTTATGATTCTTGACAAATGTATCTTTTTTTTTATGTACACTGAAAGCATATGCACCAAGACAAATTCCTTGGTCAATAAAAAAATCTATTCTATCTATTCTATTCTAAGTCAAGGCACCAACATGAGTGATCTGACTTGTGCTGGTTGTTGAGTGAATGCCATGGCAGTTAAGTGAATCCATGTATTCCTATTGGCTTTTTTTTTTGGCCTGAAATCTGGCAATAACATATCCCAAATCACACTCCCATGAACACAGAACACTACAACCAGATGTAAAGATAAGCAGGTTGTCAAGTCTGAAATCTGGTCATGTGACTATGGGAAGATATGAAGCCATCGGAACTCCAAAACCGGATCAAAAGTAGTTTTTCTATCATAACTTCAAGTGGTTTTGTTAGGTGACCAGTCATTGAACAAGATCTAACTGTACTAATGATGATGATGATGATGATGCTACTGACGATGATGTAATGCATTCCATTGTGTTACTAATAGCTGCTGTCAAACAAATGCAAAGGGAAATGCAAAGGGAAAGTTCTTCTCATTGTGCCTAGAAGAAGCTATTTGTAAAACCTAGAAGTCTTGGTAGACAGCCAACTAAATATGAGCCAGCAGTGTGCAGCAGCAGCCAAAAAGGCTAACACAGTCATGAGCTGCATAAATAGAGGGATACAATCAAGGACCAGAGAAGTACTAGTACCACTCTATAAAGCCTTGGTCAGACCACACCTATTAACAGAGGGATAAAATCAATATCACATGAAGTGTTAATATCACTTTATAATGCCTTGGTAAGGCCACACTTGGAATACATCTAGTTTTGGTCACCACACTACAAAAAAGACACTGAAACTCTAGAGAAAGTGCAGAAGAGCGCAACCAGGATGATAAAGAGTTTGGAAAATAAAACATACAAAGAGCAGTTGCAGGAACTGAGCTTGGCCAGTCTGGCGAAGAGAAGGACCAGGGGTGACATGATAGCAGTGTTCCAATACTTGAGGGGATGCCACAGAGAGGAGGGGGTCAGGCTGTTCTCTATGGCACCAGAAAGCCAAACAAGGAATAATTGATGGAAGCTGACCAAGGAGAGATTCAACCTGGAAGTGAGGAGAAACTTTCTGACGGTGAGAGCGAACAACCAGTGGAACAGCTTGCCAACAGAGGTTGTGAGAGCCCCAACGCTTGCGACCTTCAAGGAGAGACTGGACTGCCATCTGTCTCAAATGGTGTAGGAACTCCTGCTTGAGCAGGGGGTTGGACTAGATGACCTACAAGGTCCCTTCCAACTCTAATAATAAATCTAAAAATCTAAATCACCTCTATGGCATTAAGTGCCTCATGAAGGTAAATTGAGGCTGCTTTGTTCAGGTCTAATTTGTTGTTGCTGTTGTCCATCAGAACTGGAGGAAGCTGATCACTAGGTGGGATAAAACATGCTAAATCTGATTATTATTTTAATTGTGCTGGAAGATTGAACTGTGTTCCTGTAAGTATCTGTAAGTTTGCTATTTTGAGACAGAATGGGATGAAATTTTCAGTAGTAGTACCTGTCTCTATGGGAGCCAAACTTCAGATAAACAGATTGGGTGTTTGTTGAAAAAAAGACCCCGTGGCTTTATAGGAGCAATTGTGGCCCTTTTTGAAATGGCAAAATCGATTATCAGGAAAATAGGCAGAAATTCCAGGGCTTAACTATCATTTCCTGTAAATATAATCAACAGATAGGCCAAGTCATAAAACTAATATATAGTTATATGAATCACATAGTTTTCTTGACTCCCCTGGAAAAGAAACCGGGAAACAATTAAGAGATAAAAATTAAAGTACAGTACTTTAACAAAGCAACCTTGGTACTTGCTTTGAAACTCGTCAAATTTGATACTCCACACATTTTGATGAGAAAATTTCATCCCAATACTCATCATTTGATTGGTACTCGATGCACCAGCTAGAGCTTGGTGTTGGTTGCCTGATGCCTCAAGACTTGCTATTCTTTATGGGAAAAAATTGATACTTGTTGTTTTTGGTATTCATTGCATCTTCTGGAATCAATTAATGATGAGTAGCAAGGTACCACCATAAATGTAAGTTCTCCATCTTGAATTTAACACCTGATGAATTCTATTTATTTTTCTGGCAACAGTGTAGAAGTGACCAATCACTGCCATCTCACAGGATGTTTTTCCAATCATACTTGTGGTCTCATCCAAATGCCTACCACCACATCTGACTTTGCTCTGCTTTTTCAGCCTAGCCAAGGCTAGTCAAAAGCAAAAGCTTGAGATAAAATTTATCTCTCATCAGTGGTGGGTTGTTGCCAGTTCGGACCAGTTCGCCCTTACCGGTGGCGGAAATTTGCACCCATTCGCCGAACCGGCAGCGATGGCTGGATGGCTCCGGTCACCATGGCTGGCAAAGGACCCAGAGGCTTCTGCGCATGTGCGGAGAGTAATTTGTGTAATGTGATGGGGCACACGTGCAAGACGCGCACTTCCATCGTGATGCGAACCGGTAGGGAAGGTAAGAGGAACCCACCCCTGTCTCTCACCTCCAATTTTCCACAATATCTTTAACACAGAAAGATTCAGTTGCTGGCCAGATCAGAATTGTTCAACAGCAAGAAACACTGGGCAATGGAAGCTGATTCCCACCTTATTACAATGCTTCACAAGACAGTCCTTATAACTTAGTGACCAAATGTACAATGGATTCTGGTTCTGGTTCAGATTCCCCACCCTTGCAGTCACATGATTGCATTTTGGCTACTTGGCAAATTATATTAATGGCCATTTTGCAATGTCCTGTAGCCAAGTGACCAAGATTTACAACTGTTTTGCTGGAAATCAGCAAAACCGAGGTTTTCAGCAAAATCTCCCACACCCCATTGTAGACAATAGATTAATTTAACAACCATGGTGATTCATTTAAATTATCACTGCAAAAAATGTCATAAAATCAAGTTGGCAATTGCTGACCCATTTAACAACTGGCAGGAATTACAACTTAATTCTGAGGTCAATTACGGTCGTAAGTCAAGGACTAACTATATGTTTTGATTTGTTTTCTTATTTATTATTATTAGTTTTGTACAAGTCCAGGAGATATATATATATATATATATATATATATATATATATATATATATATATATATATATATATATATATATATATATATATATATATATATATATATATATATATATATATATATATATATATATATAATTCTCCTGCTCTTTCTGTGACATCTGTAATGCCACAGGGTAGGAGAAAGTGAGACACCCATTCATTTCTAAGGAAAGAATAGAAGGCAGTAACTTAAAATTCCTTTTTACAAAGTAGTCCACACTATTGTTCTCTCACCTGCCTTGCTTTCTCTTCCTCCCCCCCCCATCCCATCACCTGCATTCCTCATTTTTTTGCTGCTGCCATGGGATTTGTAGTACTGCATTATATTTTACATAAACAATACATATTCTTCATTTTCATTTCATTTAACTTTGTGCAGCGGCTGCCAATATGTCATTTTTTATTTTTATTTTTGCCACTCCGGAGCAACAACTTGTGACCAAATTTTTATGTGCTCAGAACCCTTGGCCACACCTGGGGATATAAACATCTGCTCAAAAATCATCCTGCTCAACTCCATCATCCTGCCTTGGCTCACTCCTTTGCGTGTCAGTATTTTTAGGAATAAGGCTGCCTTTGGCACCTCCACCTACTCCTCATTTAACTTCTTTTTGTAATCTTGTTTAATTCTTAATAAGCTCCATTTTTTAAAAAAAACCTTCAGAATGAATACACTTTGCCAAGACGATTAATAGGTTACAAAATAAATTGTTTCAGCTGCTATCTGCGAGAAATTCTGGAGAGAGAGAGAAATGATAAAATGAATAATAATAATAATAAAGGTTCTTTCCATCCATGCTTAATATTCTCTCTGCCACCTTTTATGCACAGAATACCAAGCTGAGCAAATACATTATTAGCCTGGTGTAAATTTAAGTGGTTACTTAATAAGGCAGCACTGGGTCCTGTAAGATCATGGCAGGCTTATGATTATAATTTAGTTTGAGTTCCACATGCATTTCTGCTTTACCCTTGTGATATAATGTCGATGAAATTGGCAGAACTCATTTTTTGAAAATGAAAGCCCCATTGCCCATTGTATTATTTTTGCTGTAACTTGGGGATGAAAAATCTGCCTAGGCAGGAAGGAGGTGGGAAATTACCAAGGTTATGGGATGCAAGCCAGAAGGGGCTTCTATTCCCTATGCCTTTTGCAGCAAGATTGCCAAAACAGAGGAGAGAACAGAGACAGCTCAAGCCAGAAGATGGGAAGAAGCAATCCTAGGAAGATTCACTGGCATGTTGGTTAAAGCGGTACTATATTATATTATTACATTGGTACCAGCCTTAATAAGACCACACTTGGAATACTGCATCCAATTTTGGTCACCACAATATAAAACAGATGTTGAGACCCTGGAAAGAGTGCAGAGAAGAACAATTAAGAAGTTGAAGGCTAAATTTTAAGAAGAACGGTTGCAGGAATTGGATATGTCTAATCTAATGTACCAGGGACGCGGTGGCTCAGTGGCTAAGATGCTGAGCTTGTCGATCAGAAGGTCAGCAGTTCAGCTGTTCAAATCCCTAGTGCCGCATAATGGAGTGAGCTCCCGTTACTTGTCCCAGCTTCTGCCAACCTAGCAGTCTGAAAGCATGTAAAAAATGCAAGTAGAAAAATAGGGACCACTTTGGTGGGAAGGTAACAGTGTTCCATGCACCTTCGGCATTTAGTCATGCTGGCCACATGACTACGGAGACATCTTCGGACAGCGCTGGCTCTTCGGCTTAGAAACAGAGATGACCACCGCCCCGCTAGAGCCGGAAACAACTAGCATGCATATGCGGGGGAACCTTTACCTTTTTAATCTAATGAAAAGAAGGAGTAGGGGTGTCATGATAGCAGTGTCCCAATATTTGAGGGGCTGCCACAAAGAAGAGGGGGACAACCTATTTTCCAAAGCACCAAGAAGGCAAGACAAGAAACAAGGGATGGAAACTAATCAAAGAGAGAAGCAACCTAGAACTGGGACTAGATGACCTCCAATGTCCCTTCCAACTCTGTTATTCCATGTTCTAAGTAGCAATAGCAATAGTACTTAGACTTACAGAACTCTCTGAGCAGTTTACAATGTCAGTACAATGTCCACAACCATTTATTTATTTATTTATTTATTTATTTATTTATTTATTTATTTATTTATTTATTTATTATTTATTTATTTATTTATTTATTTATTTATTTATTTATTTATTTATTTATTATTTGTTTGTTTGTTTGTTTGTTTGTTTATTTATTTAGTTTATTTGTTTGTCAAACATGTACAAGATAGTAGGTGTTTGTATAAACATAACATAAGCAAAGAAGTACAGATAAATGAGGAGAATAGGACAGTAAAACAGGAATGGTAGGCACAGTGGTGCGCTTATGCACATCACTTACAGACCTCTTAGGAATGGGGTGAGGTCGACTGTAGACAGTCTAAGGTTAAAGTTTTTGGGGTTTGGGGAAGAAACCACAGAGTCAGGTAGTGCATTCCAGGCATTGATCACTCTGTTGCTGAAGTCGTATTTTCTGCAGTCAAGTTTGGAGCGGTTAACATTAAGTTTGAATCTATTGTGTGCTCATGTATTGTTGTGGTTGAAGCTGAAGTAATCATTGACAGGAAGGACATTTTGGTATATGATTTTATGAACTACATTTAGATCAGATCGAAGGCGATGTAGTAACCATTTGAGTCTTCATTTTACCAACGTCGGAAGGATGGAAGGCTGAGTCAACCTTGAGCCCTGTGAGGATTGAATTCCTGGCTGTTGAATTTGTAGGATGTGGAATTTGCAAGATGTGGGCAAAATTTGTAGCTGAACTCTTCACAGTTTAATTTGGGGCTTGTTATTCCAATCACTTGTATTACTAAAATCTTAATTTAGTTCATTGTTCAATGTGCTTAATAGGTTGTGTACCTTCGGTTGTGAAATGAATACGAATAAGAGGGAACATTAGGATAAGAACCCTTCCAGATAGATTTGATAAGGTTTATTTTTTCACTATGCACCCTATACCTATGTACCTTTATGTACCTGAAAATCCAGAAACCATAATCCATTTTCTGATTCCTTTTGCTACCTTAGCCAAGCTGCCTTAAGTCTGCAAGACACCTGTTATACACATAGTGCCTTGAAAAACAATGCCAGATTGAGTTATTAATTTTGCAAAAGGCAAAGCAAAAAGATAAATTCGGTTGTAGGAAGTACAGCGGCAGTTATCTTTATTAACCCTTATTTAATCATCCCAGCCAACCAAACAACCTAGAGCTACAGTTCAATATTTACATCTTGCAGGCGGGAGAATGTGGGGCAAAGCATCTCATCTAATCAAATTGAACAGAGCTTAACATGCCACATTAAATGTTTGCTCTTCAACGGCAGAGTTCACTTATTCTGTCACTCTAATTCCTGGGCCGGATTTGAAAATAGTCTGCATCATGTGTTATCTTGGAATATGTTTGCCTACTAAACATATGTTAAACGACCTTATCCCTAAATGTGACATTGTCAAAACCAATAAATGAAGAAAATAATAAAACAGATATTAAGCAGAAGGAAACGTGTCCTTTCATTTCCAAAATTGTGGATGCGGTAAGAGATTACTTAATAGATTTTTTGTTTAGATGCATTCAAATGAGTTCTTAAATTCTCATTATTTTGTCTACCCCTTCCTAAATCCTTTCTAATCTAACATATTTTACCATTAGCCATGCCTGAGGTATCTATGGAGGGAGAAAAGGCTAAAAAAAATCAATATAACAGCTGCAACCCTGTGATAAAAGTTCTTTTTCATGTGCATCAGGGCTGCTATCTTGATTTTTTTTTTTAAAGAAAACCTTGCAGACATCCCTGATCCATGTTGACCACAGCCTGCTGGAAATTGTAGTTCAGCAACATCTAAACCAGTGGTGGCCAACCTTAATGATACCATGTGCCAATTGGCCCAGGCATCCCGGGTGGGCGGGCCCGCCTGGATGCCGCCATTTGAGTTTTGCCCTCTGCGCATGCGCAGAATGCTGTGTGCATGCGCAGAGGGCAAAAGACCGCAAATGGTGGCGTCCAGGTAGGCGGGGCCACCTGCTTCTTCGGCTTGAGTTTTAAAAGAAAGCAAAACGTAGGTGGAAGAGGCAGGTCTTGCTCATTAAGCCTCACTGCAGCGGCCAGCGAGCCTTAATGAGCAAGATCTGCCTCTCCTGCCCGCGTTTTGCTGTCTTTTATAACTCAAGCCGCCCAAGGCAGCCCAGAGCAGGCGAGTCAATCCAGCAAGTGAAGAGGCGTCGGTAAGAGGCGGAGCTTGGCGACAAGGAAGTTTGCTGGCTTAAGAAGCAGACATCCCTGTCGCCCTCCCTTTCAGCTCCGCCTCTTGCCGACGCCTTCCTCACTCGCGCCCTGCCAAGCCCCAAATCAAGCCAGCCCTAGCGCGAGACTGCTTTCCAGGCTGTATGTGGAAGCTGAAGAGCCTTACTGGTAGTTTGGGAGAAAGAAAGTTTTTTGCTGCTTCTGCTTTTGAGTGCACTGAAGGAAAGCAGCAAAAAACTTTATTTCTTTCTCCCAAACTACCGGTAAGGCTCTTCGGCTTCCACAAACAGAAGCGGCAGGGAGGAGGACTCGCGCCCCGCCACGCCACAAGCCCCAGCGCGAGTCACGTGTCCTACCTGGGACATGTCCCGGTACCTCCTCCTCGCATTCCTCGCTGTTGTGCCCAGGGCAGCAGGTCTGCTCATTAAGCCTTGCTGCAGCGGCCAGCAGGCTTAATGAGCAGATCTGCCTCTCCCACTCGTGTCTTGCTGTCTTTTAAAACTCAAGCCGAGGTGGCTTGAGTTTTAAAAGACAGCAAGTCACGCGGGCGGGAGAGGCATCAGCCATTGGATGATTGCAATGCGCCACTTGCAATCATCCAATGCGCCACATTTGGCGCATGCGCCACGGTTTGGCCACCCCTGATCTAAACAATCTTGGCAATTCCCAACTTTGGCAATTTTAAGATGTGTGTGGACTTCAATTCCCAGAATCCCACAGTCAAGGTTGAGAAACACTGGTCTGGAAGGTCAATAGTTTATTTCCTACCCTAAAATACTTTCCCTTTTGACAATGGCATGCCAACTCCTTCATATATCAGGCACAATATTCTCATGATTCAACAGTGGGTTCTACATTTCAATTTAAACACGGACAAAATGAACCAGTCAAAACTTCAGAAGGCCCTATACAGGCTGAAAATCGAAGTCAGCTTTTTAATTTGATCAGCTTGTCCTTAGAATCAGGGCTGGACTGAAAAAATCCTTTGCATTTTCTTTCTATAAGTTCCTGGATGAAAGAGAATATGCTTGAGAAATTTATTACAAAGCAAAAGGAATGAAATTAGGAGACATTCTCAAAGGTGGAATGCAAGGTTCAAGTTACAATGTGTGAAAAATCTTTTTGAGATGTCAAAAAGCTTTTACTACTCAAAGATTGTCCTTGATTACAGAGACAAATAACCTAACTCAGTTTTAAGTACATTCCTTTATATGGAAAAAGACTCTACTGACCCAACTTAAATTATGGTATTTTTTATAGATTTGGGGTTAATGTGTTTGTGGTCACTCCGTGTTGTTTCTTGTTATTGTCATGGTTGTCATAATCTGGGCTGAGTTTTAGGTTTTTAACTATTTTTAATCTTGTTTTAATTTTGAATGCCTCCTGAATCTACATACTCTACAGTCTATAGCCATGATGGCGAACCTATGGCATGTGTTCTTCCAGGTTTCTGGAGCACGCATGCGCAGTGACCAGAATGCTACCCGAAACTTAATTCAGCTCTTCACTGTAGCAGGCTTGCGAAGCTGAAGTGAATCCTCGCTGTTTGCTGCTCCCTCTCCTCACCCACTTGATTGTAAGGGGGCTGGTGCACGGAGCGGGTGCGAGGAGGGGCGGGTGCGAGGGAGGGTGGGCAGGGGGCAAGGGGGAAAGAAACCCTGGCTCTCGCTGCCCCATCTGCATGTGGGAGTGGGGAAAGCCTGGCTGGAAACCTCGGCTATTATAATTGCAGCAGCAATTCCTCCCCTCCACCGCCCCCCCTCCCCATGCAGAAGTCAAACTCCCATGAGCGAAGCGGCCTTCCTTGCTGGGCGCTGCACCAGCGGCTCCGCTATGGCCAGCTCCACCCACCGCCCCTTTCCTTCAGGTGGCCAGAACGAGGGGCGGGCGGCAGCACCCGGCACATTAATCTGCCGGCTCCCAAAGGAAAGGAAGAAGAGGAGAGGAAATAAGAAAGTGCCTGGTGCCGCTGCTGGCCTTTTGGCTCCAGGGCTGGGCAGCAATGGGCACGCACCTACGTAGCTCCACCGGCCTTGGGCTCTGGGGCTGGCAGGGGAAGGAGACAGGGGCATTACCTTGAGAGCCGGCAGATTGGCATGCCGAGCACTGAACCGGCGGCTCTGCCATGAATAACTGCACCGACTGCCCCTTTCCTTCAGGCAGCCAGAGTGAATGGTGGGTGGCAGCACCCGGCACATTCATCCGCCGGCTCCCAAATTGGTGCGCCCCAATGCTGCCCTGCACCGGCGGCTCTGCCATGCATAACTCCACACACTGCCACTTTCCTTCAGACAGCCGGAGCAAGGGGCGCACCCCGTTGCTGCCCAGCCCTGGAGCCGAAGGGCCAGCAGCAGCGCCAGGCACTTTCTTCTTTCCTTTCCTCTTCTTCCTTTCCTTTGGGAGCCGGCAGGTGAACGTGCCAGGTGCTGCCACCCATCTCTTGTTCTGGCCGCCTGAAGGAAAGGGGCGGTGGGTGGAGTTATGCATGGCGGAGCCGCCGTTGCAGGGCAGCATCGGGGCTCACAGTTTGGGAGCCGGCAGATGAACGTGCCAGGTGCTGCCACATGCCCTTCACTCTGGCTGCCTGAAGGAAAGGGGCAGTGGGTGGAGTTATTCATGGCAGAGCCGCCGGTGCAGCGCCCGGCATGCCCATCTGCCAGCTCTCAAGGTAGTCTCCTTCCTCCGCCAAGATCCCGCCAGCCCCAGAGCCCGAGGCCGGTGGAGCTACATAGGTGCGCGCCCCATTGCTCCCCAGCCCTGGAGCGTAAGGGCCAGTAGCAGCACCAGGCACTTTCTTCTTTCCTTTCCTCTTCTTCCTTTCCTTTGGGAACCGGCAGATGAACATGCCGGGTGCTGCTGCCTGCCCCTCGCTCCGGCTGCCTGAAGGAAAGGGGCGGTGGGTGGAGTTATTCATGGCGGAGCCGCCAGTGCAGTGCCCGGCATTCCCATTTGCCGGCTCTCAAGGTAGTGCCTCTTTCTCCTTGCCCTGCCAAGAGCCCACCAGCCCCAGAGCCTGAGGCCGATGGAGCTACCTCTTGGTTGTTCTCCACCCTCGGCTGCCCAGACCAGCCTTTCCCAAGCTCAGAAGATGTCTGGTGGGGGAATTCTGGAAGTTTGAGTTTGCCGAGATTGAGACAAGTTGTGTTTGCTGGGTTTGTTTCCCTCCAAGATTTGTGTGATTGCAGCTCCCCATCCTTCTCAGTCTCTTCCCCCCACCCACTCCCGGGGAATGGTGGCTCCCAGGTAGCCCAGCTGGCAGCAGGCTCTCTGCGTCTCCCCCCCAGAAGAGCAGCAGCAGCGGCAGCTGAAGGGAGAAGGGCAAGAGCGACCGGCCGGCTAAAGTGCACAGGGCAGCATTGCTGGCTGGGTGGCCGGTGGGGCTTTGCAGGAGGGACGCTGGAGACAGGCATCGATGCCTAGGGGAGCTGCGCGGCTGGTGGAGCGAGCAGAGGGATGTCTCGGCCCCACTTTGACAGCAGCCACAGGGTCATCTACACAGGCAGCCTCCACCCCCACCCCGCCCTCACTGGCTGCTCGTCCGGGGAAGCTCCGAATGCATGGCATTGCCGGGGCTCCTCCCCCCTGGGAGCTGCCATTCCCTGGCCGCCGACAGGCTCTCTGCCTCTCCTCCTCCGCCCTAGAAGAGGAGCAGCAGCTGAAGGGAGCAGGGCAAGAGCGACCAGCAGTGTGGGGGTTGCATATGCGCATGCGCAGTACGGGGCATGGGGGGTCGTGTGCGCATGCGCAAATGGGGGCGTGCATTGCATTATGGGCGCCAGCACGCACAAGCACAACAGCGCTCTCTCACTTGGATTTTCGGCACGCAACGCCAAAAAGGTTCACCATCACTGGTCTATAGGCAGCCATAACAAATTGAACATCATAATAACAGCTTAACATATTCATGTTCATAGATGTAATGGTATGTGAGAACGACCTTGAGAGACAGGCAAGAAATGTTGCCTAGGGATTGATCAGAT